>BQMB01000524.1:0-538319 GCA_027943415.1 Closterium sp. NIES-67 | reverse complement strand
TTTAGGAAGGTGATGGTGATGGTGATTATAGGGAGAGTGCATGTGGGGCGATCCTCCTGCTGCAGCAGAAGTGGAAAACCAGAGAGAGTAAAAGCAACACACTGCAAGTGGGAGGGTTAGATTGCAGCTCAAGGTTTCAAGAGCAACAGGAGACAACAGATTTAGGAAAGTGAAACAATAAACCGCAATCTAAAACCAACGTGGCTCATGGGAAGAAAGAGAACCAAAGCACATTTGCATAGGTTCATCGAAATGCACATTTGCAGTTATATGGCGTCCTCACGATAAGGTAATAGAAAATGCGCATTTGGAAGTCAGATGGATGAGAATGAGCAGCGTGGTTGCTTGCTTGCAGAGAGGGAAGGGGCAGAATGGTCTCAAGTCAAACAGGAGGAGCAGCCGCACAGCCAAACTGAAAGCAACACACAGCCAACCTGAGAGGCATGGCAGTGACGGAGAGGATCTCATTGGAGCAGTTGTAGCCGGGCGACACGACCAGCGTCTTTGACAGCATAGACACAACCGACAGCACGCATAAACCAGCATCACAGCACGGGCAAACCAACCTGAGAGCATGGCAGTGACGGAGAGTATCTCATTGGAGCAGTTGTAGTCGGGCGACACCACCAGCATCTTGGACAGCTGCGGGTCGAGCGGGAACTCGCTCATGAGCTCCCCTAGCTTCGTCAGATTCCCCTCGTCGTCCAGCGCCCCCAGGTAGTTCAACAACTCCAGCGCCCGCATTAGGGTTTCCGGAGCAGGTGGGTCCATGAAGTCAAAGTGCACCAGGTCGTCGATCCCGAGCTTTTTTAGGGTCAGGACGACGTTTGCAAGGTTGGACCGGAGGATTTCCGGGTAGGTTTGCTCCTGAAGGTCTTTTTGGAAGGACCGTTCCGTGTATAGCCGAAAGCACTTCCCGGGTTGGGTTCGGCCGGCGCGGCCGGCCCTCTGGTGCGCCGAGGCTTTCGAAATCGGGGAGACTAGGAGCGATTCGACGCGGATCCGAGGGTTGTAGACCTTCTGCTTGGAGAACCCTGGGTCGATGACATACACGATACCGTCGATCGTGAGGGAAGTCTCTGCGATGTTGGTGGAAATGACGATTTTTCCGCCCGGGCGGGCCGTTTCCTTCACGGGCGGCGGGGCGGCGTCAAAGATTTTCTGCTGCATGGCGGGCGGCAGAGTGGAGTAGAGCGGCACGACCTTCACGGGTCCGACCTGGTCGCCCAGGTTCTGCACCTCGCGGGCAATCTTCTTGCACGCGTCCTCGATTCCTCCTCTCCAGTTAGGAACACGAGGATGTCGCCGGGGGGCTCGCACATGTGGATCTGTACCACCGTGCGGATGGCGGCTTCCAGGTAATCTCGTTCTGGCTCCTGTGTTTGGGGGAGGGGAGAGGGAGAGGGATGAGGGTGTAAGAGAGAGGGACTGAAGGAGGGAGAGGGGGATATTGCTCGGTGCTTCGCACATGTGGATCGAGACCACTGTGTGGATGGCTGCTTCCAGGTAGTCCCGCTCTGGCTCCTGTGGGAGGGGGGAAGAAGAGGGAGGTGGAAGAGTGGGAAGGAAGGAGAGTGGGAAGGAAGGGAGAGTGGGAAGGAAGGAGAGTGGGAAGGAAGGGAGAGTGAGACGGAAGGGAGAGTGAGGCGGAAGGGAGGGATGGAATGGAAGGGAGAGGGAGGTGGAAAGGGAGGGGGCTTGAATATTGCTCGGTGGCTCGTAAATGTGGATCTGCACCACGGGGCGAATGACGAGATTCAAGTCTTTCCAGTGCTCCAGCATTGCATTGAGCCGCCCTAACAGCCAAACAGCCAAACAGCCTAACAGCCAAACAGCATGTCAGTCCTCACTCACGCACTGTAAGGACGGACAGTGCGAGAGTGAGTGAGGCCCCTCTCCTCAACCACCCTCACCTGCGTGTAAAATATTCCAACGGGATGGATGGAGCCTTCCGGAAACTTTCATGCGTTTCGCCCCATGGAAGTACCCCCGAAACTTCTCCGCTTCCAGTGACCACCAGCGCTCATGCCCACCAGCTTGAGGTCTTCACGGTGCTCCAGCACCGTCTTGAGCAGCCCAAACAGCACGTCCGACCTCACGGCGCAGTGAGTGGCTGAGGCCCGTCTCCCCAAGCCTCTTACCTGCGTGTAGAAGATCTCGACGGGATGCAGCCTTCCAGGAACCTTCATGAGCGGCGCCCCATGGAAGTACCCTTGGAACTTCTCCGCCTCGAGAGTGGCGCTCATGACCACCAGCTTGAGGTCTTTGCGGTGCTCCAGCACCGCCTTGAGCAGCCCAAACAGCACGTCCGTCGCCAGCGTGCGCTCGTGCGCCTCGTCCAGGATGATGGCCTTGTAACGTTCCAATAAAGGATCGGCCATGGCCTCACGTAGAAGCATACCGTCGGTCAGGTACCTGGAGAGTTGTGGAGGGGGGGGGGGGGAAGGAAGGGGTGCGTTAGTGAGCCTCGTCCAGAATTACGGCCTCGTCCAGGATTACGGCCTCGTCCAGAATTACTGCCTTGAGCCTCTGCTTGGACGAGCAGAGGCTCCGCCATGGCCTCACGCAGAAGCATACCGTCGGTGAGACACCTGTTGTTAACGCGAAACACTCAGGGAGAAACAGAAGAGGGGAAGAAGGTAGGACTCAAAAGTCGTACCGATGGCCTTGCCTCGCCCGACATTCTATGACTCAACGCTGAATTCTTACCCATCAGCGTTAGGATGAGCAGCACGAAGAAAAAAACGTTAGCACAAGACATACTACTATGACACGACGCAGTTTTTTTTTTAAACCTCGCTTGAGGCTGGTCTTGGGTCCGCGTCTTGGGTGCGTTATTTGGGGAGCCTTAAACTCACTTGAGGCTGGTCTTGGGTCCGCTGCAGTCCTCGAATCGAATCGAGTAGCCGACCTCCTCCCCTATAGTCACATCCATCTCGTCCGCCACTCGCCGCGACACCGACATCGCCGCCACTCGCCGCGGCTGCGTGCACGCGACCTGCTTCTTGGGGGTCGCGTTCAGGCACTCCACGACAAACTGGGGAATCTGCAACAGTAAGATGCACGGGAAGTAGAATGTTAAGGCTTGAACCCCGCTGCGTGCACGCCACCTGCTTCATGGGCGTCGCGTTCAGGCACTCCACCACGAATTGCGGGATCTGGTTAAGTACGAGTGAAGGGGAGAAATAATATCAAGGAGCCGAAAATTAAACAGCAGAGACCGCAGCCTGCTACTTGGCGGCGGAAATAAGCACTCGACGACGAACTGGGGAATCTGGAGAGACGGGAAAAAGGACGGGAAAAAGGACGGGGAAAAGGACGGGAAAAAGGACGGGAAAAAGGACGGGAAAAAGGACGGGAAAAAGAGGACACCTGCGAGTGCATGAGCGCAAAGGCCCGAACGCTATCTGCCTCTCGGGCCTCGCGCTCATGCACTCGACAACAGATTGGGAAATCTGGTTTTTTTTTTTTTTTTTTTTTTTTTTTTTAAGCCACACCGTTGCCACAAGTTCTAAGATAATACCAAGCAGTCCATAGCAATCACAAACCTGCGTGGTCTTCCCGCTACCCGTCTCTTCCACGAGCAAGACGATCACTAACCTGCGGGGTCTTCCCGTTACCCGTCTATCTTTACCAGACACCGACAACTAACCTGCGTGGTCTTCCCGCTACCGGTCTCTCCCACGAGCACGATGATCTGCTGCTTCTTCATGAGACCATCAATTCCGCAAATGCTATGACAACATAGACCAAGCACCGACCACTAACCTGCGTGGTCTTCCCGCTACCCGTTTCTCCCACGAGCACGATGATCTGCTGCTTCGTCAGGAGCTCCATAAACTCACGGGTTCTAGGGCTATACCAAACCGCATCCGACGAAAATCCAATGACTAACCTGCGTGGTCTTCCCGCTACCCGTCTCTCCGACAAGAACAATAATCTGCTGCTTCTTCTTCAGAAGCTCCACAAACTCCTGCTTCTGCTGCCACACCGGCAGCTAGGAACAATCAAGGGTTCGAGGCCATACCCTCACCAAACCCAGCACCAGGACCACTAACCTGTGTGGTCTTCCCGCTACCCGTCTCTCCCACGAGCACGATGATCTGCTGCTTCTTCAGGAGCTCCACAAACTCCTGCTTCTGCTGCCACACCGGCAGCGTCCGCCGCTTTTCGAGAATATCAAAATACCGCTGCGTGTACGGCCGGCCATTATATGGGTTAATCGTCGCTGCTGCCGCCGCGATTACAGCCGCCGCCGCTGCAGCCGCGTCCGTTAGTCCGTCCACCTTCTGGCGGCTCGTTTCTGGCGGGACGTCGAAGAGGCTGATCTTACGCTTGCGTTCCGTCCCCATGCCTGACTCCTTGCCGCTTGCTGACTAATCAACAATAGTAGACTCCGGGTTCGCGAAACGTAAATCTAGGGTTTCTGATTTCCACAGCAGAACTCGCAGCAAGCAACAGCAGGCTGGAAGCCGTCACGCGCGAATTTCAAGGAATTGGCGTACCGTAGGTTCTGTTGCCGGCCTAACACGTATGTTCAATTCTGACAGAAACTCGAGATTAATCTCCAGGCAGGCTGGTGGCAGGGTTGTGCTAGGCAGGCAAGCGACGTACAGTAGGAGAGGCCGAGCGCACAGGGAGAGATGGAGTGAAAGAATGAGTTTGTGGTGGGCCTGGCGGAAAACCTCGGGAATGCCGAAACCCCCAGGTTCACCATCCGCAAAGCACACAAAACCCTGCAGTCTTCGTTCGAATGTACACGCCTGAACTGTTAGAAGTGCTTGAAGCTACTGCGAATCGTAGCTTATGTACACTCCTAACCACCCAATATGTACAACGACACATGTTCAATAGATAAATAGACAGCTGCATGTATCCTTCTACTGAGGTGTCACTGCCACGCATCCTATAGCTGGAGCCTCCAGCCTGTCAGCACACTTGGTGGCAACCACCACGCACACTACCATCACAGCTTCTGCCCTGCCAGCAGGGTTGCTAGTGCAGCTGCCACCCTGCCGGTGTTTCTTGTAGCAACCTGGCCAATGCAAGAACCGTCCTGCGAACATACATGAAAGATCGGAACAGAACAGGACAAGGCAAAATAAAACACAATGAAGAGCTTCTGCTGACGAATGGGGACGAGGAGAAACTCAAGGGAGAGGGGATTCATGGGAGCAAGGGCACAATAATGGATAGGGTAATGCAAAGAGTATGACAGACATGTCAAAGATGACACATGACACTGAAAATCACATGACATGACACTGGAGCAGCTGCGTGCCTTGAAGAAAGCGAAGGCTGGGACCAGCTTGATTCGATACAACAGGGCAATCTCCTGAAAGGGGGTGGGTGGGAGGGAGAAAGGGACAGTCGTATGGAATAAGTTGGAAAACTGGAGGAAGGGCGGGCATAGAAGAAGCAAACTCCATAAAAATGTTAACAACCAACTGCACCCTGAAAGCCCGATGCACAATGAGGCACAGCATTCAACCATCCACGCACATACCGTTAGATCATCATAGTCGTCTCGGACGTTGTGCTTGAGGAACCGAACGGCTGAAAATTCATGCCGCATTGTTTCCGTATCAACATCTGCGGACGAGTTCTCACTAGAAGATGCTGCTACACTGCCAGTGACCGCACTATCTCCAACCACATTCTCTGTAGAACCCTCGGCTCTAACCCCATCAGCTGTAACCCTATCCGCTGCATCTGCCATCCAATCAACAGCACACTCGGAGTCACCCTGACAGCCCTGAAACGAGGACGGGGATCAAGCATGTGAGACATTGTGGCAATGGGGAACAATGCGACGTGGCGGTCAGCAGAGCCTATATCTAAAAAACAGAGGAGTAAGTCAGGCTGCTGTGGTGGCAGTCTAGATAGTGTTGGCAAAACAATGGCACTTCAGCCACATTCCAGGGGGATGCCCCGGGGCTCAGGAGCCGTACTAGGCCAATGCTGAAGGGGTGTGACACTGGGGCGTTCAGTGGTCTCTATCTTGACAAACTGACCAAGCAGCAGAGCTTAAGTAGTGTATCCCAGTAAATGGACATGTGACTTGCTCTTACCGATTTGCAGAGGTCAATAAATTTGGGAAGAATGTATTTACAAGAGCCGCATGCGGAGTTGTAAAAATCCACAACCACCTGCATCAGGCAAACAAGTTCTTCAATTCGTGGCCATATACCCGTTAAAGTCAGCCCAGCGCGAACAAGGGGAAGAGGCTGCAGGCTGCAGCTACATGGCTCGAACTTTCTAATACGTGGATTCCTTCATTCCTCACCCCAAACTCACCAGCTGCTTATTCTGCTCCGCTGTAAGCAGCTCCGCTTCCAGATCAGCCATGGTCCGCACCTCCCTCACGCAATCCACAGGACATGTCACTGCTGACTCAGCACGCCGCTTCTCCTCCTCCTAACGACAAGTTGACCAAAAAGGAGTGTAGAAGGGAAGTGAGGAAGAAACGGCAGAGACGTTAACACCGGCATAACCAAGGGGTGGACTCCAGTCATCATACCTGGCTGTGCGAGGGTCGCCACTCACCACTGACATTAAATACTCACCAACTGATGTCGCCTACTCACCAGCTGACGTCAAATACTCACCAGCTGATGTCGCCTACTCACCAGCTGACGTCAGATACTCACCAACTGATGTCATCTACTCACCAGCTGACGTCAATTACCCACCAACTGATGGCATCTACTCACCAGCTGACGTCAATCACTCACCAACTGATGGCATCTACTCACCAGCTGACGTCAACTACTCACCAACAGATGTCATCTACTCACCAGCTGATGTCAATTACTCACCAACTGATGTCATCTACTCACCAGCTGACGTCAGTTATTCACCAACTGATGTCCTCTACTCACCAGCTGACGTCAGTTACTCGCCAACTGATGTTCATCTACTCACCAAATGACGTCAGTCACTCACCAACTGATGGCATCTACTCACCAGCTGACGGCGGAAGAGCTCCTCAAGGTGCTTCCGGCGGTCGATCTGGATGCGCGCGAATACGCGCGATCGCACGGGGGCGTAGATGGTGGGGATCTGACGGTTGAGATCGTCTGATTCCACCAACGATCGATTGCCACTGATCCCGGTAAATCGACATCTGAAGGCCTGAATGCTACAGGCTTCAACCCGAGCCGCGTTACGGAGATTAACTGCATGCTGCCTACCGAAGCTACGTATGCTGTGGGGAGGCGTATCGGGAGCTACGCAGTTGCTTCGGACCAGCATACAAGTAACAAGCAAGCTACGTGCCTGTGGAAACTAGTGTCTGATATATGAAGGTCGGCCTCTTTATTGATTGTCGAAGGCAGATAGGGTACGCAAGCAAAGTCAAAGAGACTTAAGAACCACGAAACGCCTGCAGTCTCTAGGCGAGAAACGATCACTACAGCACACTTATCATCTGCCTCTCGTTGGCGACGCCAAGGTATGTCTAGGAGAGGTGGGAGATACAGGAATGAGGAGGTGGAGTGCGAAAGTTATGGTCTGTCGGAACAACCTTTTTGCCATTGGGCGGAATGGAAATCATATTCTTGAATGTCGTAAAAATCACGGGGTGTCCTCAAATCGGTTTGTCTCACAATTTTGTCCCCAAGAATCCCCAGGAAACATGGAACCATGGCGATTCGCTTCGCAAATATCCAGGAGCCTGTATACGATAGTGGCACGGTGCAACTGCCGTCACGTTGCAAAAGCACCTGACGTTCTGTATTTCCCAGTGAGCTTTAATATTACAACGCAAATGGTAATAAATAGTTCAATAGCTATCATAGTGTTTGATATTGACCTACGCGTCTCCTCAACGCCTTAGGGCAATCACTTCTTTGGGCAAACTCCGGGCAGGTGATCCTCGTTCCACAAGCATTGACGTAAGTTGCGGGAGCCTTGCCGTAACCGCACAAGCCAGGAGGGCACTTGGTCCTGTGGGGGGAATGAAGGATGGATATTAAATAACCACATATACAGCAACGACAAATCCTGGACGGCAGTGAGTACATGGGCATGGAGTGTTGAAACAAACAAATAACAAATTCGATGTGAAGTGACAGGGGAGCGCCATGGGCTGTCCTGGACCTCACCTGCAGCAGCGCTTGGCCTTGGGCTTGGTTTTGCTACCCTTGTTCTCCAGGCATGTAAACTCGCCCGTCTTGCCGCATTGGGCATTTGCAGTGCAAGGCTTGCCATCCTGCAACCACAGCACACCAAGGTTCGACACATGAAGGATCAAGCAGAAAGTTTAGTCATACACCGGCGGTATAACATGAGGCCGGAGCCTGCCTCTGCTGTCTGCGAATGGCTGCTGGCTTTCTTCTAAAAAACACATTTGGAGGTGAAGTCAGTGGGGTGAGGCGAGACGAGGGGCATGTGATCACGAGACGGAGCAGAGGTGGTGTGAAAAGGGATGAATTATGCAGTAAGGTGGGGAATCATGCGGTGAGGTGGGGAATCATGCGGTGAGGTGAGGTGCAGTACAAGGGATGTAGTTAGTGTGCGTTTAGAGGAGACTTACGATAGCATTGACCACGCATCGGCCGGTCTTGAAGTTGCACACTTGAGCGTAGGCTTTAACGCTGCGACAAAGACAGACGGCAAAGCGACGGGTCGGAGGGAGAGCGAAGGAGGAGCGGGAAGAGAAGGGGATCGAAGGGGGGAGAAGGAAGAAGAGCGGATGAGTTAAGAGAGGCGAAGCTGAAGCTGTCAATGCGAGAGAAACAGCATGGTGCGCGTGCCGGCTGATCCCGGTGACGGAGGGGATGGTGGGAGACGAGAGAGGGACGGAACAGCCATTTATGGGGCACCCGTCAGACTCGGGGGTGACACACCGAGGCGAACGGCTCCCCCTTCCGGCGTAGGGAAACAGACACAGGAGAAGGGTAAGGAAAAATGAAGGCCTTGGGAACAGTAAACTCGTGGCTTTGACGCGCCGCTGTCCCAAGGGATGTTGGATGGTCGGCTGCTTGGATTGGCGCGATCGGGCTTTTGAATGGTTCTCAGAAGCCATCATAGGAAAGGGACTAGTAGGGAAAGGGACTAGTAGGGAAAGGAAGAATCAACGACAAGGTTTGACAATGCCTAATGGGCAGACGGCACTTGCTACACTTGTCGAACCTTATCGACTCACCAGACAGCACTTTCTACACAGGTCGAACCTAATCGACTCAACAGCGTAACCCTTACTCAGCACCCTAGCGCATTCCAATCGACGCATCCCTTGTCGCGGAAAAAAACGACTCATGAGCAAACTTACTTGTCTCTGAACGAGCATGTGTCGCACGGCTGCAGGGTGTACGGCGGCTTGGGTTTCGCAGAGTCGGAGCAGACGTAATAGAGACCGCACTGATTGCTGCCGCGACGCGGGCATTGGTACTTCCGGATGCACCCGGGCCGCACTTGCGCGTCCGACGCCGGGATTGACGCGGCGAGCAGCACCAGCGCGACTGCGACTGACGGCAGCATGGTGGCAGGAAACGACGACTGGAGAAATCCAGGGAGAAATATATGGTGAGGAAGGTTCAGGGAGGAACGAGGGGTGGGAGAGAGAGAGGGGATGGTGGTCAAACGGAATGGATCGTGAGGGGATTGTTGCGAGAAAAATTGGGGAGGATGTGATGAGGGTGGAACCGATATCAGCTGGTCGAGCGATGCGTGATTATTTAGTCGATTCAAAAAATCACCTTCAGGAAATGGGAGGATTTGACGAGCAACCGATATCAGATGGTTGAGCGATGCGCACGGCTCGTTGGACAACAATACACGGTT
Organism: Closterium sp. NIES-67; assembly: GCA_027943415.1. Lineage (NCBI taxonomy): Eukaryota > Viridiplantae > Streptophyta > Zygnematophyceae > Desmidiales > Closteriaceae > Closterium > Closterium sp. NIES-67. Next base: position 528,533 of record BQMB01000524.1, on the reverse strand, counting down.
TACTTTCTCTTTTACCGATATATTATCGCACGGACTTATCCTGCCTGCACGAATGCCTCTGCTGCAACCTCGCCTAACCAGAAACGGCCCGGCAAGAAACGCCCTAGAGATGTACCTGCGGATCCCTGAAAGTGAGAAAGTACTTGAATGACGGTGGCGACACAGGGGCAGCGCAGACACAACGGCGTAACGAGTACCAGTGAGATAACTGAAGCAGGCGTGGATTCTAGGGAAACGCAGAATGGACGGTGGCTGAACTGAAGCTCAGTGGAGGGCAATGGAAGGGAATGATATGGCTTGGACAAAATGGTCGTCGGCGTGAGGCGAGGCAAGCCAAACCACATCAGGCACGGGATGGGTTTGGAGAGGAACAATAGGGTGAGACACGGTTGGAAGAGTTGTGAGGTACTTAGGGGTGTCATGAGATGGGATGCTGATAGGGGTGGGGGAAAGTGGGGAGTTGGTGGGGGCGGCCCGCGCTGCGTGGTTCGGCGGAATGGAATGTGACCATGGCATGATGCCCATTCAGCGAGATGACTGGTGCTCTGCTCTCTGCTGCACAAAGCACGTCCACCCGCGCACACATCACCGATGCTCTTGACCTTCGTTTCCGCTGCAGCCCGCATCTTCACACCACACCGCGCTGATTCGGCAAAGTGCTGCTCTGCGCTGATCGCGCGCCATTTGGCATCTGCGGAAGGTCGCGACGGGAGGCAAGGACGGTGCTTGCCGTGGTTGGTAGAATTCTGTGGTGGTAGTGGCGTGGTGCGTTAGAGTGGAGGGAGGTTCACCGAATCACTGCTGCCGCTGTGTGACAGGCGCAATTGAACGGTAAGTGTCCTTCGTGGGTAGACCGGTCTGACGGCGCCGACTTGGTTGGGGCAGCCCTGAAGAGCGGCAAGCGGCGTTCGGGCAGCAAGCGAAGCGGTTTGACGGCTGAGTTGCCCGTTTGTCACCCTTTTTGAACCGATTGGGCAGGAGAGGCTTGACCATGCGGCGCGTGTGGCATGCTGCAAACAGAGTTCGCGGTGAAAAACGGCTCAAAACTGGGCACTGTGGTCAGACACGACCCTCCGAGCTGATTCGTGGAGGGATTTAGGGCAAGGGTTCGCCCCTATCACTCACCGGTTCGAATAGATAGGGTTTTCAAAGCTGCCCGTCTATCCTGAGCTCCAGAGTGTTTGAGGCTGCCATAACAAATGGACAAGGGATGACCTGTTGACGCAACCTTGACGGCGTCAACGTTACCAGCATCAACAGGTCCTCAAAGTGCAGCAGTTCAGGTGGTTTCATCAGGTAACTGTTCAGGGTGTTCGCAGCAATGCCTCTATATACTGTGGTACAGCTTGTGCGTGCCCGAGCTGTCTGTCTAACATATTGGCGGTTAAAACTGGCAGCAATGGAACTTGTCACCCTGCATTATAAATAAAAAAAGTTATGAGATTCTAGATTCCATGTACCAATTGTCAACTCACATATATTATAAATATTTGTGTAGGCTTGTAGATGTTCTACAAATGACTGGATCCTAGTGTAGAGTGGACAACCCACTTCTCTCCTCTCTCTCTCTCTCTTCTCTCTCTCTCTCTCTTCTCTCTCTCTCTCTCTCTCTCTCTCTCTCTCTCTTCTCTCTCTCTTCTCTCTCTCTCTCTTCTCTCTCTCTCTTCTCTCTCTCTCTCTCTCTCTCCTAGTCGACTCTCTTTTCTCTAGCCACATTTCCTACTACCTAGCTAAAACCTTTTCCTAACATGGTTTCAGAGCAGGATGATCCTGCTGAGCCTTCTCATTATGCTTCTGCAGCGTACTCTCTCCCCTCTTCTCACTATCGCGCTGTCGTGGCAGCCTCGTTGTGCTGCCATGGCGGCCTCGATGCGTTGCCGTGGCGGCCTCGACGTGCTGCTGTGGCGTCGACGAGCTGCCATGGCGGTTGCGTCGTGCTGTCGTGGCGGCTTCGTCGGCCAGCGCACGGGCGGCAGCAGCCATCGCACTCTTTTAGTGCCAGCCAGCATGCCCGCACGCCAGCCAGGGCGCCTCGCTGAAGCCATGACCCCTCCCCTTTGTCTCCCCTCATCCCAGCCACAACTGATGGCTCCCTTCCCCATAGTCGCCGGGCCGAGCCACGCCGGGTGCCGCGGGCTTCGCAGTCGTCGAAGCCGCCGCCGCCGCTGTAGGTGTCGCGGGATTCGCAGTCGCCGCCACCGCCGCTATCGTCGTCGTAGCCGCCGCTGACGCCGTTGCTGCCATCGGCCGCCGACGTCACCATTTTGCACCCCGAAGGGCAGAAGCCATAGCTGCTGAAGGGCATGGGGGTGTAAGGGCTTGGGGGTGTTACGTGTGTGGTGTGCTAGCGCCTACCAAGCCTAGGGGATGTGTGAACTAATATTATTATATTATATACATTTTTTGTTGTGTAGGCTTGGTAGGTGTTCTACAAATGGCAGGATCCTACTACAGAGCGGACGACCCACTTCTTGTACCCCTCTCTCTCTCCTAGTCAACTCTTTTCTCTCGCCACTTATCTTAATACCTAAGTAAAACTATCAAAATCAGAGTAGTGAATAATGACTAGTGAGAGAGTACAGATAGATATACCTAAGTATTGTACCCTCTAAGGGGTGACCCTATACAGTCTATGCAAACATAACAAATACACATGTTTGACACACCCCCTAGACTGCATCGGGGAATGTCCTGAACAAGCAACTCAGGGCGGCACTACTAGTCCAACCTCTGAGACAAGGGTCTAAAAGACCAGTCAGAAGGAGTACAGACAAGGCAAGAACAAGATCAGGGCGGCACTACTAGTCCAGCCACTGGGAGAGGACACAAGTCCAGTCTGAGTATACATATAAAGGGCAGTACAAAGTCAAGGCCCTAGCAAGTGAGAGGCTACAGGGACTAGACCAAGCTGTACACAGTGCCGCTGATGATCTTTAGGCGTAAGCGCCTCCGTAAAGATATCAGCTGTGTTGGCACCTGAGGCCAAGTGTACTACGCGAGCCTGGCGTCGCTGCTGTAGCTCGCGCAGGAGGAAGTATCGCAGCTGAATATGCTTCGCTCTGCCCTCGAGTCGAGGCTCCTGACACAGGAGGATCGTGGCCCTGTTGTTAGCGAACAGGACCGGGGCAGAGCTAGGCCGCTCACCTAAGTCAGTGAGCAAGAAGGTCAGCCAGCGGAGCTCCTGTGCCGCCATGGCACCAGCGTAGATCTCGGCCTCACAGCTGGACTGGGCAACAGACGAGGAGCGGGTAGCTCTCCACGAGACGGCACCTGAGCCAAGGCTGAAGCAGTAGCCCTGGGTAGACCTGAGTGTCTCGGCGTCGTCTGCCCACGAAGCGTCGGTGTGTCCAGTAAGGACCACTGGCCTGCGTCCTCCTAGCACTAACCCCATGCCCGATGTACTAACAAGATAACGCAAAACCCTCTTAGCGGCAGACCAGTGCTGCGGTCGGTATCTGCATGTGGCCACAAAGCGAGCCAGGATGCTGAGAGGGTATGCGAGATCTGGGCGAGTGCAAGTCATCAGGTACATGAGGCAACCCACCAGCTCTGCGTAGGGGCCGCTGGGCTCAACCGACTCCTCAGACACTGGAGCGGAGAGTCTGTGGTCTACAGGCAGAGGGGTGGGCTGTGCAGAGGAGAACTGAAGGCTGAACCTCTGAAGGACCTGGCGCACCAAGTGTGACTGAGTCAGGGTGATGGTGCGCGCTGCTCTGTCCATGGAGATCTGCAAGCCAAGGTAACGGCGCAGTTCTCCAAGGTCAGTGCAGGTGTGTCTCTTCAGCAGCTCTGCCTTCACGGAGGCCAGTGCGTCCCTGTCTGCTGTGGCAAAGACCAGGTCGTCGACGTAAACAAGGATGTAGAACGGAGTCTGGCCAGCACGAACGAAGAGTGAGGGGTCTGCGGAAGACGGAAAGAACTGCAGGTCAGCAAGCATAGCACGGAGAGTGTCGTGCCACTCACAGGGAGCCTGGCGCAGGCCGTAGACGGGGCGCCGCAGGAGCCACTGGGTCCCAGGAGGGAAGGTGCCAGTAAAGCCCTGAGGGTGACGCAAGTAGACCTGCTCGTGTAGGCTGCCCTGTAGGAAGGCAGTGGAGAAGTCGAGGGAGTGAAGCTCGTAGTCGCGCTGAGCAGCTAGGTGTAGCAGAACCCGAAGAGTAGTCATCTTCGGGGTCGGAGCGAAGGTCTGGAAGAAGTCCACCCCCTCACGCTGACTGAAGCCTCTAGCCACGTAGCGCGCCTTGAAGACAGGCGGCTCTCCAGGAGGGCGCTTCACCTTGAAGAGCCAGCGGCCATCGACTACGTTCACCCCAGGCGGGGGAACTGCGTCGACGAAGGTGCCGGTGGATCTCCAAGATGCCATCTCCTGCTCCATGGCAGCTATCCACTGCGAGGCCCAAGATCCCGAGGTCGCCTCAGCGTAAGTGCGAGGGGTCGGGATGTCGAAAGCGTCTGGGTCACCCTCAGGGACTAGCAGCATGGAACAGAGATGGGGAGCAGCCTCGGACAAGAAAGCAAGCTCGAACTGGCGGTCCTCCAGGACGTCACTGCCAAGGGCAAGAGCACCCTTGACAGACGGAGGACAGGCAGGGTCCGAGACCAGAGCGGTGGCATAGTCAAGGCGGCGGGTAGAGGCGAAGTCAGCGACCGCAGCTACAAGAGCGTCAAGGCACGAGACAGGAACAGACGGGTCGGTAACAAGAGAGGCAAGGACCCGGGGAACAAGAGGACGAGCGGCACGAAGGTAGTCAGACAGGGAGGGGGGTGCAACAACAAGGGGGGACGGAGGAGGCGACGGGAGAAGGGGAGGACGAGACGCGTGGGAACGAAGCAACATAGGGTGGGAGCGCAAGACAGGGGAGGCAGGACGAGCACGGGAGGGACGGTGAGACCAGACATGCGACGGAGGAGTCGGGTCAGGAGACAGGGGAGGGGACACAGGAGGGGAACGAGGGGGAAGACGAGCCGGGGACGAGTCCGGCGGAGGGAACACAGGGCCGGAGACGGGAAGAGGAGGAGACGGGCGGAGAGGAACAGCCGCAGGGTCAGGGGACGGAAGGCCGAGCAGGCGAAGGGCGGACACCGGCGGGGACTGCTGCTCCGGCGGCACAACGGTGACACCGGGACTGCAAGCTGCTCCTCGACTACCACCGGCACACTCCACACCAGCACCCCCAGAGGAACCACCCCCAGGGCTACCAGTACTAGCACCCCCAGAGTCATCGAACGGGTGCTGCGACGGCGGCGGCGGCGGCGGCAGCGACACCGACGGGTGCAGCGGTGGCAGAGGCGGTGGAGGAGGGGACTGGGGAGGGGACGCCGGTGGAGGGGCGGCCGGCGAGGACTGCGCAGCAGGGCCACCAGAGTCAGAAGACTCCTCAACCGGGTCCACCGACGGAAGGGGGGTGACGTGGGACACACCAGAGGGGGCAGGACAGGGAGGAGGAGGGGGAGGGGCAGGGACTACCGGGGAAGGAGTGACCAGGAACAGGGGGGGGGGAACCGGGGGACCGCGGTGGGGGAAGCGACGGTAGTAAGAGACGGACTCGTCAAAGGTGACGTCGCGAGAGTGAAAGAAGCGGTGAGACGGCGGGTGGTAAAAGTGCCACTCGGACGCGTCAAGGGGAAAACCGAGGAAGACGCAGGGAAGGGTGCGGGCAGTGAGCTTGTCCGTGCCGGAGGCACGGACGTGAGCAAGGCAGCCCCAGACGTGAAACGCAGACGCGTCACCAGGAGACCCAGTCCAAAGACGGGTCGGCGAAACCTGCAGCTGCTGAGGGTGCGGCCACAAGTTAAGCTGGTGAGAAGCGTAGCGCACAGCGAACGGCCATAGAAAATGGGGTGCACCGGCATGGATCATGGAGGTGCGAGCCACCTCCATGACCAAAACGATGCTTCGCTCAGCGACCCCATTCTGTTGTGGGGAGTCCAGTAGGGTGAACGTCTGGGTGATGCCCTCCGCACGACAAAAGCGACCAAGGACACCTGAGGCAAACTCGCCACCACGGTCGGAGTGAAGACGCAAGACAGGGAGACCGCGGTGGACACGCGCAGAGACAAGCCAGGGGATGAGGGCGCCAGGCACGTCGGCCTTGCGCTCCAGGGGAAAGACTGTGGTGTAACGAGTAAAGTCGTCGACAAGCACAAGGAAGTAGCGCTCGCGACGCGGCCCAGGGACGGGGGCGGGGCCCCAGACGTCCAGGTGCAGGGTCTGCAGCGGCGCGGCGGTAGAGGGAAAAGAGGAGGAGTGAGGGGCACGGCGAAGCCGACCCTCGACACAAGGCGTGCAAGGTGGGGCTGGGGAGGAGGGAAACGCGGGGAGAGAACCTAGGAGACCAAGCACAAGACTGTGCTGGGACATGTGACGCAGACGCGGGAGCGCAGGGTGACCTAGGCGGTGGTGCCAAAGGAGAGTCGGGTGAGTGAGGGACCGACAGGAGCAGGCAGCAGCAATCTGGGTAGACGCAGCCACCCGAGGGAGCGCTCCAGCCGGGGGGGTCACGGTGTCTAGAGTGAACAGGCCGGACACCGGGTCCCGGGGGAACATGGACAGGGGGGCACCAGTGGCGGCCTCGGTACAGACAGCATACCGCTCGTGACCAGGGAACGTAGTGGTGACGCCAAGGTCCTGGAGGCAGCCGACACCAACTAGGTTCCTGGAGAACGAGGGGATATGCAGACCTGTGAGAGTGCCTGAAGGAACCGCCGGACAGGGAAGGGTGGTGGAACTGCGGGCGACTACCGGACCGCCGGAGGGGTCAGCAGGAGAAACGGTAGCAGGAACAGGAAGCGGCGTCAGGGTGGTGGAGTCGCGGAAGAAACACCGGGAAGCGCCAGAGTCCAAGGTGAAGGAAAGCGAAGTAGAGGCGTCTGGCGACGGAACAACGGCGAAAGCACCAAGACTACACAAAGCAGAGGATCCTACGCCTGACGCAGCAGGGGAGGCTAAGCTAGGCACACCTACACTAGTCGACAGTGAGTAATAAGCGGGAAGCACACTAGAGTCATCAGCATACATCACATGCAAAGCAGAAACAATAGCATCCATGTCCATGTCAAAAATCTGAATCTTACGACTAAGCAAACTGTGCCAGTCCGGGAGGTCTGGCGACGGGCCGAAGCGCTGACGAAACAGGTCGTCCAGGCGACGAAAACAACGGGGAGTGGAGTGACCGATCTTACCGCAAACGAAGCCGCGGCGAGGACCGGTCTGGATCTGGTACTGACAACGCACGCCTCCAGAACCACCACTCGGCACACCACCACGCGCCCGACCACCGCCAGCGCCGGGCCACCCGGGCGGGAGTACACTCGTCTGCCTCGTCTGTGGCGGCTGCTGCGGCTGCTGCAAAGGCCGCGGCTGCTGCGACTGCGGCGGCTGCTGTGGTTGCTGCTGCTGCTGCGACTGCAGAGGCGGCGGCCCAGCTGGACTGGGCAGGGTCCCCTCGTCCGCTCCAGCACCAGACGACCCGACTCCACCACCACCCCCTCCCGCACCCCCGCCTCCTCCGCCGCGCCCAACCTTGGGGCGGCGGCCCTTCCCCGAACGAAACTGCGCTGCAGCAGCAGTCTCAGCCACAGCGGCAGAGCCGTCGAAGAAGGTACACTGAGCGGGGGCACAACCCTGAAAGATAGGGACCGGCAGGGTACCACTCGCCTGGGCGATGGAGCGGTGGCGGGTCTCAATCACAGTCAGGGTGTCTACAAAGTCAGTGAGGGTGAGGTCTGCGGGGTGAATGCTAAGGAAGCGGTCGCGGGCGACAGCAAGGCGGTCAGGGAGGCGGGTGGCAACCAGGTAAAGGGTAGAGGTAATGGGCGGCTGGTGGGCTCTAAGCTGTGCGTCAGTGCAGGCAGCGCGCCAGGTGTCATCTATCGAGCGCAGGTGGGCAGTAAGGTCAGAGACAGTGGGGAAAGACGCAAGGTCAGGAAAGAGCATCGGGAGGATCAGGCGACCCACCGAGGCATTCGGAGGGGTGGAATAGCGCTTGATGACAGCATCTAAGTAAGCCTGAGCAGTAGTGAGGGACCTAAAGCGAGGGCGCTCGGACGGGGGAAGGGCGTTGCTAATGGCAAGCTGAGCGACAGCATCGCAAGAAAGCCAGACAGAGCGCGCACGGGCAGTGGCAGCAGTAGATTCGCGCTCAGTGGGTGTGGAGTCAGCGGGCAGAACAGCAGGGGGGTCTGGGCAGGGGAGCGTACCGTCAAGGTGTGCGGACAGCGGTTCACCATCCTGCCGCCGGCCAGTGAGTTGGCGTCGGAGGTCGGAAAGCCACGCCTCGAACTCCAGAGGCTGGCCTTCAGCGTCGAACCGAAGCTCTGCCGCCATCAGGGGCAGTGCAGGACAGGGCAGTACAGTGCAGTGCGGTGCAGGGCAAAGCAGGGCAGTGCAGTCTGGTGCAGGGCGGTGCAGTGCTGTGCAGTGCGATGTAGGGCGGTGCAGGGCGGTGCAGGGCAGTGTAGTGCGGTGCAGGGCGGTGCAGTGCAATGCAGGGCAGTGCAGTGCGGTGCAGGGCGGTGCAGGGAGGGGGGAACCGTACCAGTGAGGATGCAAGGGCCGAGGCAGGGATGAGCGCAGAGGCCGGGCCGGTGCGGCGGGGCCGGACGGGCGTGGCAGGGCCAGGCAGGGCACGGCGGGGCGAGGCAGGGCGCGACAGGGCCCCGAGAGCGCGACGGGGCCGGGCAGGGCGCAACTGGGGCCGGGCGGGTGCGACGGGGCCGGGCAGGGCGCAACGGGGCCGGGCGGGTGCGACGGGGCCGGGCGGGTGCGACGGGGCCGGGCGGGTGCGACGGGGCCGGGCGGGTGAGACGGGGCCGGCGGGTGCGACGGGGCCGGGCAGGGCGCGATGGGGCCGGGCGGGTGCGACGGGGGCCGGGCGGGTGCGACGGGGCCGGGCGGGTGCGACGGGGCCGGGCAGGGCGCGACGGGGCCTGAAGGCGTGACGGGGCCCAGGAGGGGTGCTACGGGGCCCAGGAGGGGCGCTACAGGGCCCAGGAGGGGCGCTACGGGGCCCAGGAGGGGCACTACGGGGCCCTAGAGGGGGGGCTACGGGGCCCAGGAGGGGCGCTACGGGGCCCAGGAGGGGCGCGACGGGGCCCAGGAGGGGCGCTACGGGGCCCAGGAGGGGCGCTACGGGGCCCAGGAGGGGCGCTACAGGGCGAGGGGCGCAGCGGGGCCCGGGAGGGTCACAACAGGGCTAGGGGGGTCGCGACGGGGCCTAGGAGGGGCGCGGCAGGGCTAGGGGCACGAAGGGCCCAGGGGGTCGCGACGGGGCTAGGGGGTCGCGACGGGGCCCAGGGAGTCGCGACGGGGCTAGAGGGTCGCAACGGGGCTAGGGGGGTCGCGACGGGGCTAGGGGGTCGCGACTGGGCCCAGGAGGGGCGCGGCAGGGCTAGGGGCACGACGGGGCCCAGGGGGTCGGGGGGAGGCGCGGGGGGGCCTAGCTAGGGAACGAGCGGAAGCGGTAGGTGGGGGGATCCTAACCTACGCGTGATACCATATCAAACTGAGAGAAAAGAATAATAAGTAGTGGGAGAGTACAGATAGATATACCTAAGTATTGTACCCTCTAAGGGGTGACCCTATACAGTCTATGCAAACATAACAAATACACATGTTTGACAACAGTAATCACATTCAGCTCTAATTACAAGTCTAATTACAATCTAATTACAGGTAATTCAATGGACTCAAAACGCGCCTCAGCCAGGTATCATCGTGCAAGCGGCGGCATGGCGTGTAGTCTCGTGTACATTCGGGCCATGGAGCAGTAGCCTCTGTTGTCCCCCGCTCTGATCAGATTGCCTGCAGAGAAGGGACGGCGAGCCACGTGGGAGATACATACATGACATGCCATACACTTGTATCGCTTCAGGAGATAATTGAATCGACTCAGAAGTTGCCTGCAGAGAGGGACTCACACATACACGAGCCATGGGGGAGACACATACATGACACACCGGCACTCGGATAGCTTCAGGATGGGGCATGAGTGAGAGAGCATTGGGTGTGTCGGGGTGGTGGGATCTGTCCAAACAGGCGAGTCAGGGGGGATGCACACACATGACATGCACTCTAGCTTCAGAATGGCACATGAGCGCGAGCGAGCGCGTGGGGTGGGTTGGGATTGTGAAATCTCTCTAAACAGGCAGGTCACGAGGAGCGTGGTTTTTAGGGGGGGTGGGGGGGGGGGGTGTCTTTCTTACCAGAGTCACAGTTGAGTGGGCTGTCAGCTTCAGGATGGCACATGAGGGTGATTATGGCACGGCACACGGATGTGAGCGTCCACGCCGGGCTCCAGGCTGTCTTGAGGATGTCCAGACAGATCTCTCCGGTCTAATTAGAATAGTACAGAGAGGGGGGGGGGGGGGGGGAGAGGGAAGGAGAGGGTAAGAGCGTGTCGATGCCATGATACACTAATTAGAATAGTACGGAGTGAGGGGGGGGGGGAGAGGGAAGGAGAGGGCACGAGCGTGTCGATGCCATGATACACGGATGTGAGGGTTCAATCCAGGCTCCATGCTGTCTTGAGAGGATGTCCAGGCAGATCTCCCCGGTCTGGTTACCCTATAGTAACATGGAGGGGTAAACGGGGAGGGTGAGGGAGTGACGATGCCATGGTGTATGGAAGTGAGCGACCAAGCTGGGCACGCCATCCAGAGGATATCCAGGCAGGCAGATCTCCCCGGTGTGGTTACCATAGAATAACATGGAAGGGTAAACGGAGTGATGATGTATGAGCATTCTCAAGAGTGATGATGTCATGAGGCACGGATGTGAGCGACCAAGCTGGGCATGCTGTCCAGAGGATGTCCAGGCAGATTTCCCTGGAGTGAATGGCATGGCCGGGAGGGAGGTGAAGGGATAAGGCGAGAATGTGATGCTAGCATGGCACATGGATATGAGGGGGCTCCATGCTGGGATCCATGCCGCCTTGAGAATATCAAGAACACACCGGCCAAAACACACCAGTCTGAATGGTATCTGAGACCCTGGTGGACAAGACGCACCTTGAAGTGGGGTGGAAGACCTTGGATGACTTCAGTTGACTTTGGTAGACTTTCATTGACTCTGTGTTGACTGACCTTGAAGTGAACGTTGGGGTGGAAGACCTTGGTTGCAAAGCGCACTTGGGGCGGCACGAGGGGGTACTGCTGAGGCACGTTGATTGTCAGGGTAAATTGCCCTCCGTAGTAGGGCGTGTCTGCTGGGCCCTGAGGATGCGGGGGGTGAGAGATGCAATGCGATGACGTATGGAAAGGAATGAAGAATTCTCGATTGAACGAAAGGATGTGAGGGAAATTGAGAAGCAAGGGAAACTGACATACAAGGTCCATGCGATGGATGAATGGACCTTAGGGCGCTTCCAAAGTGACAACTTCTGGTTTTCGGTTTCCGGTGCAGCTCGGCATGCTGCAGTTTGCTATAGGTTCTGTGTTTGCAGCTATTTCAAGTACGGTACAAATTTCAAATTTCCACTTTGGAAGCGCCCTTAGGAATGCGACCAGCAGGGAAAGGAATGCCAAACTTAGTTGCTACAAGCGCTCTGGCAGACGCGCGTTTAGCGTTCAAACGCTTGCGTTTGAACGCAAACGCCAACGAACCCTAAAACGCAAACGCTCGCTGGGTTTTTTTTCGGGCTGCCCCCTGGAAAAAAAATCGAAAAATTTGGGGCGAAATTGAGACTTGGCGAATTCAGTGCTACATTCGCCAAGTCCCCAACTCCCAACCATCTCGTCAATATTCACCTCCCAACCAACTCCCCCCCCTCAACCGCACTCCACACATCGTCAACTAGAACTTCCAACCCCTCCTCCTCCCATCTCGTAGTTTCACGCCAACTCCCTATCTACTTCCCTCGTCAGATCTGCTTTCTAATTGCCGCGCGCCATAGCCGTAGCAACTTTCACACCCCACGCAATACCTTAACTTAAGGGCGCTCGCCCATGTCAACCCCTGAGAGCAATGCGGATGGTGCTGTTACAGCGTCCGTATGTTCTAATGCATACGAGGCTGATAAGAATCATGAGGTCTATAAATACTTCCGCGTTCTAGTCAAGGAGGCCGGTGCAATGCAGAAATACGAGTGTCGCTTTTGTGGGCACAAGATGGCCGGTAATCCCAACCATTGCGCCGCACATTTCACCAAGTGGGATGGACAAGGGCGGGAGAATGGGCTTTCGGACATGTGTTTTGCATGACATTTGAGGCTTTACCCCTGCCTGGGCAAAATTTTTAGCCCTGCCCGGGCAAGCGTTTGCCTAGCGTTCACATACACTATGACAAGCGTTTAGCGTTCAAACGCTAGCATTTGAACGCTAGCGTTCAAACGCCAAACGCGTTTGTAGCAACTAAGATGCCAAAGAGGCAAGGGGAAGAGAGATGACGGACTTCTTAGGGTGCAGAGTAGAGCAGGCTCTAGAGAGGGCTGCAGGTGACATGGATGGATGACGTGGAAAGGTGACCGGATTCCAAGGATGTGCGCCGGATTTAAAGAAACGTGCTAAGGTGAGTCGCTCATCATAGCCATCCATCCGTGCACATCTGTCTCATCATAGCCATCCACCCATGCACATCTGTCTCAACATAGCCATCCATCCATGCACATCTGTCTCATCAAAGCCATCCACCCATGCACATCTGTCTCATCATAGCCGTCCATCCGTGCACATTTGTCTCATCATAACCATCCATCCATTCATACGTACCTTGATCACTGCCGTCCATCTGTAGATGTTGCTTTCATCGCAGCTCAGGTTGATGTCAGCATCAGCTGAGCCCCGCGCCTCCCTTTGCGCCTCCTTCAGCTCTTTGAACAGCCGCGACCGCGACGCCTGGGGTGGCGGGATGAATGGGATGGATACAAAGGGGTGCGGTGGACAGAACTCCTTGATGGCAGCATCAGCTGAACTCCTTGATGGCAGCATCAGCTGAACTCCTTGATGGCAGCATCAGCTGAACTCCTTGATGGCAGCATCAGCTGAACTGACCCCCGTGCCTCCCTCTGCGCCTCCTTCAGTCCTTTGAACAGCCGCGACCGCGATCCCTGGAAGGGATGGGATGAGATAAGAGGGATACAGGAGTTGAGGTGATCACACAGGGGGTATGGTGGAAAGATAGCCTTGAAGTCAGCATCAGCAGACCCGTGGACCCCGCGCCTCCCTCCATGCCTGCTCAGGTATTTAAGAATGCTCAAAAGCCTAACCCTGTCAGCATCAGCAGACCCCTGAACCCGGCGCCTCCCTCCGCGCCTGCTTCAGCTCCAAGAACCTCCGCGACCGCGATGCCCCGAGTTTAGCCATGATAGAGAAGAGCAGCAGTGTAAACGAGCAGGAGTGTAAACGAGCAGGAGTGTAAACGAGCAGGAGTGTAAATGATGATGTTAGCCAAGAAGGACCCAAGAACATCCCTTCGTGCATGCTTCACCTTCAAGAACATCCCTTCGTGCATGCTTCACCTTCAAGGACATCCGCGGCCGCGACGCCAGGAGTTTGTGAGGGGGGATTGGGGGATGGTGAAGTGGGCGTCAAGGGACGGCGAAATAGGGGTCAAGGAAATAGGGATGGGGGGATGGTGAAATAGGGATGGGGGGATGGTGCAATAGGGATGGGGGGATGGTGCAATAGGGATGGGGGGATGGTGCAATAGGGATGGGGGGATGGTGAAATAGGGATGGGGGGATGGTGCAATAGGGATGGGGGGATGGTGCAATAGGGATGGGGGGATGGTGCAATAGGGATGGGGGGATGGTGCAATAGGGATGGGGGGATGGTGAAATAGGGATGGGGGGATGGTGCAATAGGGATGGGGGGATGGTGAAATAGGGATGGGGGGATGGTGAAATAGGGATGGGGGAATGGTGAAATAGGGATGGGGGGATGGTGAAATAGGGATGGGGGGATGGTGCAATAGGGATGGGGGGATGGTGCAATAGGGATGGGGGGATGGTGAAATAGGGATGGGGGGATGGTGCAATAGGGATGGGGGGATGGTGCAATAGGGATGGGGGGATGGTGCAATAGGGATGGGGGGATGGTGCAATAGGGATGGGGGGATGGTGAAATAGGGATGGGGGGATGGTGCAATAGGGATGGGGGGATGGTGAAATAGGGATGGGGGGATGGTGAAATAGGGATGGGGGAATGGTGAAATAGGGATGGGGGGATGGTGAAATAGGGATGGGGGGATGGTGCAATAGGGATGGGGGGATGGTGAAATAGGGATGGGGGGATGGTGAAATAGGGATGGGGGGATGGTGAAATAGGGATGGGGTGACCATGAAACGGGAATGGTGGGACGGAGAGGGCTACGACGTCACACCCATGCACCCATCGACTCAAAATGCTGGCTTACTCACCATGCGAAGCTTCTTGCTGCCTTGCCGCAGCCACTGACGATCTTTGGGTGAGCTCAAAGGCCACAGCTGCCGCCACAGACGACCTTTGGGTGAAATCAAAAGCCACAGCTGCCGCCACGGACGGCCTACACTGACTGGCTCTCCTCGAACCGCCTTTCTCGTCCCCCCGTGTGCTTTTCCGCTGCTGTCAACTGCAGCAAGGGAGGAAGTGGAAGGGCGAGGGAGGGTGGCGTTGAGCGGAGAAACGGAAGGGAGGAGAGCGAACAGGGAGAGAGGGAGGTGGCAAAACCACGAAAAACGAAGGTAGCGGCGACGGATGGGTGAGAGAGGGTAGCGACGACGAATGGGTAAGAGATGTTGGAGATGGTTCGGCGCTGCCCTACCCAACGGCGGACCTACCCTAATCTGGCGGCACGATGGTGGCACTAGGTGCGGAGGAGGAACGGTGATGCAGCGATATGTGGTGGGAGCACGGGAGAAATGCGGTTGAGTAAAGCGGGGAGGATGAGAGGTAAAAATGAGGAAGGATTTCGCGGATGCTGGAAATGTGGTTGGAGGAATCAGCAGCTGCCTGCTAGAAGTGTTGTGCGGGGAATTGGAAGTTGGAAGCGGAGTGCATTCGGTTCACGTTCGGTGGAACCGAACTCGGTGTCGTTTTCGTTGCCAAAACAACGCGGAGTGCATTTGGTTTCGGTTGAGTGCGACTTGGGGAACTCGAGGCTCACGCGTTACAGTGAAACGCACGTGGTGTTACGAAGCGCTTAACTGAAATCTGAAATGCATATACCTGTGTTGTTTCAGATTGTGCTTTGTATCTCATGCCGAAATATTGAATTCAGAAAATTGCTGCATCTTGTATTGACGACTTTCAGCTACTCTGAACATACCATTGGAATCTTGAGATCAAGGAGATCGATAAGTAGCCTAGCCGGAGGCGCTTGTAGACTAAGAAGAGAGGGTAGCGACGAAGGGCGGGTAAGATAGGGCAGAGACGACGACGGGTGCGTAAGAGAGGGCAGCGACGACGGATGGGTAAGGGAGGGTAACCACGACGGATGGGTAAGAGAGGGTTGTGAAAGTAAGAATGAATGATTAGAATGAGAGATACAATGTGCTTTTGTGCTAAAGGGTTGTACTCTATAAAAGCATGCACTTATCTAGCCTATAAGATAAATATATATATGTTTTGACACACCCCATAGGCTTGATGAGGGGCAGTGCCTTGCAAGAGACACACAGCTCAGGGTGGCACTACTAGTCCAACCTCTAAGGCAAGGGTTCGAAGACTAATCAGCAAGAGTACAAACTAAACAAGAGCAACCCAGGGCAGTACTACTAGTCCAGCCATTGGGACAAGAGCCACAAGGCCAGTCAAGACAATATAAAAATAGTACACAATCAAATTCCTAGCAAGTGTGAAGCTACAGGAACTAGACCAAGCTGTACGCAGTGCCGCTGATGATCTTTATGTGCAAGCGCCTTCGTAAAGATATCAGCTGTGTTGGCACCCAAGGCCAAGTGTACTACGCCGGCATGGCAGCGCTGCTGCAGCTCGCGCAGGAGGAAGTACCGCAGCAGGGAGTACCGGGGCAGAGCTAGGCCGCTCACCTAAGTCTGTGAGCAAGAAGGCCAGCCAGCCGAGCTCCTGTGCCGCCATGGCACCAGCATAGATCTCAGCCTCACCAATAGACTGGGCAACAAACGACAAACGAGTGGACCGCCACGAAATGCGCCTGCACCAAGACTAAAGCAGTCAGACGCGTCAAGGGGGAAACCAAGGGAGACACATGGGACAGTGCAGGCAGTGGGCTTGTCCGTGCTAGAGGTACGAACGTGAACGAGGCAGCCCCAGACGTGGAACGCAGACGCGTCACCAGGGAACCCGGTCCAAAGAAGGGTAGGCGAAACCTGCTGCCGCTGGGAGTGTGGCCACAAGTTAAGTTGGTGAGCGGCGTAGCGAACAGCGAACAGCCACAGAAAATGGGGTGCACCAGCATGGATCATGGCCCATGTAGTCGTCGACAAGCACTAGAAAGTAGCGGCCCATGGACGGAGGCTGGGCCCCAAACGTCCAAGTGCAGGGTCTGGAGGGGCGCAGTAGTAGGGGAAAACGAGGAGGAGTGAGGAGCACGGGGCAGCCGGCCCTCGACGCAAGGCATACACGGTAGCGCAGGCCAGGGAGGGAGGGCAAGGTTCGACGTAGGGAGACCGAAAACAAGATCGTGATGGGACATGTGACGCAGACGCGGGAGTGCGGGGTGACCTAGGCGGTGGTGCCACAGCAGCGACGGGTGAGTGAGCGGCCGACATGAGCAAGCCATGGTGACCTGGGTTGCCGCAGGCATCTGGGGGGACGCCCTCACCAGAGAGGCAGTGTTAAGCGTAAACAGGCCGGACACAGGGTCCCGGGGGAACGTGGTCAGAGGGGCACCAGTGGCGGCCTCGGTACAAACCGCGTACCGCTCATGTCTGGGCATCGTAGTGGTGACGCCTAGGTCCTGAAGACAGCCGACACCAACTAGGTTCCTAGAGAACGAGGGGATGTGCAGGCCTGTAAGAGAGCCCGAGTGGACCACCGGACAGGGAGGGTAGTGGAGCTATGGGCTACTACCAGACCTGAGGAGGGGTCAGCAAGCGCCACAGCTACCACCAGTCCACACGACGTCTGCTCCTGCTGCGGCGATTGCTGCTGCGGCTACTGCTGCTGCTGCTGCTGAGGTTGCGGCTGCTGCTGCTACGGGGCACCAGCCCGGGTCCTCTCATCAGAACCACCTTCCCCGCCCCCAGATCCTCCACCCCCACCACCCTTCCCTCTGCCATGCCACCCTTGGGGCGGCGGCCCCTACCTGGACGCGGCTGCGCTGAGGCCGCTGCTGCGGTCTTAACAATACCGGTAGAAACATCAGAGAAAGTGCACTAGGAGGGAGCACAACCCTGAAAGATAAGGACCAGCGAAGTACCGCTACACTGAGCGATAGTGCGCTGGCGGGTCTCTATCGCAAACAGGGCGGTGACAAAGGCGGTGAGGGTGAGGTCACTAGGGTGCTGACTAAGGAAGTGGTCGCGGGCAGTGGCTATGCGGTCAAGAAGATGGCAATGAGGTAAAGGGTAGTGCAAATCGGCAGCGGGAAGGCAGTGAGCTGAGCCTAAGTGCTAGCAGCACTGTAGCTAGACTCTAGTGCGCGGAGGTGAGTGGCAAGATCAGCGACAGTGGGGAAGGATGCAAGATCAGGGAACGGCATGGGGAGGATCAGGCGACAAGCAGAGGCGGAGGCTGAAGTGGAATAGTGCACGATGACGGCATCTAAGAATTCTTTGGCATTTGCGACAGTGGTAAAGCGGGGACGCTCAGACAGGGGAAGTGCGTGACTGATAGCAAGCTGCACAACTGCATCGCGCGACTCCCAGACAGCGCGAGCAAGTGCAGTAGCGGAAAAGGCCTCATGCTCAGAAGTGGTGGGGGTGTCAGGGAGGGCAGCAGCTGCAGCAGGGCGGGAAAGCAGGCCATCAACATGAACAGCCAAAGAGTGACCGTCCTGGAGCTAACCTGTAAGGTGCCGGCGCAGGTCGACGAGCCAAGCCTCGAAGTCGTTGGCCCGGGCCTCCGCGTCCAGGCGGAGCAGTGAGTCCGCCATCACCCCAGCCGAAGCAGCTGACTGCCGCTGATAGGGAGAGGAGGAAAGGAGAAGGAAGGCAGTTGAGAGCGGTGGAGAGCGGTGGAGTGCGGTGGAGTGCGGTGGAGAGCGGTGGAGTACGGTGGAGTGCAGTGTAGTGCGGTACGGCGACGCGGCAGTTGGACAGCACGGGGCTGGTGCGGGCTGTGGCCGGCGGAGCAGGGACCGGTGGCGCTGGGGGCCGGTGAGTGAGGGGTCGGCTGGGCTCACAGGGCTAGCGAGGCGCACGGGGCTAGCGGGGCGCACAGGCCTAGTGGGGCGCTAACGGGGCCAGCGGGGCAAACGGGGCTAGCGGGGCGCACGGGACGAGCGGGGAGCACGTAGCTAGTGGGGCGCGACGGGGCTAGCGGGGCGCGAACAGGGCCAGCGGGGCGCACGGGGCCGGTGGCGCGTACGGGGCTAGCGGGGCGAACGGGGCCAGCAGGGCGGACGGGGCCGGTGGGGCTCACGGGGCTAGCGGGGCGAACCGGGCCAGCGGGGCATACAGGGCCGGCTGGGCGCACGGGGCTAGCGGGGCTTGACAGGGCCAGCACGCCAGCAGGGCGAATGGGGCCAGCGAGGAGTACGGGGCTGGCGGGGCGCCACGGGGCTAGCGGAGCTCGACGGGGCTAGCGGAGCTCGACGGGGCTAGCGGAGCGCGAACGGGGCTAGCGGGGCGTACGGGGCCAGCAGGGCGCTAACGGGGCCAGCGGGGCGCTAAGGAGCCAGCGTGGTGCTAACGGGGCGGCTAGGACTAGGCCTAAGGTGGAAGCGCGGGTGGGCAGGGGGGGGGGGGGACCTAACCTAGCGTGATACCATGTGAAAGTAAGAATCAATGGTTAGAATGAGCGATACAAGGTGCTTTTGTGCTAAGGGGTTGTACTCTCTAACTGTACGCACCTATCTAGCCTCTATGATACATATACTGTATATGTTTTGACAAGGGTAGCAACGACGGCTGGGTAAGAGAGGGCAGCGACGACGGATGGGTAACAGAGGGGAGCGACGACGGGTGGGTAAGAGAGGGTAGCGACGATGGCTGGGTAAGAGAGGGTAGCGACAACGGATGGGTAAGATAGGGTAGAGACGACGGGCGGGTAGAAGAGGGCAGCGACAACGGCTGAGTAAGAGAGGGCAGAGATGACGGATGGGTAAGAGAGGGCAGCGACGACGGCTGGGTAAGAGAAGGCAGCGACGATGGATGGGTAAGAGAGCGACGATGACGGCCGGGTAAGAGAGGGCAGCGATTTTGGGCGGGTAGAAGGTAGAAGAGGGCAGCGACGACGGCTGAGTAAGAGAAGGCAGCGACGACGGATGGGTAAGAAAAGGCAGCGACGACGGCTGGGTATGTAGGAGTGACAACGAGGTGCGCTTCCCTCTGACGACAATTGGTTGCGTTGCGAGCATAACACAACCCTAAGGAACGTACGTGACCTTGGCAAGACGAAAGAGACGGCAGGGGCGACGCAAGGGAGGGGACGCTCGAGTAGAAGCGACGCTACGTAACGGACCTGGAAAAAAAGCCTTTGCAAGATCTTCGTAAGCAATATGCTGGGCGGCTGCTGCTTTCCGTGGGGACTTGCTTTCATGTGCCTGCGGTCGTGGATCGGCTTGCAGCGAGGAGTGACAATACCGTCGAGCAGACGGTAGGGCGACAGGGAGACGGGGGTTTGATCTCGAGGCTTGATTGTACGGCCCGACTCCTCTTCCTCGTCTCTCTGTTGATCTTGGAGTGAGCGCCGCACAAGCAGTCACCCGTGAGAATAATTAGAAGCCTACGAATGTACGGAGCTACTGTACAATACAGCAGCTACGTTGTAGATTGATTTAGCTTCAATTACACTCAACTCCAATTACATACTCTTACTCTGGGTGAACACAAATTTCGTCCGATGCAAGTGCTCATTATGATATTGAACCCATGGGGTTGGTTTCCGAAGCTATTCCAGAAGCCTTCTGGCTGTGGTGACCACCGTAATTGACTCTATCCTTTTTTACATTTGGGTCATGGAGCACCTGTCTCTGGTGACAACAGCCGCAGGTGATTTCAGTCAACTCAAAAAGAGCCTCTAAGCATCCCCATGCAGGTGGTGGCAGGGCTTGTGGTCTTGTGTGCATTCCGACCATGGAGCAGTAGCCTCTGTTAACAATAGACGTAGGTGAGTTCAGTCAACTTAAAAAGCGCCACAGGTATCATCGTGCAGGCAGCGCCGGCATGGCGTCTAGTCTTGTGTATCTTGTGTACATCCGGGCTATAGAGCAGTAGCCTCTGTTGTCCCCCGCTCTCATCAGATTGCCTGCATAGAGTGATGCAAGCCACGGGGAAGATACATACCGTACATGACATGCCATACACTTGTACAGCTTCAAGAGATGTTGCCTGCAGAGAGGGACTCACACATACACGAGCCATGGGGGAGACACATACACGGGCACATACATGACACACGGGCACTCGGATAGCTTCAAAATGGGGCATGAGTTGGAGAGCATTGGGTGTCTAAACAGGCGAGTCAAGGGGGAGGCACACACATGTCATGCACTTGTATAGCTTCAGAATGGCACATGAGCGCGAGCGAGCGCGTGGGGTGTGTTGTATATCTGTCTAAACAGGCAGGTCACGAGGATCGTGTTTTTTGGGGGGGGTGGGGGGGGGTGGGGGGGGGGGGGGGGGGTTGACTTTCTTACCAGAGTCACAGTTGAGTGGGCTGTCGGCTTCAGGGTGGCACAGAGGGTGATTATGGCACGGCACGCCGATGTGAGCGTCCATGCCGGGCTCCACGCCGTCTTGAGGATGTCTAGACAGATCTTCAAGGTCTAATTAGAATAGTACGGAGTGAGGCGGGGGCGGAAGAGGGAAGGAGAGGGTAAGAGCATGTCGATGCCATGATACCTTAGTTGCTACAAACGCGTTTGGCGTTTGAACGCTAGTGTTTTTACGCTTGAGTTTGAACGTTAAACGCTCGTTAGTGTGTATGTGAATGCTAGGCAAACGCTTGCCCGGGAAGGGGTAAAATTTTACCTAAGCAGTGGTTAAAATTCTTGTGGGGGAGGGGGGAAACATGGGGGTTCTACGAGCAAGCATTTTGTCTCATAAAAAATAACCATGCTAAACATTTAAGCCAGCATCCTTACATGTCATGTAAATCACCTATTTTTTAAGGCCATTCTCCAACCACAATCTCGTTTTTATGGGTGGGGGGGCGCCCGAAAAATATCCCAATTCGCGTTTGCGTTTTTGGGTGCGTTTGGTGAGGGAAGGAGAGGGTAAGAGCGTGTTGATGCCATGATGCGCGGATGTGAGGGTCCAATCTAAGCTCCATGCCGTCTTGAGAGGATGTCTAGGCAGATCTCCCCGGTCTGGTTACCATATAATAACATGGAGGGGTAAACGTGGAGGGTGAGGGAGTGACGATGTCATGGTGTATGGAAGTGAGCGACCAAGCTGGGCACCCCGTCCATAGGATGTCCAGGCAGGCAGATCTCCCCGGTGTGGTTACCAAAGCATAATATGGAGGGGTAAACGGAGAGGATGAGGGAGTGATGGTGTATGAGAATTATCAAGAGCTCTTTGTTCGTTCTGGCCAGACTCCGTTCTACATCCTTGTTTACGTAGACGATCTGGTCTTTGCCACTACAGACACCACTGCGCTAGCCTTTGTGAAGGCTGAGCTGCTGAGGAGACACACCTGCACAAACCTAGGAGAGCTGCGCCACTACCTGGGCCTGAAGATCTCCAGAGACAAAGCAACGCGCACCATCACTCTCACCCAGTCACACTTGGTGCGCCAGGTCCTTCAGAGGTTCAGTCTTCAGTTCTCCTCCACACAGCCCACACCTCTTCCAGTAGATCACAGGCTCTCTGTTCCAGTTCCTTAGGAGTCAGCAGAGCCCAGTGGTCCTTACGCAAAGCTGGTGGGTCGCCTCATGTACCTGATGACTTGCACTCGTCCAAATCTCGCATACCCTCTCAGCATCCTTGCTCTCTTTGTGGCCACAGGCAGACACAGACCTCAGAACTGGTCTGCAGCTAAGAGGGTTTTGCGTTATCTCGCGAGTACATCGGGCATGGGGTAAGTGCAAGGAGGACACAGGCCAGTGGTCCTTACTGGGCACACAGACGCTTCTTGGGCAGATGACGCTGGCACCCTTAGGTCCTCGCAGGGCTACTGCTTTAGCCTTGGTTCAGGTGCTGTCTCATGGAGAGCTATGCACACCTCGTCTGCTGCCCAGTCTAGCTGTGAGGCCGAGATCTACGCCGGTGCCATGGCGGCACAGGAGCTCCGCTGGCTGACCTTCTTGCTCACTGACTTAGGTGAGCGGCCTAGCTCTGCACCAGTCCTGTACGCTGACAACATGGCCATGATCCTCCTGTGTCAGGAGCCTCGACTTGAGGGCAGAGCAAAGCACATCCAGCTGCGGTACTTCCTCTTGCGCGAGCTGCAGCAGCGTCGCCAGGCTCGCGTAGTACACTTGGCCTCCGGTGCCAACACAGCTGATATCTTTACGAAGGCCCTTGCGCCTAAAGATCATCAGCGGCACTGTGTACAGCTAGGCCTTGTTCCTGTTACCTCTCACGTGCTAGGCCCTTGACTATGTACTGACCTTTATATATATTTTATTCTTGACTGGCCTTGTGGCCTCCCCCAGTGGCTGGACTGGTAGTGCCGCCCTGGTCTTGCCCATGCACTGGTCTGTACTTGTTTGAGTAGTCTTTGGACCCTTGACTCAGAGGTTGGAGTAGTAGTGCCGCCCTGAGTTGCTGTTTCTCTCATCAGGAACTGCACCTACGCACTCTAGGGGGTGTGTCAAACATATACAGTTTATGTTTGTATTGACTGTATAGGTTCGTATCTTAGAGGGTACAACACTTAGGCTTATACCCTTGTACTATTTTTTCTCGATATTCAAATTCTACGTTAAGATACTCTACCGCCTAGTAACTCCAGATATCCATGCTTGTAGGTGCCATGGTGCATTACTAAGCATTAAGTTTGAAATAATTTGTCAGGTGTTGCAGGAGACTAAGTATAGAATCTGCAGACACGAACACTTGGAAAACCTTAAAGCGAGAGGTCAAAATAGTGAAGGCGGGTCCAACTTGATAAGGCCCAGACCATACATCCGTTTTTGCGATGGGGCAGAGGGTAAGCAGTCGAGAAATGCAAGCAGGGGAAACTGGGCGAGAAGATGCAGTTACCTGATTGGTTGGCGGGGAAAACATGTCGTACGGTGGTGCTGGGCAAAATCGCAAGCAGCGCGCCACCTGTCGCCCAGCCCCCACTGCCTGTAAGCTGCACCAAGTGGGCCCAACTTGAATTTCAAGTTGGACCCGGGTTCACTTCACTTCACTACACCAGCAAAACAGAGGCTGGGCCCCGATTGGTCGAAAGTCTAACCACGCAAATCTATGGTCGTAAAATTTTGTCGCCAGTGCGAAATGTCGCAAGCGCAATTCGATTTCGTGGCCTACGACTAGGTAAAAAACGGGGGCTGCTGCCTGCCCCTCCAAAAACATATTCACTGTTGGGTCGTTTCTAGTTGGGCCCAACTAGAAAGGGGGGTCACTATTATAGTCTCTAGCTTTAAGTGTTAGCCTAGGATCTTCGCTGGAATGGTAGTCTAGTAAGACCGTGGAAGTCTTGTAAAAGTGAAATAGTCAAGGTTGAATAACCTGAGTACGTGAACTTGTGGGTAATCAAAGTTAATAATGGAAAGGCATAACAAGGATTTATAGTTCTAGGAAAGTACCTGTTCGCTAATGTACCTGTTCGTCACTATCGCGCTATGCGCCCTGAATGATGACGAAGAGGTGCGACTATTCACGTGACTGAAACGACTGTCCTCATGACGAGCGGTATTTGCTTACGTCATCCTACGGACTTATATTCTACAGTAGGATTCGACACTATCTATACATAATTGACTTACAGAAATGCCAAGTAAGAATTATATCACAACACTCCCCTTCATTTCTGGAAGTTCGATGGTGTCACTTCTTGAAGATCCCGCAAAGCTTGTTACAGTACTGAAACTTCTGTCGTGTCAGCTTCTTCGTGAGAAAGTCAGCAGCCATTTCGTTGGTCGAACAGTAGACCAATCGCATTCTCCCCTTCTCGACTTCATCCTTGACGAAAAAGTAACGCAGTGAAATATGTTTCGTCCTGTTGACAAAGCAAGGCTGGTGCGCGATGCGAATTGCACTTTGGTTGTCGCACTGCAGAGTAAACTGAGTACTCATCGTCAACTTCGCTTCTTCTAAGAGTTCTTGCAGGTAAAGTTCTTCGCGTGTTGCTATGCAGACAGCGATAAATTCAGCTTCAGCAGAGGAGAGAGCAATTAGCTCCTGCTTCGTCGAATTCCTAATGGTTAGACTCAACGGTGCAGTATTCGGTTTGTAGTCAGACGGTAGGGTACGGTACGGTGTAGAGACTGCAGTAGGGGTAAGATTGAAGCAGGCAGCAAGCATCGCTGCGTATTTCGACGCGGTGAGATGAATAGACGTCGGTGAGCAGGTTATGTTTAGGCCGAGAAACTGTGAGACAGTTTCGGAAACGGTAAGCTGTAGAGTTTGCTGTAGTTTCAGTATGAAGGTATTGGCGAGTGAATCGGTAGTGCTGACATAGAGAATGTCGTCGACGTAGGCAACGAGTAAAATATAGTTGCTGCTGTCGGTTAGAAGATACATTCCCTGGTCATGCGGCAGTGGACGGAATCCGACAGCGATAAGCTGTGAGTGAAGACACTGCGGCCAGAGTCGCGGTGCCTGTTTAATACCGTATAGCAATTTTCTGAGACGGCATACGCTTGGTGGGTTAGTGGTATACGAGTGTGGGTACTCTACCAGGATGAGTGCATCGACGGGCGTGTAGAGAAAAGCATTTGCCACGTCGATGTGTCGTAGTCATAGATTGCGGCAGGCTGCGACACAGAGCAAAATCCGAACGCTCGTATGTCGACCGACAGGAGCAAAAGTCAGCTCGTTGTCGATGTCGTAAGTCTGCTCGAACCCGCGGACGTCCCATCGCGCCTTGAATTTTTCAAATGACCCATCTGCATTAGTCTTGACGCGAAAGACCCATTTTCCGGTAAGTACCTTCCTCCCTTGTACTTCTGATGTCGGTATTTACTCCCATGTGCCACGACTCTTGAGAGCTGCTAGCTCTCTGTCCATGGCTTCGTGCCATTTCTCTTGGTGAGGACTCGTAAGAGCTTGTCGAACGGTTTTCGATTCAGGTATTTTACTGTCGTTGTACTGTACTGCGACTGCGAATCCAAGTATCTGTAAGCCAGTTTCTGTAAAACGCAGACGTTCTCCGTGTGCACCTGCGAAATTTTCTTCTGGTCCGTCTTCCCCCCCGATTTCGTCAGGTGTAACACGGACTGCTTCGTGAGAGACGGCGGGCATCGGCTGCTGTTGACGATCGCGTTCGTAACTGAGGCGAACTTCGCGAACATCATCCGGGTCAGCATCTGCAAGAGGAACAAATTTCGGTATGCCGGTCGACGTAACAGGTTCGGGGATGTCAGTTGCAGCAGCTTCGGAGGCTTCGGAAACTGCTTCGTCCTGTACATCAGCTTCGGTTTCGTCAGTTGCAAATGCACGCGAGCCTTCGAACAGCCTGGCGGGGTTGGCAGCTGCTGCCTGGTGGGCACGAAAAACTGGCAAGGTGAGTCTTTCATAAAAGAGACAATCACGTGAAGGGACGATTTGGTTTGAGGGAAGATCCAAAATCTTCCATGCGTGATACTGTTTTTCGATGCCGAGGTGTACCCCCCATTTTGCCCGTTCTGAAAATTTGACGAGTGTTGCAGCTGGAGGTCGAAACTGCACGACACACCCAAAAACTCGTAAAAGTTTTGTACTTACCACTATACGTGTCCACTGCATATGTGGAGAAGAAAATTCGAGCAATGACGTGGAAGACAGCTGGTTGTGTAACAGCACGGTGTGATCCATCGCATACGGCCAAAAGCGAGGAGGAAGGGCTGCGTGTGTCAGCAGAGCATGCATCTTCCCCTGCAGAGTCTGATTCATCCTTTCTGCTACCCCCATCTGTTGGTGTGCATGCGGCAGTGACTGCTTCCGTTTGATGCCGAGGGTCAGAAGGTAGTCTGTGAAGGTGTTGCTCGTGTACTCCCCTGCGCCATCACTCTGGAATTCTTGCTGTTTTACGCCAGACTCTCGTTCAGCGACGGCGAGCCATGCGACGAAGGCTGAATGGGCGAGATATCGAGCAGGAAGGTTTGCTGTCCAAACATAGCGAGTAGATGCTTCGATAAATGTTATCTCGTACTGCTCGTCTTTAGGTCCTGCTTCAGGTAAGTTAAGAATATCGCTGTTGACTTTCTGCATCAGTTTGTAACGTGTGGAGCCAGGAAAATGACTTGGAAACGGGTCGTAGGTAAGATTGGCGATCGGACACGTGGTGCAAACCGTCAGGCGAGATTGCGGCTTCATCTCCGTGCCGTCAGGTAAAAGAAGACTGTTTTTATCAAGAACTGCTGCTCGTATTGAATGATTTAAAATCCCTTGTGACGGATGTCCTAACAGCTGATGCCAGATGTCTTCTGTGGCTTTGTGTCCTGATGATCGCAGGTAGAAATCAGCGTTAGTATAAAATGAAGAAGTGATAAAAGGAGAAAGCGCTGGTGATACGCCAATCTCCCCTTGGACAAAACGGGTAAGTGGTAACTTGACATTCGATGGTTCTACTGCAGTTGTAATTGTAACATCTGATACTGCTCGTGTTGATGTGGTGGAAGGCGGTCCTGCGACAGCTACTGTGGGGCTTGGCTGCTTGGCGACTTCTTCCTTTTCGGCTTCCTCAATGACGTCGGGTTCATCAGCTGCAAGTCCACTAATTTCTCCCCAAAGTGGAGCCCGAGTTCCTTGAAGAGCTTCACGTGTGGAATAGAACGTACGCCAAGCGTTGGCGCCTTCATCGGCTGTATTAAACTCCCAAGTATCCAATGCGGTAAGAATGGCAGCTGCGGCTCGAGAAGCCGTTGGTACAGTAGTTGCCCGAAAAACAATATCCACGTGCTGATAATCTGTTTCTTATGGGTGATCCCAGGGACCAAGTGCAAGGACGCGTTCAGAATCTCCAGAAGTGCCCTGTGTTGCGAATTGAAGAACTGACACGCCATGCTGAGTAGCGGCACGACCGAGGTAAGTATTCGTTAAACAGTGCCATAACTCTTGATCCATTGTATCACAGTTGCCTTGCGTGCGAATTTTGTGTGCTAGGAGCTGAGCCGTGGAGAGAAGATTGAAGCCAAGGCCGGCGACGATAAGAACGTTGGTAACGTGTAAATAATATCCCGTGTCAACTGATTCGAGCATTACACACCCAATAGAACGTGTCATAATAGTTTGTCCGTTCCGACTGTGACAGGTACCGGACGACGAAGTGGACGCTGGTTGGTGATGAAGCTTGTTTCAGCGGAGCACATGTGCCAACCGCAACAGATGTCGAGATACCAAGTATTTGGACCTGAAATTACTCGAGCAAGATTAGCGTAAACTTGCGGTAAGGGAATGCCTTCAGCACTTGTGGTTTCTTCAAGTCGTGTCTCGAAATTTGTTTCTGAAACATCAACTATTGTAACACATCCAAAGACCCATTTTCCTGATGTTGCAGATGCAAAGACCGGAGGACGATGCTGTGACTGCGGTGGATTCTGCGGCAGTTTCGGCATCTGCTGCGTCTAGGACGTCGACTGCTGCGTTGGCTGATGTGACTTCGGTAACTGCTGAACGATGATAAGGCTGTGAAGTACTGCGAAACACCCAGAAGCTCAAACTCGAAACTCCAAGAGTAAAAATCAACTCCGTTAAAAGGTATGGTGGTGTTGATGTGCGTACTGTTAAGCAAATTTGGCGGTTGAAAGATAATACCCGGTTGTTGAGGTTGTTGGTGTTGTTGCTGTTGCTGAAATTGTTGTTCGTGTTGCTGCTGTTGCTGTTGTTGCTGATGTTGTTGTTGCTGTTGCTGTTGCTGTTGCTGTTGCTGAGCAGGTGAACGCCCGAAGATGTAAAAGGGCTGCTGCTGCTGCTGCGGCTGCGGCTGCTGCGCAAGAGGTGAGAAAGCAAATGAGCCAGAACTTGGAGCTGAAGCTCCACGCATATAACTCGAGCCATCAAGGCTCATTCCACTGAACGCTGACGATATAGACTGAGTTGAAAACTGTGGTTGTACTGATGCCTGTTGCTGTACCGTTGTCTGTGTTTGTTGTTGTTGCGCTGCAAGTGCAGTCGATGAAATCCCTGGAGTGTTGACAGAAGGCGGATTCTGTTGTTGCTGCATACCGATATGCGCATAAGCCGGTGGAAACGGTCCAGAGGCTGAGAGACCAGTGGCGGTCGTGGAGACAGGTACTCCAGTAGTTCCAGAACTTGATCCGATAGATTGTGCTGGTGATGTTCCAGTCATTGTTGACAGTAGTCTTAATTCCAGATAGCTCTCGTACCATGAAATAATTTGTCAGGTGTTGCAGGAGACTAAGTATATAATCTGCAGACACGAACACTTGGAAAACCTTAAGTGTTAGTCTAGGATCTTTACTGGAATGGTAGACTAGTAAGACAGCGGAAGTCTTGTAAAAGTACAATAGTCAAGGTTGAATAACCTGAGTACATGAACTTGTGGGTAATCAAAGTTAAGAATGGAAAGGCATAACAAGGATTTATAGTTCTAGGAAAATACCTGTTCGCTAATGTACCTGTTTGTCACTATCGCGCTATGCGCCCTTAATGATAACGAAGAGGTGCGACTGTTCACGTGACTGAAACGACTGTCCTCATGACGAGCGCTATTTGCTGACGTCATCCTACAGACTTATGTTCTACAGTAGGATTCGACACTATCTACACATAATCAACTTACAGAAATGCCAAGTATGAATAATATCACAACGCGGTTGACGTTGAAACCGCATAGGAACCATTCCCCCTCTGAAAAACAAAACCATGTGCTCTATTTAAATTACGCCGTATTTTTCCCAAAGTGCCCGAAAAAAACGGTCGTAATTTACACACCCTATTTTTGAATCATGTTGGTGTGGTGATGTCAGAAATTGCTCAATTCTAAGACATGTCCACGGGAAGCCACTGATCGCGGTTCCCCATCGTGTCAAAACCACGGTGTTGACTCGGCTTCCCTGTGTTAGCCTCACGGATTGTTGGCACGCGGGCGTAATTTCCTGCTTTTGGGAGTTAAAAAAAATCGCTCAACCACTGCCGATAGCCTAAATGAATGTTTTTTAGTCGACCCGAAACTTACATCCATGCACCCATCAACCATTGCAAACAGCTCACCATGCACCCATGGACCATGCAGGCTCACCATGCGAAACTATCTCTTGCTGCCTTGCCGCAGCCACTGACGACCTTTGGCTGCAATCAATAGCCAAAGCCGCCACCACTGACGGTCCTTGACTCACTTACTGACTTTCCTTGAACCGCCTGCCTGCAGTCCCCCTGCCTGCTTATTGACTGCGGTTTAATGCAGCAAGGAACGAAAAGGAAGGGCAAGGGAGGGTTGTGACAAGCGGGGAAATGGAACGGAGGAGAGCCAGCAGGGAGGGACGGAGGTGACGGAGTAAGCGAAAGGTAGCGAAGACGTGTAGGCGGGAGTAACCACGAGGCGCTGGTTCTAGCGAGGTGGCTGAGAGGAAGGCGGGTCATAACGCAACCCTAACCGAAGGTACAAGAGCTTCGCGAGGGAAGAGATGAGCTGGGAGCGACACATGCGAGAGGGAGTTCCGAAATGCACATGGGAAAACAACTTGAACATATCTGGCAAAAGTCTTCTTGTGTAGTATCTTCGGCGGCCAGTGCATTTCGTACATATTGCTCTCGCTCGTTCGGGAACCGTATAGTAGCGAGATAGGGAGGGCGAGCGGCAATACCGTAGAGCACTAGGAAGGGCGGCAGGATAGTAGGGAGGGACAGACTCTTAGTTTGGACCTGAGGGGGTGTATCAAGTAGCTGAATAGCACGACGAAAAGCTTGTGACGTCGAGTAACTGCCCCCGGAAGCTTCTAAATCGGTACTGTACCGCGTTGCAACATCAGGTAACGTTGTTTTCTTTACACTTGATACACGCCTTGAGAGAGGAGATGGCAAGAAGGAAGGTATCTATGGGGCTGGATTGTCGCATGCCTCCGCATCCCTCGATAATACCGATGAGCTGCGACAATCAGCTCTCAATCGCATGGATGAAGTGTTCAAAACAGCTACAATTCTTCATGTTTTTTCAACTCTACCATATTCACATCTCACATCGCTCGCATCGCATCATGGACACAGCATGAGGTAAATGTAATTCACCAACTCTCGACTAAGATGGAAGTGTTCAGACTACAAATGGGTCCACGAGTCGACGGCCAAAATTCTTCCAAGCCAAAGCAGCTGCTAGTTAGTGTAATTGGTACTCCCATCCTTAGCCTGTTGTCAGATACTCAGAAGTCAGCCGATCCAGGCACACGGGGGAAGGGGATGGCGTCGCGAATGTTCTCAACGCCCGTTGCAAACTGCACCAGGCGCTCAAAGCCCAGGCCGAACCCCGCATGCGGAACTGCATGGGTTAGGGGAAGAAGGGGAGGTGGGGGGTTGATGGGGGGAGGCGGGAGGGAGGGAGTGGGTGAAAGAAAGGAGGGGCCACAAGGAAGTGTGCGAATGACGACCCATGTTGCAAACTGCGCCAGGCGCTCAAAGCCCAGACCAAACCCCGCATGCTGAAGTGCTTGGGGAAGGGGAAGGAGGGGAGATTGGGGGGGGTGTGGGGGGGGGGGTTGGGAAGGAGGGGGTGTATGGAAGGAGGGGCCATAAGGAAGTGCACGAATGACAACCCATGTCCCAGACTGCAACAAGCTCTCAAAGCCCAGTCCAAACCCCGCATGCGGAACTGCTTGGGGAAGGGGAAGGAGGGGAGGTAGGGGGATGGTGTGGGAAGGAGGGGTGGAGGGGGGATGGTGAGAGAAGGAGGGGAGGCCAAAAGGGAATACACAAACTGCACCAGGTGCTCAAAGCCCAGACCAAACCCCGCATGCGGAACTGCACAGAGCGAAGTGTTTTGGTGGAGAGGGGTTGGGGAGGAGGTGAGCAGAGGGGCCAGGGAGATGGGGAATGCAGGCAGAAGGGGGTTTTAGGAGGAGGGAGGGAGAAAGAGGGGTCGGAGGGCAAAGTGGGAGGGAGAGGGGTTTTCATGCCAGCACAAGGTTTGCTGCATGCACAAGGTTTGCTGCATGCACAAGGTTTGCTGCATGCACAAGGTGGTCTTTTGAGGGTGATAGCAGCAGGCATGGGAGGGAATGGCTCCGTACCCTTTTGTGGTCATTGCAGCTCACCCCTACCGCATCTTATCCACCTAAGCTGTATTTAACCAACCTGGGCTGTACCAACCCGCCTGAACCGCATCAAGCGTAACTAGGCTAGGCCCTTGGGTTGTTTAAAGACGCCTCAACAATGC
This sequence comes from Closterium sp. NIES-67, assembly GCA_027943415.1. Taxonomy (NCBI): domain Eukaryota; kingdom Viridiplantae; phylum Streptophyta; class Zygnematophyceae; order Desmidiales; family Closteriaceae; genus Closterium; species Closterium sp. NIES-67. The sequence goes on along the minus strand of BQMB01000524.1, from coordinate 497,051 downwards.
CCACTTATCACACTGCTAAAGCAACTATCAAACCCACCTGAACCGCATCAGACCCACCTGAACCGAATCAGACCAACCTGAGCCGTATCTCCGGAGGTCGAGGTACCACCAGTAGGCCTGGGGGTCCAGCCCCACGTCCCTCATCCGCCCTTCCAGGACCTCCAGCCTCTCCTCCCTCTGACTGCCACCTATCAGCTCCCCCACCTGCGGCCAAGTAAGGGCAAAGGAGAGACGAGAAGGGAGATGAGACTCAGGACGAGAGCAATAGATACAGACAGGGGGGAAGGGGGGATGGGGAAGGGGTAAGGAGCCAAAAAAACACATGGATGGTCCTTGATGCAAGCACTATGATCCTCCCACAAAAAACCTTGTTTGAAAACAAAAGAGAGAAACGAACTGCTACCCGCGGTACACGCACATGCATTTCCTTGGTCAACCACATCCGATGCATTCAGTAGCAGCACATCCAATACAAGCACACCCCTTACCCTGGGTAAGAGAACGTCTTACCCTGGGCACAAGCACATCCATGGCAGCAACGGTCTTGCCATTGTCATTGAGCCGCATGTAAAACGCCTTAATGTCCTGATGAAGGGGGGGGGGGGAGAGGGGGAGAATGCAGAAAAGGGAAAGTTGGGGTTGAGCAGAAAGGATAAACGGTGAGCACGGGATGCGTGGGGGGGCCGGGAAGAGGGACAAGAGGGAAGGAGAGGAGAGAAGGGAGCAAGCAAGCAGGAGAAACAAGAGGGAGGAGACGAGAGAGGGGAGCTTGTCTTGGGGTAGTCGGTGACCATGATTGGCTCTGACGCGCCCCATCATTACCTTGGGGTAGTCGGTGACGATGATTGGTCGGTTCTTGAATGCCTTCTCTGTGAGATACCTCTCGTGCTCGCTCTGCAGGTCGATGCCCCACTCCACCTGCCACCCATGCAAGCACATCATGGGAGTATGAGTGCAAGCATGTGAGCATACAAGATGCATGCATGAAAGGAGCTATTCCACCTGCCATCCATGCATGCGTGCACAGGGATATGAGTGCAAGCATGTGAGAATACAGAACTCATTCCGCCAGTCATGCATGCAAGAAAGGAGTCACTCCACCTGCCATCCATGCGTGCACTCATGGTGCATGCATAGGACTATGAGTACTCGCATTGCACTCATGGTGCATGCATAGGACTATGAGTACTCGCATTGCACTCATGGTGCATGCATAGGACTATGGGTACTCGCATTGCACTCATGGTGCATGCATAGGACAATGAGTACTCGCATTGCACTCATGGTGCATGCATAGGACTATGGGTACTCGCATTGCACTCATGGTGCATGCATATGACTATGGGTACTCGCATTGCACTCATGGTGCATGCATAGGATTACGAGTACAATGCACCCACCAATTGGGGGATCAACATGTGGCTTAGTCGAACATGCTAAAAATAGAGTGGAGGACCCATGCACGCACAGGTACGGTGCATACATAGGTACATGACCCACTCACCGGATAGTCGAACTTGGTCTTGGCTTTCTTCAGTATGCTGATGGCGTCGGTGTAGGGCACGTGCTCGAACTCACTCTCCACCACCGACTGGGAGGTTGGGGGGACAGAGGGAAGCGGATAAAGGGTCGCACGTGCTCGAATCACCCTCCAGCATGGACTGGGAATGAAGGAATAGGGTGGTTGTGTGGGGTTGTGTGGGGTTGTGTGGGGTTGTGTGGGGTTGTGTGGGGTTGAGGGGGTGAGCAAGAATGCCATTGGAGTGGGGCACCTGCTCGAAATCACTCTCCACCATGGACTCGAGGGCGGGAGGGAAAGGGCGGTTGGGGGGGAAGGCAGAGAGCAGACAGAGACAAGGGAAATGCACGTGCTGAAACCCAGACTCCACTCCGCCAGGGACGGGGGGGCAGGGGAATGAGGAGACAGAAAGGGCATGGGGGAGCGAAGTCAAGGAAGCCAAGGAAGGTAGGAGAAAGAACGGTGAGTAAAAGAGGGGGGAAGATATGGTTGTGAGGTTCCTCAACATGTGTGCTAAAAATTACTCTCCCTCCACCATATGTGACTGAGAGTGAAGAAGGGTGGATGGATGGAGAGAAGGGTGGCGGCAAGAAGGAGGAGGCGGAAGGTAAAAAACGAGATAAGGGTGACGGAAAATTTTTGAGTTGACTCAAAAATCACCTAGGTAAAAACGAGATCAGGGTAACAGGGTAACAGAGAAATGAAGGTGTGTAACTGTCACGCACTCCCTGCAACACATGTACATCACTCGCTGTGAGCCGTTGGATGACCCCGGCACTTACTGTGAGCCATTGGATGATCCTCGGCACTTACTGTGAGCCGTTGGATGATCCCCGGCTCCACAAACTTGTCAAAGAATCTGAAGTCCTCCTCGCATTCGCTCATGGCTTCCCGGAGCTGCAGAGGGGGGAGGGGCGAGAGAGGAGACAATAGGGCGAGAGAGGAGACAATAGGGCGAGAAAGGCGACAATAGGGCGAGAGAGGAGACAATAGGGCGAGAAAGGCGACAATAGGGCGAGAGAGGAGACAATAGGGCGAGAAAGGCGACAATAGGGCGAGAGAGGAGACAATAGGGCGAGAAAGGCGACAATAGGGCGAGAGGGGAGACAATAGGGCGAGAGAGGAGACAATAGGGCGAGAAAGGAGACAATAGGGCGAGAGAGGAGACAATAGGGCGAGAGGGGAGACAATGTGGGGAGAGAGGAGACAATATGGGAAGAGGGGAGACAATATGGGGAGAGGGGGAGACAAGTGAGAGTGAAAGAAGAGAGGGCAGATGTGAGGGGAAAGGAGAAGAGGTTGGCGGTAGGGAAATGAGGTGAGTGGAGGGAAATGAGGTGAGTGGAGGGAAATGAGGTGAGGGGAGAGAAATGAGGTGAGTGGAGGGAAATGAGGTGAGTGGAGGGAAGGGAGTTGACTGGAGCAGGGAAGGGAGGAAAGCGGACAAGTGCGGTTGCAAGGGCAGTCTGGACGTGGACACTGGACAGGACACAAGGAAGAATGGTACTAGATTATACGACACCGAGGCAGTCTAATGTGGCTACGTTTGAGGCGCCTCGAAACTGGACAGGACACACAAGGGAGAATAGTACTAGATTGTCTCGGTGACAGTCCTGTGAGTCCTGTGACTGTCTCGGTGTCTCTGGAGAGGACCCAAGGGAGACACCGAGGCAGTCTAACGACTGTGACAGACAGCACTTTGACGCAAGGTGCACATAGCACATAGGTTCGCCGCGACTAAGGGAGCAAATAGCAACTGCTGGTGACACTTTCGTACACCTTGGAGACATGGGTAAGTTGCTCAAACGTGCTGTATGCATGGGGATGACATGCCTGCATACACCATGGAGACATGGCAAAGTTGATCAGATGCACCATGCCCATGGGAATGACGTGCTCACAATGTACTTGAGGTATGCCGTGGCACATGCCATGTCATCTGCCAGGTCAGCAAATGCCAGCTCAGGCTCTATCATCTGAAAGAAGAGACGGCGAGAAAAAGAAAAGTGATGAGTGTTGAAAAAGGAACGACCAGTAGGGCGACTAACAGTACAGACCGAAGGTGGTGCGGGAAAGATGAAACGGAGGGGGACATGTGGATGCAGGGATGCGGGGATGCGGGGATGCATCATACATCATACATGGGAGCTTACCCAGAATTCTGCGAGGTGCCGAGAGGTGTTGGAGTTCTCAGCGCGGAACGTGGGACCGAATGTGTACACCTGGGGGGATGGGGAGATGGGGGGAGATGCGGACGGGGAGATGGGGAGATGCTTTTGAGTCGACTCAGAAGCACATCTGGAAGGGGATGGGGGGACGGGGAGATGGGGAGATGGGGAGATGGGGGGACGGGGAGATGGGGAGACGGGGGGATGGGGGGATGGGGGGATGTGGAGATGGGGGAGGGGAAGAGGGATGAATTGCGTGCATGAGTGCATGAGCTGCGTGAGAGAAAGGTGGAGGAGAGGAGGGGCCCCGGGGTTGGATGTGAGAGGCAAGGAAAAGGCAAGGCGAACACATACAGAGATGTTTCAGTCATTTGGCAAGAAAAACCACACCGCACCACACCACACCACACACATACTCACGTCGTGCAGAGCACACGCGTAGATCTCCGCGTTGAGTTGACCCGACACTGTGAGGTACGCTGGGCGCTTGAAGAAATCCTGGGGGGTGAAACCGAAAAGGGGAGGGGGAGCCATGGCATCGTGGGGTGCTGGGCGAAACAGAGAGATGCAGAGAGGTACAGTGAGTCGAGGTGAGATGTGTGCACAGTGAGTTGACGTGAGGCGTGCAAAGGGAGAGCAAAGCAAGCAGCTCAAGCAGCTCAGCCACCTGCCTGGCGTTACTCACCAGTGCCACGCCATTCATTCACCTGGGACCAGTCCACAGATCCGTCCTTAGTGGTGGGAATGGCTTTCACTGGCGTGGAGGCGTCTGGAGATCCTGGGAGCTGAGCCGCAACGAAACGGGGAAACATAGGTGAGAGCATCAGCCATGAGACGTGAGAGAAAGAGAGAGGGAGAGGGAGAGGGAGGAGGATACAGAAAACCGTGGCCTTGGGAGAGTGGGAGCTGGGTTGGGGTGCACTTGGGAGAGTGACCCAAAGGACAAGGGAAACTTTGACAGATGATTGTACGGGGCGGTGGCCATGCATCCTTACACACCCCCACCCCCCGCCCCACCCCCACACGCATTGCTTCCCCCACATCCACATCCACATCCACATCCACATCCACATGCACATGCACATGCACATGCACATGCACATCCACATGCACGTGCACATGCACGTCCACATGCACATGCACATGCACATCCACATCCACATGCACATGCACATGCTCATGCACATGCACATCCACATGCACATGCACATGCACATGCACATCCACATCCACATCCACATCCACATGCACATGCACATGCACATGCACATGCACATCCACACCCACACCCACACCCACATCCACATCCACATCCACATCCACATCCACATCCACATCCACATCCACATCCACATCCACACCCACACCCACACCCACACCCACACCCACACCCACACCCACACCCACACTCACCAGCGTGGTCACTCTGAACTGGTCCCCGGCTCCCTCACAGTCGGACGCAGTGACGATGGGCGACGCCACCCACACGAAGCCGTGCGACTGGAAGAAGCGGTGGGACGCCTGCGCTAGTGCGCTGCGCACCCGAGACACCTGGGTGATGGGATGGAATGGGGAATGCAGGTGGCCAAAACCCTCAACAGGACGGCAGGACACACGAATCCTATCAGCTAATAACCCCATGCACAAGGAGAGATGGCTCGATTGGGCTAGCAGCTAGTAGCCTTCCTATATTGACACCCCTCTGTACGATCAACTCATGGCGCCGATGGTGTTGGTGGTCTGAGGTGCGCTAAGGTGCGAAGGTACTCCAAGGAATGGCGCTTCTTCTGCAGGGAGTGCGTGCTGCCATCGCTGGCCCCATTCTGTCACACCTTTAATTCGATCAACTCACAGCGCCGATGGTGTTGAGTCAACTCACGGCGCCGATGGTGTTGAGTCAACTCACGGCGCCGATGGTGTTGAGTCAACTCACGGCGCCGATGGTGTTGAGTCAACTCACGGCGCCGATGGTGTTGAGTCAACTCACGGCGCCGATGGTGTTGAGTCAACTCACGGCGCCGATGGTGTTGAGTCAACTCACGGCGCCGATGGTGTTGAGTCAACTCACGGCGCCGATGGTGTTGAGTCAACTCACGGCGCCGATGGTGTTGAGTCAACTCACGGCGCCGATGGTGTTGAGTCAACTCACGGCGCCGATGGTGTTGAGTCAACTCACGGCGCCGATGGTGTTGAGTCAACTCACGGCGCCGATGGTGTTGAGTCAACTCACGGCGCCGATGGTGTTGAGTCAACTCACGGCGCCGATGGTGTTGAGTCAACTCACGGCGCCGATGGTGTTGAGTCAACTCACGGCGCCGATGGTGTTGAGTCAACTCACGGCGCCGATGGTGTTGAGTCAACTCACGGCGCCGATGGTGTTGAGTCAACTCACGGCGCCGATGGTGTTGAGTCAACTCACGGCGCCGATGGTGTTGAGTCAACTCACGGCGCCGATGGTGTTGAGTCAACTCACGGCGCCGATGGTGTTGAGTCAACTCACGGCGCCGATGGTGTTGAGTCAACTCACGGCGCCGATGGTGTTGAGTCAACTCACGGCGCCGATGGTGTTGAGTCAACTCACGGCGCCGATGGTGTTGAGTCAACTCACGGCGCCGATGGTGTTGAGTCAACTCACGGCGCCGATGGTGTTGAGTCAACTCACGGCGCCGATGGTGTTGAGTCAACTCACGGCGCCGATGGTGTTGAGTCAACTCACGGCGCCGATGGTGTTGAGTCAACTCACGGCGCCGATGGTGTTGAGTCAACTCACGGCGCCGATGGTGTTGAGTCAACTCACGGCGCCGATGGTGTTGAGTCAACTCACGGCGCCGATGGTGTTGAGTCAACTCACGGCGCCGATGGTGTTGAGTCAACTCACGGCGCCGATGGTGTTGAGTCAACTCACGGCGCCGATGGTGTTGAGTCAACTCACGGCGCCGATGGTGGTCATCCGGCGCGATGGTGTTGAGTCAACTCACGGCGCCGATGGTGTTGAGTCAACTCACGGCGCCGATGGTGTTGAGTCAACTCACGGCGCCGATGGTGTTGAGTCAACTCACGGCGCCGATGGTGTTGAGTCAACTCACGGCGCCGATGGTGTTGAGTCAACTCACGGCGCCGATGGTGTTGAGTCAACTCACGGCGCCGATGGTGTTGAGTCAACTCACGGCGCCGATGGTGTTGGTGCGGGGCCTGAGGTGCGCTATGGTGCGAAGATACTCCAAGGAATGGCGCTTCTTCTGCAGTGGGTACGTGCTGCCATCGCTGCCGCCCACCTGGGAGAGAAGAGGAGATGGGAAGAGAAGAGAGCAGGGAAGAGTGGGTGCGTGCTGCCATCGCTGGGGGAGGGGAAGAGAAGAGAGCAGTCACAGGGAAAACTCCGAGCACATAGACGTGGAATCAGAACTACAGATTTGGTACCTGAGTAGTAGAGTTAAGTGATAAGTAGCCAGTCAAAGCCAACGTGAGAAAGGAGGGTTCAGGGCGTGGATGGAGCAGAATATGAGACTCTATTAGGCTCTAATTTCCGTACAAGAGTGAGCTTTTGCGCCTTGATCTCGATCTTCTGCCCCTTGCCCTGGCTCTCCACCACCTCCCCTTCCACTGACACTGCTGCGCCTGTGGTGATGCCGCCGCCCTCCACCTGGTGTGGCAGCAGCAGGGGGGAGAGCATGCATGGCAAAACAAGAGGGCGTGGGCCGCCTTAGAGCTTCTGGGCTTTGAGCTCGACCCTCTGCCCCTTGCCCTCCTGATTCTCCACCACCTCCTCTTCCCACGACACTGCTGCCCCCGCGGTGATGTGGCCACCTCAACCTAGTGTGGGGGGAATGAATATCGTTGACAGAAACGGGAGAGCATGGCTAGCCGTTCGGAACATTGGGCATTGCGACGATTTCTGCCCCTTGCCCTGCGCCTCCTCCACCTCGCCCATCCACCGGCACTGCTGCCCCTGTGGCGATGCCGCCACCTTCGATCTCGTGCAAGGGACGTCAAGCCAGAGGAATGAATTCCAAGCCAGCGGCGATGCTGCCAAACTGTATCTGACAGGGGCGAGCGATAGTTCGAGGATGGCTGCAGGATACTCATTATCTGCCTGTTGTAACCTCCCGGTAGCCAGCTGCCGTTACCTCCAGGTAACCTTCTGTTACCTCCTGGTAGCCTTCTGTCTGTTGTTACCTCCTGGTAGCCTTCTGTCTGTTGTTACCTCCTGGTAGCCTTCTGTCTGTTGTTACCTCCTGGTAGCCTTCGATCTCAGGTGTGGCGACCACCTGAATGCCTGAGAGAGAGGAGCCATCGTTGAGCTGGACGGAGGACGGAGGGAAGGACGAAGACGGGTGAAGAGGAAAGGAGAGGACAGGACAGGAGAGGAGAGGTCGAAATGAGAGGTTTGATGGAGCGAAGAGGAGGTAGGCGAGGCGGGGGGAAAGAAGTCACGTGGGGGCAGAAGGGGGAGCAGGGGGAGGAGGCGTGAGAGGCGTGAGAGGCGTGATTGGCGTACGCATTGGGCTTGCACATCGGAGTATGGCGGTCGTGAGAGGAATACCATGAAATGGACGGCATCAAATAGCCTGGAATAGCATTGCACAGCATGGCATGGCATGGCGTGGCACGGCACGGCATGGCATGGCGTGGCATGGCATGGCACGGCATGGCATGGCATGGCGTGGCACGGCATGGCATGGCATGGCGTGGCACAGCACGGCATGGCATGGCGTGGCATGGCATGGCATGGCATGGCATGGACTGACATGACATGACATTGCATAGATGATAGCTCAGATGACTTGAAAATGTTTGGCATGTCATGGAGTAAAAGGAATCACATTGCATGGAAATGTCACAGCGTGGGATCACATCCCATCCAAATGTTTCCTCACTCACCTCAATGAAAGAAAAGGCCTTTTGGGAGCGCACAGTCCGCACCCAACCACGGAGCTCCACGTGGCGCCCAACCTGCATCCCATCAGGCAGGACGGGGATACCCAGTAGAGTACATGACAGCGTTAGACACACCTCCTTGGTGTGTTACACTTGTAACAGTGTGTGTAACACGCGTTACAGAATCAGAAACGATGGTCCAACGAAGTCACTTACATCCCTTTGTACACTTTCTAGATACACCTCCCTCAGCTATTTCCGACCTCCAGCCATCTCAGATAAACCTCCCTCAGCTCATACCTGGCCCAGCCCTTCGTCCGGTCCGTTCTTAATATCCGCAATCCTCAGCCGCTGCTTGAGCTCCTTCACCATCCGCCGCTCAAAGCAACCACAACCTTTCACCTACAGCCATCTCGGATAAACCTCCCTCGGGTATTACCTGGCCCAGCCCTTCGTCCGGCCCGCTCTTAATATCCGCGATCCTCAGCCGCTTCTTAAACTCCTTCACCATCCGCCGCTCCCTGCGCCTCCCCGCCTCCGCATTCCCGCCATTCCCGATCCCAGAAGCCACGCTGCCGTCTTTCTGTCCACTCGTCTGTTCCACGTCAGCTACTGCTTCAGCTGACGGCGCAGCTGCCACGTCAGCAACTGCTGACTCAGCTCCAGCTGTCGCTCCACCGTCGCCAACTGAGCTTGAAGCCAAGCATCGCACATTGCTACCCCTAAACGCTGGCCGCCTATCAGCGGGCGCCACGTGTGCAAGAACCGTCGATGAGTGCTCCAGATGTCTCCGCAGAACGCGGTGCCCAGAGCCATGAAGCGATCGTCGAGAACCGTCGATTTGATTCCGCGTGCATCCCGCGATGCTTGCAGTCGCCACGGGACACCCGAGGCGAATCGCCTTGGCAGGGACCATCGATTGGTGCAGACGCACGGCCGCGACTCTCAACGCCGGCACGCATCGGCCTGCCGTCCAGTTCATACTCGCCGACATGGAACGACGCGAATCGATCTTTCGCGTTTTGCTTTCCTAGCGCCTATGAGCGTACCAAGGCTAAGACGGAAAGAGTGCAAAAACAGTGGTTGCACACCGGCCAGAGCGGGCTGGCGTAAAAAAATGGCAGCCTGCTTCCTAATCAGAACTCTGGATGTGAGAAGAACCAGCCCCTGGGATTTGGTTGGGATGGGATGGGAGCAAGTCGGGCCAGAAGAAAAGCAACACAGCAGCAGGGCGGGAAAAGCACCGCAGATGTTTCTGTGGCAGCAGCAGCACATTCGTGGTGGAGGAATTCCGAGGGAAAGGACCAGCAGGTGCCACGTCATGGTTGTCTGGGGGGCTTCGGTATGGAGGTTACACATGACGAGGTATGTTATGAATGAACAAGCAGAGTAGCGCGGAAATGAATAACGAAGTGTTCACTCAAATGAATGACGATACAAGGAATGGCAAGCCAAGATATAGGAACACAAGAGCTAGTCTAACCATGCGATGGGAAGGTTCGGGAAGGAGATCGAAGGGTCTCGAAGTGACGAAGCGAGGCCTGGAGAACTCTCGAAGGTCGAACCGGAAAGTCTGGAAAAACCGAGGCGGTTCTGTCAGAAGGTCTGGAACAGTCCCGAGGCTTCAGGTGTGTTCGAGCGTACGCGCTAGCAGTACCGCTCGGTAAGGAATGGAAAATTCCTTACACCACCCCCCCCCTTAGCGAAGGTGAACTATATCAACCACGTGCTTGCGGTCCAAATAATTCGCAAGTATCGAAGGTGACTGTATCTGGTCCGAGGGCACCCACGTGTCGTCCTCACTGGTACGATTGGTCCATCGTATCAGAAAGTCAACGTGTCGTCCTTGACCGTCGATACGAATCCGATGGCTCAAGATCTTCGAAGGCTCGATGGTCGTCTCGGCTGGTGGCCGTACATCTGGAACCAATCGCTGTCGAGCGATGTCCGACGTGTCAGGCACGAAGGGTCGCAACAGACTCACGTGGAATTTGTTGTGAATTCGCCAGTCATCAGGTAGGCGCAACTGGGCGGTCACCGGCGTCACCATCTTTACGATCTTGAACGGGCCACAGAAACGTGGTCGTAATTTCGTCGGTAATGGTAGTCGCAAATTCTTGGTGTCCAGAAGGACTAGTTGCCCTGTCGTCATCGTAATATCCCGTCGATGTAAATCCGCATACCGTCGGGCAGTCGCGTTCGCTTTACGAATAAGTTCGACAGCTTTGTCTCGGGCAGTCTGTAATTCTTCGACGAACTGCTGCGATCGTGGTACTTGACTCTCAACGTTGGTGGAGATCGGCACTGTAGGGTCCATCCCGTAATTGAGATAAAACGGGGAGTGATTAGTCGTAGCCGAGGGCGCGTTGTTGTAGGAAAATTCCAACATGGGCAGCACGTCCTCCCATTTGTTTCGGTCGGGGCAGTTTGTCCGAATTAGCTGCTCCATCGTTTGATTTGTCCTTTCCGTCTGGCCGTCCGTTTGTGGATGATACGCGGATGAGAACTGTAGACGCGTGCCGTACCGAGCCCACGTGTCCTGCCAGAATTTGGACGTGAACTTCGGATCTCGATCACTAATGATTGCTGGTGGTATCCCGTGTAGTCGAACGACGGTCGAGATGAACAGGCGCGCTGTTTCTTCGGCTGTGATGGTTGTACGACATGGTGCAAAATGCGCCATTTTCGTCAATCGGTCGACGACAACCAAAACCGCGTCGTTTCCGCTAGATCCGGCCGGTAGTCCCGTAACGAAATCCATCGTTACGTGTTGCCATGGGCGTTGAGGTGGCTCGAGGGGCTGCAACAGTCCTGTTGGTCGCTGGTGTGAGGATTTCATTCGCTGGCAGATCGGACACGCGGCCACGTAACGCTGCACGTCCGTCACCATATCTGGCCAGTAATAAAAACGCTGCAACGCCTTCAGAGTTTTATCAACCCCGAAATGTCCCGATAAGTTCGAATCGTGGACTTCTTGAATTAGTAATTCGCGAAGTAGACGATAACTTGGGACCCAAATTCGATCAGTCCCGCTTCGTAAGTAATAGACGCCTTTCCGCGTAGTGATTGGGAGATGGCCGTCGTTTACGAAGAAGGGGTCAGTCGAATACCCGTGGGTAAATAGTCCACTCAGCAGCGGGTTGCTCTGGGCGACTAGTACTGCTGCGAGTTGGGCAGATGGTCTGGAAAGGGCGTCGGCAATATTGTTGGCGCCCTTTTTGTACGTGATCTTGTACGTGAAATTTGACTCCAGATAGTCCAGCCAGCGTATCTGCCGCGGGTTGAGATTCGGCTGCGCCCTCAGGTACTGTAGTGATTTGTGATCGGTTCGCACCGTCACGTCTGCTCCAGTCAGGTAGCACCGCCAGATTTTGAACGCGTGGACGATCGCCAGCATCTCCTTGTCGTGTACTGGGTAGTTGCGCTCAGCAGATTGCATTTTCCGAGACTCGTACGCGATTGGTTGAAGCCCGTTGCCGAAATCCTGCATGAGCACTGCTCCGATGGCGATGTCACTTGCGTCGGTGATGACTTCGAAGGGCCGTTCTGGGTCAGCGATGCCTAAAAGAGTTTTTAATGCCTCAAACGCAGCTTGCTGCTTCTCCCCCCACTCGTAAAAAGTTCCCTTCTGCAGTAGGTCGGTTAGAGGTCCAGTTAACCCCGCCATGTTGGGTATAAACCTCCGCACGTAATTCACGAAACCCAAAAAGGATTGCAACTGCTGCAGATTTGGTGGCGGTTGCCACTCCTGAATAGCCCGGAGTTTTTTCGGGTCTATTCGAATCCCCTCCGTGGAGATCACATGCCCCAGGAACTCCAGTTCTTGTTTTAAAAACTCGCACTTGGAGCCCTTGGTGATGAGACGATTCTGCTGTAGTCGTTGAAAAACCGCTTCCAAATCTTGTAAATGCTGCTCCCGGGTCTTGCTGTAGATCAGGATGTCGTCCAAGTAAATTATCACGCATTTGTCGAGTAGATCGCGGAATACCCCATTCATGGTGAGTTGAAACGTCGAGGGGGCGTTCGTTAATCCAAACGGCATCACCGTGTATTCGTAACTCCCATAGCGAGTACAAAACGCGGTCTTGTGGCAGTCGTCAGCGAACACTCGAATTTGATGGTAACCGCCACGAAGGTCGATCTTCGAAAAGTAACGAGCTCCGCGAAGGTTGTCGATCAGTTCGTCCGTTCGTGGGATTGGGTAGCGCGATTTAATCGTTACCCGATTAAGGGCATGATAATCCGTACACATGCGAAGTCCACCGTCCTTTTTTGGTGTGAACAGGATCGGTGCTGCGAACGGGGACGTGCTCGGCCGAATGAACCCTTTCGCCAGCAGGTAGTCCAACTGGTTTCGTAACTCCTGTAGCTCCGGCTGAGTCAGGCGCCATTGCGTGCGTACAGTAGGCTGCGCGCCGGGCTCCAGCTCGATTTTGTGGTTCTGGGGTCGTTCGGGTGGCAGTCCACTTGGCAAGTCGTCCGGGAAGATCTCAGGATATTCTCGAATGATTTTCGCCAAGTCATCCGGGACCGAGGCGCAGAGTTTGTTGATGTCGGTCGCCTCATTCTGCTCCGTCGATTCGATTAGATGGACGGCGTATAAATCCGCTCCATTCTTGACCGCTCGATTGAGGCACACCGCGTTGACTCGTGTCGATGTTGTCTCTGCTTCCGGCCACGTGGGTAATTTTCGCCAACCTTTGTCGCACGTCACTGTGCACTCGCCTGTTGTCCAATCGATCTGTGGGTTGAATCGTCGCAGCCAGTCGCGTCCCAATAGCACGTCGTAACCGTCGAGCGTTGTCGCCAGCATCGGCGCGCTGAAACCAAAATCTTCGCCACACTTCATTCGAACGACAGGTACTTTGTCGCGTATCGCCAGCGGGGTGCCGTCCACCAATCGTGCGTCGATTTCGGGTAGACACCTCTCCAGCGTCAGGTGTAGTCGTCGTGCTGTCTCTCGATTTATCAGGCTATGACTCGCACCTCCGTCGATGAATATTTTTATTTTTCTTCCATGAAGTCGTCCTTCCGCCAGTACAGGGTGGTCCACTGGGTCATCCTCCCTTTTCAGCCGGGAGCGGTTGATAGCATGTATCGGAACCACTACTCGGTGGGGATGTTGTTTTTCGGGCGATGAGGCAGGGTCAGTAGGGGGCCCGACCGCTACTGACGCTTGGCGTTTCCCGACCTGTCCTCGTCGTTCTTCTTTATCTGCTTCTTTCGGGGGCAATCGTGAGATTGGTGACCCGGCTGGTGGCAGTTGAAACATTGTCCCTTGCGAAAATCGTCCATGTGCTCTTTCGCCACTACGCCGTGAATCGTGGGCCGTGGATTCTGGCCACGAAAACGATTTCCCTCCCGGGAACCCGCTCTCGCATACGTCTGATGTGCGTCGAAATTATCTGCGATCCGGACAGCTTCGTGAAACGTCGCCGGCAGTCGCAGTCGGACCTCGCATTTAATGTCCTGCTTCAAACCCGAAATGAATCGAGCTTTCTTCTCGGAGTCATGCATGTCGGTGATTTGGTCGCATAACGCCATGAAGACCGACGCGTAATCCTGGACAGAACTCCACTGGCGCCAGTTGTCCAGCTTCGTACGTGCCTTGTCCGAGGCGGATATGGGCTCGAACCGTTCACGCAGAGCTGTACCCCACGCCTTCCACGTGCGAATCTTGGTCGATCCAAAAATCGCGGTTGACCCTTGGGCAGCAGACCCAAAGTTTCCGAAAAACCCCTGTGTGTCGCCTGCCGAAAACTCCCCCTCCTGTAGAGTATATCGCCACCAATCTAGCGCAGGTCCCCGCAGTAGTGATACAGCCAGTCGAATTTTTAACTCGTCAGCAGTGATCCCATCGGCATTAAAATAAAGTTCTGCCGAAAATAACCAGCCCGTAACAGTAGTATTCTTATCTGTGGGATTGAACGGGGGCGGCATTGTCGGTTTGATCGTCGCTGTTGTCACGATCGGCATAAACGCCGGTGCGGCTACAGTAGCGGCTGCTTCTGACCGAGCGGCTGCTGCTGTCGCTGCTGCTGCTGCTTCGGCTGCTGCTCCTGCTGCCACGTCAGCTGCTGCGGCGGCTTCACTGTCCTTGCGCTCCTGTGACACCTGACGTGCGATTTCGTCCAAGACGGTTTCGACACGTCCGGTGCTGGCGACCTCCTCTTGGGCGGCAATTTTCTGACGCGAATCCTCTCGCGCCTGGCGTAACTCAGCAACTTCCGCACGAAGTCGCTCGTTGTCCTCCAGCACTGTAGCCATGCGCGTGTTCATGGCGTTGAACTGCTCCCGAAGCTCGTTGAACTGAGCTTGGTCCATTTGGCGAATGCTCCGCCGGGGCAGGGGGAATTCCGTCGTGTGCCTGTACTCAGGTAAGCGCAAACGCTATCGTAGTTGGGCGAATTAATCAATCTAATTCGCGGGCAACCGCTTTGCAGCTTACGTGAGGGACCTACCCCCCCCCCCAAAAAAAATCAACTCACGAAAACGGGTGAGCGAGGAAAGTGGCTCTGATTGTCAAACATGTTTAGTTATCATGCTTGTATAGACTGTATAGGGTCATCTTCTAGAGAGTACAACTGTTAGGTATATGTTTGTGTACTCTCTCTCTCTCTACTTGTGTACACCTAGACGGTATGCTCCCCTGCCCTGACCCCCCTGCTGTGCTGCCCGCTGATCCCACGCCCGCTGAGCGCGAGTCCACTGCCGCTGCTGCCCTTGCCCGCTCTGTCTGGCTTTCCTGCGATGCCCTTGCTCAGCTCGCCATTAGCAATGCCCTCCCCCCCCCTGAGCGCCCTCGCTTTAGAACCATTACTACCGCCCAGGCCTACCTTGATGCTGTCATCAAGCGCTATTCTACCCCTCCTGCTGCCTCAGTGGGTCGCCTGATCCTTCCCCTGCTCTTTCCTGACCTGGCGTCTTTCCCCACTGTCTCTGACCTCGGTGCCCACCTGCGCTCGATAGATGAGGCCTGGCGCGCTGCCTGCACTGATGCACAGCTTAGAGTCCACCAGCCTCCCATGACCTCCACCCTCTACCTCCTTGCCACCCGCCTCCCTGACCGCCTTGCCGCCGCCCGCGACCAGTTCCTTAGCATCCATCCTGCTGCTCTCACCCTCACCGACTTTGTTGACACCCTGACTGCCATAGAGACTCGTCATCGCTCCATAGCCCAGGCGAGCGGTACAGTACCGGTCCCTATCTTTCAGGGTTGTGCCCCCGCTCAGTGTACCTTCT
Source organism: Closterium sp. NIES-67 (assembly GCA_027943415.1). NCBI lineage: Eukaryota > Viridiplantae > Streptophyta > Zygnematophyceae > Desmidiales > Closteriaceae > Closterium > Closterium sp. NIES-67. The sequence goes on along the minus strand of BQMB01000524.1, from coordinate 481,244 downwards.
CCGACGGCTCTGTCGCTGTGGCTGAGACTGCTGCTGCAGTGCAGTCCCGCTCGGCGAAGGGCCGCCGCCCCAAGGTTGGGAGCGGCGGAGGCGGCGGGGGTGCGGGTGGGGGTAGTGGTGGAGGCGGGTCGTCCGGTGCCGGTGCGGACGTGGGGACCCTGCCCGGTCCAGCTGCCCCGCTGCCTCCACCGTTGCAGCAGCAGCAGCAGCAGCAGTCGCCGCAGCCGCAGCCTCCGCAGCAGCCGCAGCAGCCGCTGCAGACGAGGCCGGCGAGTGCTCTCCCGCCTGGGTGGCCTGGAGCTGGTGGTGGTCGTGCGCGTGGTGGTGCACCGGGTGGTGGTTCTGGAGGCGGGCCCTGTCAGTACCAGATCCAGACCGGTCCTCGCCGCGGCTTCATTTGCGGTAAGATCGGTCATTCTACTCCTCGCTGTTTTCGTCGTCTGGACGACCTGTTCCGCCAGCGCTTTGGCCCGGCGCCCGACCTCCCGGACTGGCACAGCTTGCTTAGGCGTAGCATTAGGATTTTTGACTTGGACATGGATGCCATTGTAGCAGCCTTGCATGTGATGTATGCTGATGACTCTAGTGTGCTTCCCTCTTATTACCCCGTGTTGCCTAGTGTAGCGGTGCCTAGCGTAGACTCCCCTGCTGCGTCAGGCGTAGGATCTCCTGCTTTGCTTAGCCTTGGCGCTTCCACTGCTTCACTGCCGCCTCACGCGACTGCTGCGCTTTCCTTCACCTTGGACTCTGGCGCCTCCCGGTGTTTCTTCCGCGACTCCACGACGCTGACGATGCTGCCTGTTCCCGCTGCCGTTACTCTTGCTGACCCCTCCGGTGGTCCCGTCGTTGCCCGTAGTTCCACCTCCCTTCCCTGTCCGGCGGTTCCTTCAGGTTCGCTCACCGGTCTGCATATCCCCTCGTTCTCCAGGAACCTAGTTGGTGTCGGCTGCCTCCAGGACCTTGGCGTCACCACTACGTTCACTGGTCACGAGCGGTATGCTGTCTGTACCGAGGCCGCCACTGGTGCCCCCCTTACCACTTTCCCCCGGGACCCGGTGTCCGGCCTGTTCACACTTGACACCGCGACGTCCCCGGCTGGGTCTCCCCCCCTGGTAGCTGCGTCCACCCAGGTTGCTGCCGCGTGCTCCTGTCGGTCCCTCACTCACCCGACTCTCCTTTGGCACCACCGCCTTGGTCACCCTGCACTCCCACGTCTGCGTCACATGTCCCAGCACGGTCTCGTTCTTGGTCTCCCCGGTTCGTTCCCCGAGTTTCCCTCCTCCCCCGCCCCACCGTGCACGCCTTGTGTCGAGGGCCGGCTCCGCCGTGCCCCTCACTCCTCCTCTTTTCCCCCTACCACCGCACCACTGCAGACTCTGCACATGGACGTCTGGGGCCCAGCCCCGGTCCATGGGCCGCGTCGCGAGCGCTTCTTCCTAGTGCTTGTCGACGACTTCACGCGCTACACCATCGTCTTCCCCCTGGAGCGGAAGGCCGACGTGCCTGACGTTCTCATCCCCTGGCTTGTCTCTGCTCGTGTCCACCGCGGTCTCCCTGCCTTGCGCCTCCACTCCGACCGGGGTGGCGAGTTTGCCTCAGGTGTCCTTGGTCGCTTCTGTCGTGCGGAGGGCATCACCCAGACGTTTACCCTGCCGGACTCCCCGCAGCAGAATGGGGTCGCTGAGCGACGCATCGGTTTGGTCATGGAGGTGGCTCGCACCTCCATGATCCACGCCGGTGCACCCCATTTTCTGTGGCCGTTCGCCGTGCGCTACACCGCTCACCAGCTTAACCTGTGGCCGCACCCCCAGCGGCCGCAGGTTTCGCCGACCCTTCTGTGGACCGGGTCCCCTGGTGACGCGTCTGCGTTCCACGTCTGGGGCTGCCTTGCTCACGTTCGTGCCTCTGGCACGGACAAGCTCACTGCCCGCACCCTCCCCTGCGTCTTCCTCGGTTTCCCCCTTGACGCGTCCGACTGGCACTTCTACCACCCGCCGTCTCACCGCTTCTTTCACTCTCGCGACGTCACCTTTGACGAGTCCGTCTCCTTCTACCGCCGCTTTCCCCACCGTGGTCCCCCGGTTACTCCCCCCCTGTTCCTGGTTCCTCCCTCCCTGGTGGTCCCTGCCCCTCCCCCCCCCCCGCCCCCCCGTCCGGCCCCCTCTGGTGTGTCTCACGTCACCCCCCTCCCGTCGGTCGTCCCGGTCGACGAGTCTTCTGACTCTGGTAGTCCTCCGGCGCAGTCCTCGCCGTCTGTCCCTCCCCCGGTGTCTCCTCCTCCACCGCCTCCGCAGCCGCCGTCGCCGCAGCTGCTGCAGCCGTCGTCTCCACCGCCGCCGCCGTTGCAGCCGTCGTCTCCGCCGCCGCCGCCGTCGCAGCCGTCGCTGCAGCCGCCGCCGCCGCCGCCGCTGTCGTCGCTGCCGCCGTTTGTGGACTCTGGGGGTGCTGGCGTTGAGGTGGGTACTAGTCCCGGGGCTCCTGTCGTGGCTTGTCCCGGCGGACCTGGGGGTGGTACCGGTGCTGGCGGGGGTTTCGGGCTCTGGGGGTGTCCCTTCTGGGGGTGCAGGTGTGGAGGGTTCGGGAGGTAGCCGTCGCGCAGCTTGTGGCCCTGGTGTTGGTGTTGTGTCGCCGCAGCAGCAGTCCCCGCCTGTGTCCGCCCTCCGTCTGCTCGGCCTTCCGTCTCCTGACCCTGCGCCTGTTCCTCTCCTGCCGTCTCCCCCTCTTCCCGTCTACGGCCCCGTGTTCCCTCTGCCAGACTCGTCCCCGGCTCGTCTTCCCCCTCGTTCCCCTCCTGTGTCCCCTCCTCTGTCTCCTGACCCGACGCCGCCCTCACACGTCTGGTCTCGCCGCCCCTCTCGTGCTCGTCCTGTCTCCCCTGTCCCGCGCTCTCACCCTATGTTGCTCCGTTCCCACGCGTCTCGTCCTCCCCTCCTCCCGTCTCCTCCTCCGTCCTCTCTTGTCGTTGCGTCTCCTCCTCTGTCCGACTTCTTTCGTGCCACTCGTCCTCTTGTTCCTCGGGTCCTTGCCTCTCTCGTTACCGACCCGTCTGTTCCAGTGTCGAGTCTCGACGCCCTCGTCGCTGCGGTCGCTGACTTCGCCTCTACCCGCCGCCTTGACTACGCCACCGCTCTGGTCTCTGACCCTGCCTGTCCTCCGTCTGTCGGGGGTGCTCCTGCCCTCGGCAGTGACGTCCTGGAGGACCGCCAGTTTGAGCTTGCTTTCCTGTCCGAGGCTGCTCCCCATCTCTGTTCCATGCTGCTAGTCCCTGAGGGTGACCCAGACGCTTTCGACATCCCGACCCCTCGTACTTACGCTGAGGCGGTTTCGGGACCCTAGGCCTCTCAGTGGATAGCTGCCATGGAGCAGGAGATGGCATCTTGGAGATCCACTGGCACCTTCGTCGACGCAGTTCCCCCACCTGGGGTGAACGTGGTCGATGGCCGTTGGCTCTTCAAGGTGAAGCGCCCTCCCGGAGAGCCGCCTGTGTTCAAGGCGCGCTACGTGGCTAGAGGCTTCAGTCAGCGCGAGGGGGTGGACTTCTTTCAGACTTTCGCTCCTACCCCGAAGATGACTACTCTTCGGGTTCTGCTACACGTAGCGGCTCAGCGTGACTACGAGCTTCACTCCCTCGACTTCTCCACTGCCTTTCTTCAGGGCAGCCTTCACGAGCAGGTCTACCTGCGTCGCCCTCAGGGCTTTACTGGCACCTTCCCCCCTGGGACCCAGTGGCTTCTGCGGCGGCCAGTCTACGGCCTGCGCCAGGCGCCTCGTGAGTGGCACGACACTTTGCGTGCTACCCTTGCTGACCTGCAGTTCTTTCCGTCCTCTGCAGACCCCTCGCTCTTCGTTCGTGTTGGCTCGACTCCGTTCTACATCCTCGTCTACGTGGACGACCTGGTCTTTGCCACTGCTGACAGGGACGCACTGGCCTCCGTGAAGGCAGAGCTGCTGAAGAGACACACCTGCACTGACCTTGGAGAGCTGCGCCGTTACCTTGGCTTGCAGATCTCCAGGGACAGAGCCGCGCGCACCATCACCCTGACTCAGTCACACTTGGTGCGCCAGGTCCTTCAGAGGTTCGGTCTTCAGTTCTCCTCCGCACAGCCCACCCCTCTTCCTCTGGACCACAGACTCTCCGCTCCAGTTCCTGAGGAGTCGGTAGATCCCAGTGGTCCTTACGCTGAGCTAGTGGGTTGCCTCATGTACCTGATGACTTGCACTCGCCCAGATCTCGCATACCCTCTCAGCATCCTGGCTCGTTTCGTGGCCACAGGCAGGCACCGACCTCAGCACTGGTCTGCCGCTAAGAGGGTTTTGCGTTATCTTGCAAGTACATCGGGCATGGGGTTAGTGCTAGGCGGACGCAGGCCAGTGGTCCTTACTGGACACACAGACGCTTCTTGGGCAGACGACGCCGAGACGCTCAGGTCTTCTCAGGGCTACTGCTTTAGCCTTGGCTCAGGTGCTGTCTCGTGGAGAGCTACCCGCTCTTCGTCTGTTGCCCAGTCCAGCTGTGAGGCCGAGATCTACGCCGGTGCCATGGCGGCACAGGAGCTCCGCTGGCTGACCTTCTTGCTCACTGACTTAGGTGAGCGGCCTAGCTCTGCCCCGGTCCTGTACGCTGACAACAGGGCCATGATCCTCCTGTGTCAGGAGCCTCGACTCGAGGGCAGAGCGAAGCACATCCAGCTGCGGTACTTCCTCCTGCGTGAGCTACAGCAGCGTCGCCAGGCTCGCGTAGTACACTTAGCCTCCGGTGCCAACACAGCTGATATCTTTACGAAGGCGCTTGCGCCTAAAGATCATCAGCGGCACTGTGTACAGCTTGGTCTGGTTCCTGTAGTCTCTCACTTACTCGGGCCTTGACTTTGTACTGTCCTATATATCTGTGTGTACACTCAGACTGGACTTGTGTCCTCTTACAGTGGTTGGACTAGTAGTGCCGCCCTGTAGGTACTTGTTCTTGCCTTGCCTGTACTCCTTCTGACTGGTCTTTTAGACCCTTGTCTCAGAGGCTGGACTAGTAGTGCCACCTTGAGCTGCTTGTCTAGAACATTCCCCTATGCAGTCCAGGGGGTGTGTCAAACATGTTTAGTTATCATGCTTGTATAGACTGTATAGGGTCATCTTCTAGAGAGTACAACTGTTAGGTACCGTATTCCCCCGGATATACGCACCGCCAGCTAAAACGCACCATGGTGCGTATATCCGGAGGGGTGCCATATCGGATGTGCCAATGATACGCACCCCCCCATTTTCCAGATTCTAATCCCTATACGCACCCCCCTTTTCCCCGTCGGAATCTCGCACTGACTATGTTGACTGTACATTTCGCATCAAGTTTACGTGAGGAATCACTTCATCACACAAAATCGACCCCTGACCTTCCGACTCATCGAAGGTATGGTCAGCAAAGCTCTGCTGCCATGTCAGATGAGAGAACGGATGGCCAGGATCGCCCACGCTAGCCTGCACGCTGGCAAACTGCAGCGAACGTGCTGCTTGGCTGACGCGTCAGTCGTCTAGGAAGCGATTTTGGCGGGACTTCTCTGGTTGTTCCCGTTTGGGAGCATTCCATTCGATTGCAAATTGTTCTAGCTACATGTTCATGTTCGTTTCAAAAGTTTCCTTAAGAACGTTTTTAACGCACCGTGCCATATCAAAAAAATCCAATTAAACGCACCCCCAAAATTTTGACTATAATCCCTATAAGCACCTAGGGGCGTATATCCGGGGGAATACGGTATATGTTTGTGTACTCTCTCTCTCTCTACTTATCAATTTCACTGTTTGATACTGATTACCAGGTGTTATGAATGAACAAGCAGAGTAGCGTGGAAATGAATAACGAAGTGTTCACTCAAATGAATGACGATACAAGGAATGGCAAGCCAAGATATAGGAACACCAGAGCTAGTCTAACCATGCGATGGGAAGGTTCGGGAAGGAGATCGAAGGGTCTCGAAGTGACGAAGCGAGGCCTGGAGAACTCTCGAAGGTCGAACCGGAAAGTCTGGAAAAACCGAGGCGGTTCTGTCAGAAGGTCTGGAACAGTCCCGAGGCTTCAGGTGTGTTCGAGCGTACGCGCTAGCAGTACCGCTCGGTAAGGAATGGAAAATTCCTTACAAGGTATGTGGTAGTTTCACTTATTTGACAACATATACTCGAACTGTTAAATACTAACGTTCTCTTCCAGGTATACACTTCAATGTTGAAGGCGTGTATCAATAACCTTACTAAGCTCGCATGTCAAGGAAAGAATTCCAAGTGTTTATTCGTTAATGACCATATACCTACTCTTCCTTCCGAGCTTCGTTAACCACACGCAGAGTCTCCTGCGCAATGCAGAGCTCCTCATCAGTCGGCACAACCATCACCTTGATCTTCGACCCAGCCACTGAAATCTCCCGAGCACCCTTCCCCTCCTCATTCCTCGCCTTATCCACCTCAATCCCAAACGCCTCCATTCCTGCACAAACTCGGGCCCGTACTGGCGCCGATCGCTCCCCAATCCCCGCACTGAACACAATCGCATCCACCTTCCCTCCCAGCTGCACCAGATACGCCCCCAGGTACTTCCTCACGCGGTGAACAAACACCTCCAGAGCAAGCCGGTGCCGGCCGCCCCCTTCCAGATCATCCCCTGCCGGTATGCATGTAGCTTCAGCAGCCTCAGTGCGGTCCACTACCGCCTTCATGTCCTTGTCCCCGCAGATTCCAACCAGGCCAGACTCCTTGTTGAGGAGGGAGTCGATTTGAGGGGGGGAGAGGCCCTGCAGATCCGAGAGGATCTTGGGGATGGCTGGGTCGATGTCGCCGCACCGAGTGGCCATCACAAGGCCTTCCAGGGGGGTCACTCCCATGGTGGTGTCAATGCACTTCCCCTGCATACGAAAAGGAAGGGAAAAGAGCGGGTCAAAACCGTGCGTCAGGCATTCTAGGGAAACAAGGCCACGCATTGAAATGGATGCAGGCAGGAAGATCATACCCCCACCAGACTCGCTTTCCCCCCACTGCACTGCTGAACCCCCTTCTTCTCACCTCCTTGATGCACGCCATGCTGGCTCCGGCCCCCAGGTGCAGCGTGATCATGTTGACCTCGCTCTCCTTCTTCCCCAGCTGCCGGGCCGTCTCCCTGAGCAGGTACATGTAGCTGGTGCCGTGGAAGCCATAGCGCCGGATGCCCAGCTCCTTGTACAGCCGGTACGGCAGGGCGTAGGTGTACGCGTGGGGGGGGATGGTGCTGTGGAACGCCGTGTCGAACACCGCCACCTGCGGGCAGTCCAGCAGCTCCTGCGCCACCTCCATGCCCTGGATGGACGGGAGGGGGTTGGGGAGGTAGGTATGGACAGGGGATAGGGGAAGGAACAGTGGGAAGGAGGTACGTACAGAGCGTCGACTGGAGACAATCCCAGCAGCTGTTGCGCCACCACCATGCCGTGGACAGATGTCAGGAGGTTGGGAGGGGGAAGAAAGAGTGAAGGTGAAGCTACGTCAGGACGAGATGCGGAATGACGTGTGGAGAGGTTACATATAGTGCACCACTGAACGGGCATGCCCATGCGGGTGGAGGGGCAACGCCAAGGGATGGCACACAAAGTGTACTGTGTGTGTGCACGCGAGTGTGTGGCAGCGGGGGACAGGAGGGACGCGGGGGGGGGATGGGGGGGAAGGAAGGAGTACGCGTGAGGGTGGTGTGAGCGAGTACTTTCCTGCCCGAGTAGCTTCGTCTCTGCACCTTCACAATGGGCCTACCACTTCCTGCCCGAGAACTTGCATGTCCGCGCGTGAAAATAATGCAGCGAATCAGTGTGTTTCACAACGGTTCAGTGCGTTACCTGGAGGTTAGGCGGGTTGTGCAGTGGCGCGAGCGGCGTGAACTTCTTGAGCACGTCCTTCACGTGCTCCGTGATGATGCACGAGCGGTTGATCTCCTCACCGCCGTGCACCGCTCTGTGCCCCACTGCCGTCACCGCGCTGCTACCCTTGCTGATGCCCATCAGGCTCAGCGCGTGCGACATGGCCTCCTTGTGGTCGCTGAACACCGCTTTCTGCACGTCACACACACACAGCGGGACAGTGCGATGTTTGGGAGACGCAGAACGGCGTCATGATTGAGTGAGTGAGCGAGCGAGTGAGAGAGCGAGCGAGTGAGACAACGAGAGGGATCACTGAACTGGGCATCATGAAACGAGGAGATCGATCAGAAGGGGTGGAAGGGGCTGACCTCGTGGACGGTCTGGTTGGTCGCGAGCGCCTTGTGCGTGATGACGCCCTTGGGAGTGCCGATCTGCTCCACCAGGCCCGACACCGCCAGCTTCGCCTTCACCGCATCGGCGAACTCGTACAGGGCGTATCTGCGGGCAGAAGGAAACGGGCGGGGGGGGAGGGGGGAGTTCTAAGTCGACTCAGAACTCGCCCTTGGGGGTGCCGATCTGCTCCACCAGGCCCGACACCGCTAGCTTCGCCTTGACCGCATCAGCGAACTACAGCGAGTACCTTCAGGCACGAGGAAAATGAGGGGACGGGGGAAACCGACATTGTGCTGGACTGGCTCTACGAGCCTACACGTTTCCGAACATTCTAACAGAAGGCTCGAACGAGGTGATCATGCTGGGTTAGCTGCATTGCTCTCTCATTGTAGAAGCAATGAAGCGGAACGGCTCTGCCAGAATGGTATGCGGCTCCGTGGAGCAACCAGCTCATATCTATTACAAGAGAGAGACGTACTTGAGAGACGAGCTCCCGGCGTTCAGCACGAGGATCGCCTTGGATTTCGCCATGCTTAGGCTTCACGAGAAACCTGCTTGCTTTGCGGAGCTTGGCGAGACTTGGATGAGAGCTAGAGTGGCAGCCAAAGCGAGCGTGGCTACAAACCCAGAAGCCACGGATGGTCGGGTGCGACACCAACTCACTGGAAATTAACAGCTGACTTTGCCTGACTACTTGACTGAGAAGCAGCAGTCTGGTGTGTTATGTATGTTCCCTGGCTCAGGATTCAGGATCAGTGAAACCAACAGGCAAGCAATCAGGGAAGGGAAGAAAGGAATTCAGAGATGCTTCATGCAATGCAGCCCATGCTGGCGTGACGTGGCGTTGATTTTCCGATGTGGCTGGGCTCGTGACAGACGTGTGCCCTGATTCTCCGCGCCAACCCCAAGAATCTCGCAAAACGAGGTCACACAGCCACCAGCCCACTGCCCAATCAGGGGCATGCCAGGATGCCTATTTGACCAATTGAATGGTGAATGTGCTAGAAGTTCAAGATATGTATGTAGTCCCGGAAAAGTCCTTTTACAAAAGCTGGTTACAGATCACAATAATTATTGTCGAGTTCCTCGAAACGGATCCAGTGTTCTTGAAACCTTCGGAGGGAAACCCAAGGCAGCTCGAGGCCAGGAGCAACAACAGACCACCAGTACCAGCACGCCCTAGGGAACTCCAGCTGCTCTGATGGTGGTCATCCTCGGAGCTCCATTGACCCCAAGTTTGATGCTCCCAAGGCTTGATGCTCCAGTTGATACTCCCAAGGGTTGCTCTTGCTGCTCTGCTCCGTTCTCTGACTCTGGCAGAGACGCAAATTTAGCCTTCGAGCGCATCGTGTTGGCTCGTTCTTGAGTGCCAACTCTTGACCTCCGAGCTCTTCAGGCATTGCTGGCAGTTTTGATACATCGCGGGAGCCATGCTCAGATTGCTAGGGAAGCGGGTGGTGCAGCAAGCTAGCAGAGCGCGTAGCTGCCAAACCCGCAGCCACTCCGGCGGAAGCATAAACTACTCCTCCTCAGGGAGCGCCGCGCGAGGCCGATGGATTGATATTTGCCGGAAGTATCAATCGCAATCGCGGGTGTTCCCTGAAGCCACCCAGTCAGTGGGTTCGTCGGAAACGCAGTCTGTGAATCGGTTTCACGGATCAAATGCAAAGGAAGGAATACCAGCTGTTTCCGCTGCTCAAAGAAGAGCACTGAGCAGCTTCGCCGGCAGAGATGGTAGAGAAGAGAGAGGAGGTCAAGGAGCGAAGGCCACAGCAGGTTCGTCGGATCATCAGCAGAGCAGATCGATCAGCGGCTCGAGCAGGATCAGCATGCCTGGCAATGTGGGAGCGTCGCATTCCAAGCAGCCGCATCAATTCGACGGTTCGATTTATCTGCACCACGCCGAGTACGTTAGCCGCGTCGCATTCGTCCTTCATCAGGAAAGTTACCGTGTCGCCAGACTATTGTCGTTTTCTGCGACCGTCGCCTAGCACCGTCGCATCGTTCGCATACGTTCCTTCTGTCAGAGCTGGTTGTCGCACACCGAAAAATACGCGTCTTTTTTCTCCCCTCCTCTTCGCTCCCTGCAGTGTCGGCGCGCCTCTTAACTCCGCCGCTCTCAGCATCGGACTCATTCACGCGCTACAGGTAAAGCTCACGTCTTCCCAGCCTGCAGGCAGAAATGAAGGGCGGAAAGTCTTAGTCGACAGCCCAACAAAACGCGGATAATCGAGCGACTTTCGTGTCTGCAGAGAAAACATTCTTAGTACGGTGCTCGAGGAACATACGCTTTAAGACGCAACGCCGATCTGGGTGTTGTCCAAAGACTCTCTGGGTGTTCGTCGTTAACGCCTCTTTATGGTTACATAACTGATGGCGTGCGAACACTGACCGTGATCCCCCCTTGGATGGATGATTCCCGCGGATCCCCCCGCCCCCCCTCCCCCACCCCACCCGAATTGCCAGGTTCTGCGGCCAGGCGTGGGTTACTTTCGCCCGATCGACCAGACTTCGCATGGTGGCAACCGAGCGGAGCTGTTTCACGAGATATTTCGCATGCGCACGCCTCAGGAGGACATGTTCGGGCTCACCCAGGACCAGGCGTACGGCCTGCTGACGTCAGAGAAGATGGACGAGCTGCTGGAAACCATCATTTCAGGTCAGTACCCCTCAAAACCTTGGATGGCATGGCACCTTGGATGGCATGGCACCTTGGATGGCATGGCACCTTGGATGGCATGGCACCTTGGATGGCATGGCACCTTGGATGGCATGGCACCTTGGATGGCACGGCACCTTCGATGGCATGGCACCTTCGATGGCACGGCACCTTCGATGGCATGGCACCTTCGATGGCACGGCACCTTGGATGGCATGGCACCTTGGATGGCATGGCACCTTGGATGGCATGGCACCTTGGATGGCACGGCACCTTCGATGGCATGGCACCTTCGATGGCACGGCACCTTGGATGGCACGGCACCTTGGATGGCATGGCACCTTGGATGGCATGGCACCTTGGATGGCATGGCACCTTCATTGGCATGGCTCAGGTCATTTCAGCATGTTGGCGCCGTGATTTTCTCCTATTCCAGCCCTGAGCGTGTTTCAGTTTCCTTTTCGTTCTGCATGATCGCTCCACTTCGACTTGCTTCCCTCTACACGACAATCCCTTCCCCTCTCGCTCCTCCCTACCTTAGCGTCCTTCCGTTATGCTAATTATATAAGCCTTTGAAGCTTATTGTTCTCTCAACGCCCGTTCCTGCATTCCCCCCGCCTTAACCCATCAACGTACGAGCGGTGCAAGCGGCACCACCACTTCGTGGTGATTGAGAACACGTCTACTAACTCATCCCTCCTCGACCTTTCCCGTTACTGTTCCCTAGCTGTGCTTTCTCGTTCGTGTCATCCCCCTGCTTCCGCCCATCAGCGTACGAGCGGTGCAACTTGCAAGCGGCACCACGGCTTCATGGTGATCGAGAACACATCTACTGACTCATCTCCGCTCGACCTTTCCCATCACTGTTCCCTAACTTTGCTTTCCTGTGCATCCCCCCGCCTGTGCCCATCAGCGTACGAGCGGTGCTAGCAGCACCATGACTTCGTTCGTGGTGATCAAGGGCACGTCCACGCGCCACGGCACCAACACCTCGCCCCTCAACTGTCTCTCTATCTTGCGACTTTCCCCACACCCCTTCTCCAACTGTGCATCCTCTCTACCCCTGCCCATGCCTATCAGCCTACGAGCGGTGCAAGCGGCACCACGACTTCGTGGTGATCGAGGGCACGTCCATGCGCGACGGCACCAACACCTCGCCCCTCAACGGCCTCATCGCCTCTGCCCTCGAAGCCCCCGCGCTGCTGCTCTCCGATGGCCGCGCCGCCTCGCAGTTCCACCCGAAGCATACCGAGGTATACATCCCATGGCCTAGCCTGTACTTGCTATAAATGGTATCCATCCGTGTCTCACTGGCTCTGCCCTTGAAGCCCCTGCGCTGCTGCTCTCCGACGGCTGCGCGCCTCGCAGTTCCACCCCAAACACACCAAGGTACGCCCGCAGCCCGTGGTTGTTTTGGGGAATCCTCAAAGCAATCCTCAAAGCCGACCTGTAAGTATTCATCCCAGTTTCATCGCCTCTGCCCTTGAAGCCCCCACGCTGCTGCTCTCTAACAGCCACGCCGCCTCGCAGCGCAGTTCCAACCCAAACACACCGAGGTAAGCCTACCAGCCTGTGGTTGTTTTTGGGACTCGGCAAATCCCCCGCGCAAAGCCGACCTGTAAGTATTCATCCCAGTTTCATCGCCTCTGCCCACGAAGCCCCCGCGCTGCTGTTCTCTAACGGCCGTGCTGCCTCGCAGTTCCACCCCAAACACACTGAGGCACGCCTTTTAGCCTGTGGTTGTTCTGAAAGGTATTCATCCCAGATGCACTGCCTCCTCTGCACTCGAAGCCCCCGGCCTGCCCCGTTCCCCTTTCCGCAAATCTCCTGCTCGCCCTGTTCCATCCAGGCAGCGTGTTTGAGGACTGGGACTGGGAGAGAGGGAGGCGGCAGGGAGCACAGCACACTGGACCATGAGCGCATCATGCGGCAGTTCAACGTGGATATGACCCGGCGCCCTCATCTACTCCTTCCCCTGCCCCCTCTTTCCGTCAGAAATGATTTCTGAGTTAACTAAAAGATCATCCATTCCCTCCCCTGCCCCCTCTACCCCACACCCCCCTTCACCCAATCTCCTACTTCCACGCTTTCTGCTCGTCTCGTTGCAGTCGGGGGGCGTGTTTGAGGACTGGGACTGGGAGAAGGAAGCCGCGGGGTGCATACTGGACCATGCGCGCATCATGCGGCAGTCCAACGTCGATGTAGCAGGGGCGCTCATCTACCGCATGCCCAAGACGTCCAGAGGCGCGTCAAGGCTCAGAGAGTACATCACAAAAGCGCAGATCCCGTTCGTGGGGGCTGTTCCAGAAGACATTTCTCTGGAGTCGTTCCAGGTAGGACGATTGTGGGGAACGCTTTGAGGGGTGGGTTTGGCAGGGGCGCTCATCTACCGCTTCCCAAGTCGTTCAGAGGCACATTGAGGCTCAGAGAGAACATCACGAAAGCGCAGATCCCCTTCGTGGGGTTGTGCCAGAAGACATTTCTCTGGAGGCGTTCCAGGTAGGACGATTGGGGGGGACATTTGTCTGGATTCGTTCCAGGTGGGCATGTGCAGAAGGCATGTCCTTTAGGTTGAGGGCGTAGTGCGAGCATTGAGCCCGCATCTCCTTTACATTGGAGTGCTGCACAGCAACAACCTGGTAACAGGGTGACCCTGCACTGCACCCTCGTGCAATCAGGTTGAGGTGGTGGCTCAGGTGCTCAATGCCCACGTGCTGTATGGTGATGTGCCCCACCGCAACAACATGACCACTGAGGTCTTCCTCCTCCCGCCTGTGTCTCCCTCCCTTGTGCCATCAGGTTGAGGACGTGGCTCGAGTGCTCAACGCCCATGTGCTGTACGGTGATTTGCCCCACAGCAACAACATGACCACTGAGGTCACCCGCACCCTGATAGCAACCCTCCACCTGGCCGATCTGCTCTCCTACATCCCTCCCTCCGACGACCCGGCCAAGGGCGTGCTCGTGGTGGCGCATGCCAGCCGCCCGGATATTCTCCTGGGGATGATTGACCTGCACGAGACGCACCTCAGCACGCAGGTGCGTATGTGGGTGGGTGGGCGTGGAGGCGTGTAGGCGTGTGGAGCAGAGAGAGACAGGAGGGAGAGGCGAGGAACGTAGACACGGGGCTCATGGAATGGAGACGTGGGCTTTCAGGTCCTCCTGCAGGCAGGCAGGCGTGCTGTGTGCAGGCAGGCGGGCGTGCTGTGTGCAGGCAGGCGGGCGTGCTGTGTGCAGGCAGGCGGGCGTGCTGTGTGCAGGCAGGCGGGCGTGCTGAGTGCAGGTGCATTGTCACCACTTCGTTCCTGTGCTTCTCCCCGCCATCTCTCCCCTGCCCCCCTCAGGTGGCTGCCATGGTGCTCACTGGGGGGTCGCCTCCGCCTCTTGAAGTCGACATGCTCATCCGGGTAGGCATGCTGTAAGGAGGGTGGGGGAGTCTGTGTCCATGTATGCGCATGTGAGGGCGGGCTTGTCTAGGTGTGTCCGTATGCATGTAGGAGCAAGAGGAGAGGGAAGGAGGAAGAGGGGAGGGGGGGGGAGAGAAGGGCGAGCTGTACTGTCGGACAAAAAGACATGGTGTGTGTGAATGCGCTTGCTTCTAAGCTATGGCAGTGGCCCAGAGTTGCACATTCCAACTCACAGCAGTGTATTGCTCTGCCGAGCCCTCTCAACCTATCTCCACCAACACGAGTCCCACTCCCGGTGCTGCTCTTCCCCAAGGCCGCTGACAGCTCGTGCACCACTCTCACCAACACCACCTCTCACCAACACCACCTCTCACCAACACCACCTCTCACCAACACCACCTCTCACCAACACCACCTCTCACCAACACCACCTCTCACCAACACCACCTCTCACCAACACCACCTCTCACCAACACCACCTCTCACCAACACCACCTCTCACCAACACCACCTCTCACCAACACCACCTCTCACCAACACCACCTCTCACCAACACCGCCTCTCACCAACACCGCCTCTCACCAACACCGCCTCTCACCAACACCGCCTCTCACCAACACCGCCTCTCACCAACACCACCTCTCACCAACACCACCTCTCACCAACACCACCTCTCACCAACACCACCTCTCACCAACACCACCTCTCACCAACACCACCTCTCACCAACACCACCTCTCACCAACACCACCTCTCACCAACACCACCTCTCACCAACACCACCTCTCACCAACACCACCTCTCACCAACACCACCTCTCACCAACACCACCTCTCACCAACACCACCTCTCACCAACACCACCTCTCACCATCACCACCTCTCACCAACACCACCTCTCACCAACACCACCTCTCACCAACACCACCTCTCACCAACACCACCTCTCACCAACACCACCTCTCACCAACACCACCTCTCACCATCACCACCTCTCACCAACACCACCTCTCACCAACACCACCTCTCACTAACACCACCTCTCACCAACACCACCTCTCACCAACACCACCTCTCACCAACACCACCTCTCACCATCACCACCTCTCACCAACACCACCTCTCACCAACACCACCTCTCACCAACACCACCTCTCACCAACACCACCTCTCACCAACACCACCTCTCACCAACACCACCTCTCACCATCACCACCTCTCACCAACACCACCTCTCACCAACACCACCTCTCACCAACACCACCTCTCACCAACACCACCTCTCACCAACACCACCTCTCACCAACACCACCTCTCACCAACACCACCTCTCACCAACACCACCTCTCACCAACACCACCTCTTACCTCAGCTCCCTCCCTCCCTTAATGCTTCCAGAGCCGCCCCACACACATGTTCCTGCCTGTGCTGCTCGACCCCAAGGACACTCATGGCACATGCATTGCGCCCACTCACCAACGCTTCTAACCTCTCAACTCCCTCCCTCTCTCCCTCCCTACCTCTCCTTCTCTTCCCAGAGCCGCCCCACGCGCGTGTCCCTGCCGGTGCTGCTCTCCCCCAAGGACACCCACGGCACATGCATCGCGCTCACCAACGCCCAGCCTGAGCTGCACGCCACGTCCAACCGCAAGATAGAGCGCGCTGAGGTGAGCGCTGGCGGGGTGAGGCGAGTACCCGATGGGTTGATGTGAGTTCCAGGCCACTCACCACACATCACTCACCGACGTCCCCAGTCCGAGCTGCACGCCACGTCCAGCCGCAAGATAGAGCGTGCTGAGGTGAGCGCTGGCGGGGTGAGGCGAGTACCCGATGGGGTGAGGTGAGTTCCAGGCCACTCACCACACATCACTCACCGACGCCCAGCCCGAGCTGCATGCCACGTCCAACCGCAAGATAGAGCGCGCTGAGGTGACGGCTAGGGTTGTGTGGGCTGTGGTGCCGGGGTGCATGGGCTGTGCAACGCACTGGCTAGAGATGAAGTCGCTCCATGTGCTGTTCTGCTTCTCACCCCTATATGCCCCCTCTCCCACATGAAATTCCACGAGATCATGGACATGTGCATGCTGCACCTCATCATACTCTCTTTCCCATCTCACCACTTTACACGCCAACTAGATAAACATGGGCAGCATGCCGAGCCTGGCTCGACTCGGCTCGACTCGACCACAAGCCAGGTAAAAGTCGAGCCGAGCCGGCTCGACTCGCCCCGAGCCGGCTGCCCGAAATGTCTGGCTCGACTCGGGGTTTTAGGTTCGAGCCAAGGGCCGGCTCGACTTTGGCTCGGCTCGGCTCGACTCGCCTAGGAGGGTTTCTCATGCAGATTCTAACAAGGCTTCTAAGTCGCCCGTTTTGGTGGATCTTGGGACCCCTAATGGCCTGCTGGTGTTCCCCAAAAACGAGTTTCCCAGAGACCTAATAACCTAAAACGCACTAAAAAATGCATGACTGAACTTAAGGAGTGACATTAGTGGAGCGTAGGCATGCTAGGATGGCGTGGCAGGTGTGGGGAGATCTTAAGGTTGCTGGAAATCGAAAACCAGAAATGGGATTCGATTCCAGGGGGTTCAAATTATGACCCCCGCGGGCAAGCCGCGCGACTCGGCGGTCGAGCCGAAACGAGCCAGCTCGAATTTGACTCGATCAAAAACTTGCGGCTCGACCGACTCGACTCGGCTCGACTTGGGGCGAGCCGACCAAAAAAAAAACCCGGCTCGACTTGCCAAAAAGGCGAGTCGAGCCGGGTCGAGCCGAGCCTGACTCGGCATGTTGCCCATGTCTAACGCCAACACACCACTACAACCTCTCCTCAGCCCCCCCCCCCCCCCGCTGCACAGCTGATATTCCACGAGAACGTGCCATGCGCATGCTGCACCTCAACTTTACGCACGACCGCACCATGTTACCACCCCTCTGCACCCCCCCCTGCAGATGATCTTCCACGAGAACGTGGACATGCGCATACTGCACCTCAACTTACACACGGCCGCACCACGTTACCACCCCTCTGCACCCCCCCTGCAGGTGATCTTCCACGAGAACGTGGACATGCGCATGCTGCACCAGGTGCTGTTCAAGGAGCGCCCCATGCGCATGAACCCCAAGCTCTTCCAGCACAGCATCTTCGACAAGTCCAGGGAGGCGCAGTCGCACATCGTGCTGCCAGAGGTGGGTTCACGCGCACAAGTGCTGCCCAGAGGTAAAGCTGCCAGCATTCCCATTCCACCACTGCCTTCGACCCCCCCTTCACGTCCACTTTCTCGCTTCCCGGTCCCTCCTCCTCCTTACGCCGCTCCTTCCTGGCTTCCCACTTCTTCAACCCGCCCTTCCCGCTTCCCCCTTTTGATCTGCCCCTTCCGTCATCCAGCCTTCTCCCTCCTCCGTGATTTCTTTTCAGATTCACACTCGCACCCCAACAAGAAGCAGAAACTCAAGCAGATCCTCCATGATTTCTCCTCCCCTATATGACACCTCCTCCTCTGGATCTGATCATCTCATTCCACCACCCCCCCCCCTCCCTCCCCCTCCCCCCCACTTCTCCCGCCCCCCCCCTTCCCCCTCTTCCCCCCCCTCCCCCAGGGAGCGGAGCCGCGGACCATCCAGGCGGCAGGGGAGGTGCTGCGGCAGTCGCTGTGCCGTGTGACGCTCAGAAGCAACCCCGACAAGATGATCACCAAGCAGCTGCGCGTGCCTGCCCCTTTCACCTGCGCCTCTCCTATCTACCTGCACACCCTAACAGAGAACAGCCCCCCAAACCCCTGCCCCTCCCTCCCTCCTCCCCCCCCTTCTCTCCTGCCTCCTCCCCTGCCAACCATAGGGAGCTGAGCCCCGGACAATTCAGGCAGCAGGGGAGGTGCTGCGGCGGTCGCTGTGCCGCGTGACGCTCATAGGAAACCCCGACGAGATCATCACCGCCGCCAAGCAGCTGCGCGTGGACGTGTCGGGCGCCGATATCATCTACCCGCCCTCTGCCCCGAACCTGGACCATTACGCCGAGCTGCTGTACCAGGCTCGGAAAGACAAGGTGGGCAGCATGCTACATGACTGGATTGGGTGGGTGCTGCTGGTGCGCTGCTGTGCTGGGCTGGCCAGGAGAAAGGGAAGGTGGGTGGGTGAGTGCATGCATGCAGAGGCTGCACCGACGATGAGTTTGCCACTGCTGCCAAGCAGCTGCAGGAGCGATATCATCTACCCGCCCACCGCGCCATCGGGACGGGACCCGTGCAGCAGCTCTGAGTGAATGTGTCGGGGCTCTGGCGCTGATATCACTTCCCCCGCTGGAAGCACTGCGAGCACACGTGTTCACACACCCCTAGTGCCATGCACATGCTCATCGTTCCCCTGCTTATCTCTCACTCTCTCCACTCCAGGTGCGCCCATCCCCATTGTTTCGTGCATGCAGGCCGGGCGTAATATTGATGGGGGCACACGAGCACATGATCACTTGGGCACGGCCATGGTGGCAGTCAGTGGCAGTCAGTGGCAGTCAGTGGCAGTCAGTGGCAGTCGGTGGCAGTCAGTGGCAGTCAGTGGCAGTCAGTCAGTGGCAGTCAGTGGCAGTCAGTGGCAGTCGGTGGCAGTCAGTGGCAGTCAGTGGCAGTCAGTCAATGGCAGTCAGTGGCAGTCAGTGGCAGACAGTGGCAGTCAGTGGCAGTCAGTGGCAGTCAGTCAGTGGCAGTCAGTGGCAGTCAGTGGCAGTCAGTGGCAGTCAGTGGCAGTCAGTGGCAGTCAGTCAGTGGCAGTCAGTGGCAGTCAATGCAGCGCGTAACACTGATGGAAGCTCATGAGCACATGAGCACAAACCCCAAATACCACTGCTCTCGTCTTTCCCACCTTACCCCTCACACCCCACCAGGGCGTGACCCGGATGAAGGCACACGGGCACATGATCAGTGACCTGAACTGCAACCTCCTCACCAGTTCCCTCCCCTTTCTCTTCTGCTTGCCTGTCTGCAGGGCGTGACTCTGATGGAGGCGCACGATCACATGATCACAGATCCCAACTACCTGGGCACAGCCATGGTGGCGGCTGGCGATGTGGATGGCATGGTGTCCGGTGCCGTGCACACCACCATCGCCACCATTCGACCCGCGCTGCAGATGATTCCCGTGAGTACTCCTTTGAGACGTCAAAAAATCAAACTAGCCATGGACTGTGTTGATCAGCGTTGTGAATAACACTGCCACCACAATTTCCGCCTATACCCGCCCCATGCGATTTCATTCCACTCTCCTCTCCTCATGCACACTCACTTGTCTGGTCTCTTGCCCCATCCTATCCGTCCACATATTTTCCCTCCAGAAACTGCCCAACACCGAAATTATCTCCAGCGTCTTTTTTATGTGCCTGCCCGACCGCATCTACATCTACGGTGACTGCGCCATCAACTCCAATCCGACGGCTGAGGAGCTTGCGATGATCGCCATCTCGTCTGCCGACACCGCTGCTGACTTTGGTGTGGAGCCGCGCGTTGCCATGCTCTCGTATTCCACCATGGACGAGAGAAAGGAAGGTGAGAGGGAAAGGAAGGTGAGAGGGAAGGGAAGGTGAGAAGGAAGGGAAGGTGAGAGGGAAGGGAAGGTGAGAGGGAATGGAAGGTGGTTCTGAGAGCAGGAGTCTCTATTCCTGCCTTTGGCGTGGAGCCGCGCGTTGCCAGGCACCATAGTGCTGAAGGTGGTGCGGGCAACACTACCTTCAGCTGTGTTGCGCCCCCACTTGTTGGTAACGGGACCCCTGCAGTACGATGCGGCTGTCAACCCCATGGCTGCACTTGGCCCTCTCCCACTCCCTTTCTCTCCCTTTCCCCCTCTTTCCCCTCCCTCCCGTCCCCCCAGACACCATAGTGCAGAAGGTGGTGCGCGCCACACAGCTGATCAAGCAGCAGCGGCCAGACATTCTGGTGGAGGGACCCCTGCAGTACGATGCTGCTGTAAACCCCATGGCCGCCCACAACAAGATGGACGGCAGAGAGTCCGACGTGGCCGGCAAGGTTCGTCCTGCTGACCGATTGGTGTCCTATCCTATTGTACTGTTGGGCACAGTAGACTTAATTCCTTTGGCTTCATCGTATGTGCGGCTGAGATTGCGAGCAGCCTGCGAACCATTTGGAACGACCATCAGGGCTTGTCAATGCCCTTCCATTTCATTCATTGACATTTTTTTAAATCTTTGGTTCTGGCCTGCTCCTCCCCCTGCAGGCCTCTGTGCTCATATTCCCCGATCTCAACACGGGCAACAACACCTACAAGGCTGTGCAACAGGTGAGTGTGGCGTGGCTTCCTCCTTGCCTCCTTGCACTCTCTCTTGCCTCCTCTCTTCCCTTTTCCCCTCACTCTCTCCTTCCTGTTGTGTAGGGAAGTTTTTCTTTTCCACTTCCTGCCCCCACGTCATACCTCTGAACCGAGTTCGATACCCGTCGCATGCCTCTCCACCACCTGCAGGCCAAAGGAGCCATCACCATGGGTCTAGTGCTGCAAGTATTGACTCCTCTCTTAAAGCCCAGGTCCCAAATTAGTCTAACAGGCATCAAACTGGGCCCAGTTTGATGCTGACGGCGCTCGCGAAGCACCCAATGAAAAAAAGAACCAAATATTCCTTCGCCACAGTGAGGGGCAAAATCGAGGTTGGGATATCTACGGTGGGTATTTGTAAGCAAACTGGGCCCAGTTTGCTTACAAATGCAGTTTCCGTCGTTGGTTCGGGCTTGCCAAACCCAACTCCCACGAAACTGTGCTCTCGCTAGTTCTCCAGTCGACGAATATAACTGTGCTTACAAATTGGAACTTCATGTGTCCCTGCGTCTCAGCCGTCAGATCCGCGTTTGGCCCAAATTGATCTCCCCCAAATCAAACTGGGCCCAGTTTGCATACGAAATCCTGCGCGAAGAAACATAATGACATGGTTTCGCACCCAACAACTAAATTGTTTCTTCCACCTGCCCAGCCCAAATTCTGCCTGTTGACTTGTGTGAACTAATTTGGGATCTGGGCTTTAACTACTCTACTCTCCCCCCCCTATTTTTGTTTTCTACTCCCCTCCCCTCTTCCCCCTCTCTCTCCATTTTGGGCCGCGGGCACCATCGCCATGGGGCCAGGGCTTGAATCTTCTCTGAACTACTCCCCTCCCTCAATCTTTCTATTCTTCTCCCCTCCCTCAATCTTTCTATTCTTCTCCCCTCCCCTCTCCCCCCTCGCTTCCCGTGCAGGCCACGGGCGCCATCGCCATGGGTCCAGTGCTGCAGGGCTTGAGTCGGCCGGTGAATGACTTGAGCCGGGGATGCACCACCAAGGACATTGTAAACACCATCGCCATCACCAGCGTGCAAGCAGCAGCTGGGAAGGCGGCACGCACAGCACAAGCGGCTGCGGCTTGAGCTGACAGTTCTTGAAGTATATTCGATGATAGAAAAATGATAGTGAAAGGGCATGATAGGGAAGAATGTCTCAAAGCACATTGGCAAGTATTGTGTGTACCATACAGTGTATTATGCAGCACACACAGGTGTAGGTTTTAGTTTCTTCTACCGTTCTCGAACGCAGTTTTATCGCGGACTCAAGGAACAGCAGGTTTCGGCGCGGGAATGACGCCACCCTCGGGTCATCAGCTTGTTCTGAACCAGCCTGTCGATCACTTGGTGCTTGCCATCTCCAGTCCTGTCTCCCGCAGCCGTATCGCCTTGCCTCGCGGCCACGGGTAATAAATTTCCGAGGTGCCTCGAAACTGAACTGCATCGCTCTGCCTCGCTGTCAGGCTGATCGACTTCCCGCTGCTGCTGCTGCTGCTCATCTGTCCGTGCCCGCTTCTACTTAGTCAGTTGGCTGGTTCTAAGGCGCCTCAAAAGCTCGATAGTTAGTCGGCGCGGCGCCATGTACGGAATGGGAGCACCGATGCACTTCCAGCAGCACCACCCGTCGCCCTTCTCCCACGGGCCGATACCCCACCGCTACCCCACTCCCCCGCATCCCGGCGGCGCGGGGTTCGCGCAATACCCCGGCGGACCCCCCGCGCAGCCGCCGCTTCCGCACCCGCAGCAGCAGCAGGCGCAGCAGCAACAGGCGCAAGCGCAGCTGCAACAGGCGCAGCAGATTTCGTCGTCGCAGCAGCAGCAGCTGCAGCAGCAGCAGTCGCAGGGCCAGTCGCAAGGACTGTCGCAGGGCCAGTCGCAGCAGCCGCCGGCGCCGGCGCCATTGCCGTCGCAACTACGAGCGGGAAAGGACCCGTTTAGGAATCTCTACAGTCGAGAGTTCGTTGGTCACAAGAAGAAGGTAGGCGGCAAGTGGGAGGAAAAGAGAATTTGGGATATGGAGAAGTGAGACCGTTCCAGGCGAGAGGGAACATGGGGAGGCGAGAGGCGAGACAGGCGAAAGGTAGGGAGACGCAAGAGGAGAAAGATAGGAGGTCCAAGAGGCGAATGGGGACGACGGGGCTGGTCTATTTCTTTTCTCTTACAGCCTTCAGAACATGCTTGTGTTTTGTGTTTTGTGTTTTGTGTTTTGTGTGTTGACTCCAGATTATGAGGTGGAAGCATTCTGTTTCTGCGTGTATTTATTCCAATTTCCGAACCAGGTGCATTCGGTGGTGTGGAATTGCCTCGGCGAGAAGCTTGGGTCAGGTTCGGTAGACCAGACCATCCGCGTGTGGCAAGTGGATCCCAGCGGCCAATCAAACTCCGTGAGTCATTCATCAGCGTGTAACAGTGTGTTTTAAAATGTAATTGCTTTCTAATAAGGGAGCTCTTCACTCTCTTCTACACCCATGCTCTGCAGTCATTTCACCGTGAGAGATTGTGGACAATCCGAGCAGTGCTGATCAGGGATCCATTCAGCCTGCTGCTCTGGCAGTTGAGCCTTTCTGCTCTTTGCCTCTGTGCGTTCAGCGCAGGAACCGCAAGGTGGAGAGCTGAGCGGAGGGCGCAAAGACTTTTGAGTCGACTCAAAAGTCATCTCGCAGGAACCGCAAGGTGGAGCTGAGCGGAGGGCGCACAGCGAGAGCGTGGACAACCTGTGCTGGGACCCCGTCTCACACGGGCCGCATTGGTTGTGCTCATCTGTTCTTTGCCTCCATCCACGTCATATGCAGAGCAAGCACCGCGAGGTGGAGGCGAGGGGGCACACGGAGAGCGTGGACAACCTGTGCTGGGTGGAAGGAGAGGAGAAAGACCTTCTTCCACCCAGGCTGCTCCGATTGTGCTCGTCTGTTCTTTGCCTCTATGCGTGCAGAGCAAGCAGCGCGAGGTGGAGCTGAGGGGGCACACGGAGAGCGTGGACAACCTGTGCTGGGACCCACTTCACCCGGATCTGCTCGCCTCGGCGTCTCAAGACAAGTCTGTGCGCATTTGGGACACCAGATGTGAGTCAAGGGAGCCAGATGCTTGTTGATGTTCTCGTGCACATTCACAATCTCGTTTATGCGCATTTACAGACTCATTCATGCACATCCGCGTTCGCATTCATGCACTGATGCGCGTGCCTGCCTGCCTGCCTGCCTGCATGCATGCACGCATGTGTGCTGCTCCCCTTCCACATCAGCGGCCAGGTGCGAGCAGAGTGTGACTCTAAAGGGGGAGAACATCAACGTCACGTACAAGCCTGATGGCACGCACATTGCAGTGGGCAACAGTGTGAGTGGGCTGTAGGCTGTACCTTGAATGTGTCGTACCAATTGCACCATGGAAGCGCTATACGCCATCGTTTTAGCACCATATCGTTTATTGGAGCTAGTACCATGATCCGGAACCCCATGGAGAGGTCACCTTTGCCCCATGGGATTCCACGGGTGCATGCCTGCAGGCAGACGAGCTAACCATTCTGGATGTGCGCAAGCTGAAGCCGATTCACAAGCGCAAGTTCAACTATGAGGTGCGAGCCTGTGGAGGGTCAACCAGCTATAGGTTGGGCAGCTACCAAGCACGTGTTGTCCAGTTGATCTTTAAGTCACACTCACTAGCCACCTCAATGTGAGGTGAGTCTCACACCTCTCACTCACACCACTCACTCACACCACTCACTCACACCTCTCACTCACACCTCTCACTCACACCTCTCACTCGCATCTCCATCTATTCTCCCTCTCGTTTGGGCCCTCCTCCCTTCATCCTCCACTTCTCACATGTCTGCCTCCTCCCATGCCCCCGTACTGTCACTATCTGCAAACTGTCTCCTCTTATCGCTCTCTGCCTGCAGTTGAACGAGTTTGCGTGGGACCGCTCAGGCTCCATCTTCCTGGTTACAACCGGCACAGGTGGGTGGGTCTAGGGCCGTAAAGCCGGCACAGCTGGGTGGGTCTAGGGCCGTAAAGCCGGTACAGGTTGGTCTGCTCTGCTCTATTCCCCCTACCATCCTCCTGTGTTGACTGCTGTGGCGCATAGAGAACAAGGTGCTGTTTGCGTGTGTGTTTTCATCTGATAGTATCCGGATGAGAGATTTTGATCATTCTAGAAAATATGATAGTATACAGATGAGAGATTTTTTAGAATTCTTAGAGTATCCTGATCGTCGTGCGTCCTTCACCCTGTTGTCCCCCTCCTCCCCTCCCTCCTCCCCTTCCTCCTCCCCTTCCTCCTCCCCTTCCTCCTCCCCTTCCTCCTCCCCTTCCTCCTCCCCTTCCTCCTCCCCTTCCTCCTCCCCTTCCTCCTCCCCTTCCTCCTCCCCTTTCTCCTCCCCTTCCTCCTCCCCTTCCCTTCCTCCTCCCCTTCCTCCTCCCCTTCCTCCTCCCCTTCCCTTCCTCCTCCCCTTCCCTTCCTCCTCCCCTTCCTCCTCCCCTTCCTCCTCCCCTTCCTCCTCCCCTGCCTCCTCCCCTTCCTCCTCCCCTTCCCTTCCTCCTCCCCTTCCCTTCCTCCTCCCCTTCCTCCTCCCCTTCCTCCTCCCCTTCCTCCTCCCCTTCCTCCTCCCCTTCCTCCTCCCCTTCCTCCTCCCCTTCCTCCTCCCCTTCCTCCTCCCCTTCCTCCTCCCCTTTCTCCTCCCCTTCCTCCTCCCCTTCCCTTCCTCCTCCCCTTCCTCCTCCCCTTCCTCCTCCCCTTCCCTTCCTCCTCCCCTTCCCTTCCTCCTCCCCTTCCTCCTCCCCTTCCTCCTCCCCTTCCTCCTCCCCTGCCTCCTCCCCCACCCTCTTCCCCCTCCCCGCCCCCTCCTGCGTCTTCCCTTCTCATTTTGACTTGCAGGCGCAGTGGAGGTTTTGGGTTACCCCTCCCTGCAGACACTAGACACCCTCCACGCGCACACTGCAGGAGTCTACTCCCTTGCCATTGACCCCCTTGGGAGGTGAGTGTGTGTGGTGTGGGTGTGGATCCGGGTGTGGGTGTGGGTGTTCGTTTTTTAGGCGCCTAAAAAATCGTTTTTCCCTTCAGTCCTTCACTCCTTCACTCCTTCACTCCTTCACTCCTTCACTCCTTCACTCCTTCAGTCCTTCCGTCCGTCCGACCCCTTCGCCTTCCTCGTTTCCCCTCCCCTTCCCGCTCCCTCCATTGTCCTCCGCGCCCCCAATCCCCCCTCCCTCAGATACTTTGCAGCAGGGAGTGCCGATGCGCTGGTCAGTCTGTGGGACATGCGCCACATGCTGTGTGTGCGCACTTTTACCAGACTCGAGTGAGTACCTGGGGATATCTGGCAAGAGCTTTTGGAACAATCACTCACGATGCACTGGTCAGTCTGTGGGACATGCGCCACGTGCTGTGTGTGCACACGTTCACAAAACTCGAGAGTGAGTGCCACGTGCTCTGTGCCATGTGCCATGTGTTATGTGTGCCATGCCATGTGCCATGTGTTATGTGTGCCATGCCATGTGCCATGTGTTATGTGTGCCATGCCATGTGCCATGTGTTATGTGTGCCATGCCATGTACCATGTGTTATGTGTGCCATGCCATGTACCATGTGTTAGGTGTGCCATGCCATGTGCCATGTGTTATGTGTGCCATGCCATGTGCCATGTGTTATGTGTGCCATGCCATGGGCCATGTGTTATGTGTGCCATGCCATGTACCATGTGTTATGTGTGCCATACCATGTACCATGTGTTAGGTGTGCCATGCCATGTGCCATGTGTTATGTGTGCCATGCCATGTGCCATGTGTTATGTGTGCCATGCCATGTGCCATGTGTTATGTGTGCCATGCCATGTGCCATGTGTTATGTGTGCCATGCCATGTGCCATTCACTGTCCTGTGGCCAGCCTATGGGATATTCACACAACACATGCCTAGAGTGAGTAAAGACATCTCATGACATGACATGACATGTGATATGTTGCACTACATACCTTCCCTCCCCCTTCCCCCCACCATTTTCTCAGGTGGCCAGTACGCACAGTGCATTTCAGTCATGATGGGAGGTACCACTTCCCACTCCCTTGCCCTTTTGCCTGCATTGGTTAATTCACTCCCCAATTTCTCCTCCACCTCTCCTGTGTTCCCTCCCCCTCCCCCTCCCAACGCCCTTGTTCAGGTGGCCAGTGCGCACAGTGAGCTTCAGCCATGATGGGAGGTACCTCGCGTCTGCTAGTGAAGATCTTTTCGTCGACATTGTAAGGCATGCAACATGCAGCATGCAGCATTGCAAGCTGACTTTTGAGTCGACTCAAAGCGCAGCACGCAGCGTGCACATTATGTGTGTACTGTGCACAGACGTACAATGCACCATGCAGCTGCCATTACCTTCCTCTGTCTCTCGCTCCTGTCCGCTCGTGGCGCCAACGCACCCTTCTCACACTGCCCCTTCATCCCTCTCCCTCCCTCATGCCCTCCTCTCAAACCCGCGTCTCCTAGCAGGCTGAGGTGGAAATCATACGCCTTCCAGTCTTGATGAATTCCAAGCCCTGTGACCCACGTGCCCCTCGTGCCCCACGTGCCCCACATGCCCCACATGCCCTCCATCTCTCCCTTTCTTTACCCCCCTCCCTGCTCCCTGCCCCCCGCCCTCATCCGCTTCCCCCACAACAGGCGGAGGTGGAGACGGGTCGGTCGGTGCATCAGATCCCATCCTGGGCGGCGATGAACAGTGTCGAGTGGAACCCGAAGCACCTGCTGCTGGCGTATGCATCCGACGATGACGGCAAGCACTCCTCCCCTGGTGAGCGTGCTTCCTTTTTGTGGCCATAACAGTGCGTCCGCTTGAGCCATCGGTGGATGGGGTTGAGATGAGGAGTGCGGACTGGACTGGCACCTGCTGCTGGCGTATGCATCTGATCCGATGATGATGGCAAGCACTCTTCTCCTGGTGAGTGTGCTGCCCTTTTTGTTGCCATGAGAACAGTGTGTCGGTTTGAGCCTTTGGTGGGTGGGGTTGGTTGAGATGAGGAGGATACAGTGCAGTGGCACCTGCTGCTGGCTTTGAGAAGTCTCAAGAACAGTGTCAGTTTGTGCTTTTAGTGGGCGGGGTTGAGATGAGGAGTGTGGATTGGAGTGGCACGTGCTGCTGGTGTATGCATCGGATTCGATGATGATGGCAAGCACTCTTCTCCTGGTGAGTGTGCTTCTTCCTTGTTGGCGTAAGAGCAGTGTTTTTTTAGCTCTTGGGGGCTGAGTGTAGTCTGGATTGGCATCTGTTGGACAACAACCAAACGATGAACCATGCAATAACTAACGAGTGTAAAACATTATGGAATTAATTCATACTCCAAGCTAATCTTATTAATGTTTCGTGTGTTCTTGTTTGCCTCCTTGTCTCTCAGGTGTCTTCCGTGTCTTCGGGTTTGATTCGCCTTGATCCCGTCAGGAGATCCATGTTATTTCTTGGAAATGGAAGCTGGAATATAAGCCAGTTTATGTGAGGTGGCAAATGTCAAACATATTTGTGTATGTTTAGTAGTCTACATAGGGGCTTGCCATAGAGAGTACAACCCACTAGCTATATACTCCTGTATTCTCTCATTCTAGTCATTCGTTTTAACTCTGAGATGGTATCATGAGTAGGTTAGGTTCCACCCGCCCACCCGCGCTTCCGCCTTAGGTCCTAGCCCCCGCGGCCCCACTCCCCTAGCTCCTAACCGCATGTGGCCCCGTCGGCCCCCGTCGCCTAGCGCCTAGCCGCCCGCGGCCCCGTTGCCCCGCTACGTTGCACCTAGCCGCCCCGCTGGCCCCGCGCCCTCGTCGCCTAGTGCCCTGCCCCTGCGGCCCCGCCGTCCCAGCTGCCCCGCGGCCCAGTCGCCCAGCCGCCCCCGCGGCCCCGTCGTCCCAGCTGCCCCGCGGCCCCGCCGTCCCAGCTGCCCCGCGGCCCAGTCGCCCAGCTGCCCCGCGACCCGTCGCCCCTCTGCGCCGCGGCCCCGTAGCCCAGCCGCCCCGCGGCCCTGCTGCCTAGCCGACCCGCGACCCATCACCCAGCTGCTCCGCGGTCCCGTCGCCCGGCCGCCCCTCGGCCCCCGCCCGCTTCACCTGCCCTCTCTACCGCACTGCACCACACTGTACCGCACAGCACCACCCTGCATTGCATTGCACCGCTCTGCACCGCACTGCACCGCACCCCACCTCACTGCACCGCACTTCACCGTGCCCCACCGCACTGCACCGCCCTGCACCGTGTGGCACTGCACTGCAGCAGCTCTCATGGCAGACTCGGTGCTGCGCTTTGACGCGGAGGGTCAGCCGATTGAGTTCGACTCATGGCTAGTCGATCTCCGCCGTCACCTCACTGGTCAGCGGCAGGACGGCCACTCCCTGGCCGTCCACATTGACGGTACGCTCCCCTGCCCTGACCCCCCTGTTGCTCTCCCCGATGACCCCACGTTTGCTGACCGTGAGTCCGCTGCTGCTGCTGCCCTGGCCCGTGGTGTCTGGCTGTCGCGTGACGCTGTTGCTCAGCTCGCAATTAGCCATGCCCTCCCCCTGTCTGAGCGGCCTCGCTTTAAGTCGGTCAGGACTACGCAGGAGTTCCTAGAGGCTGTTGTTGCGCGTTATTCCACCCCGTCCTTTGCCTCTGTCGGCCGACTGATCCTATGCTCTTCCCTGATCTCGTGTCTTTCCTCACTGTCGCTGACCTGGCCACGCACCTGCGCACGCTCGACACTACCTGGCATGCTGCCTGCATTGAGGCCCAGCTTCGTGTGTTCCAGCCCCCTATCTGCTCTACCCTTTACCTGCTTGCCACTCGCCTCCCCGACCGCCTTGCCACTGCCCGCAACCACTTTCTTAGTCTGCACCCCGCTGACCTCACCCTCTCCAACTCTGTCGACACCCTGTCTGCCATAGAGACCCGTCCGCGCTCTATCGCCCAGTTTAGCGGTACTGTGCCGGTCCCTATGTTTCAAGGTTGTGCTCCCGCCCAGTGCTCTTACTCTGACGGTTCTGCAGCTGTAGCTGAGACAGCCACTGCTGCTGAGACCGCTACCGCGGTTCCAGCAGCGCAATCCCGTTATGGTAAGGCTCGCCACCCCAAGGCAGGGCGAGGCAGGGGTAGTGGAGGAGGGAGTGGAGGTGCTGGCGGAGGTGGTTCGTCCGCTGTCGGTAGTATAGACGAGGGGGTTGGGGCTGGTGCCTTGGAGCAGTAGCCCCAGTGGGAGCAGCAGCAGGTGCCACAGCTTGACCACCACCAGCAGCAGCAGTCGCAGCAGCAGCAGTAGCAGCAGCCGTCGAAGCAGAGGGTCGGCCACCTCCCGCCTGGGTGGCCTGGAGCTGGTGGAGGTGGTGGTGGTGGTCGTCGTCGTCGTCGTGGGCGTAGCTCAGCGTCGGGTGGTGGTGCGAGTGATAGCCGCTGCCAGTACCAGCTCCAGACCGGTCCTCGCCACAACTTCGTGTGCGGTAAGACCGGTCATACCCCCACTCACTGTTTCAGTCGCCTGGACAACCTGTTTCGTCTTCGCTTCGGCCCCGCGCCGGATTTCCCGTACTGGCACAGCCTGTAATGCCGTGGTGTTAGGATCTTTGATATGGACATGGATGAGATTAGCTCTGCGTTGTTTGTGCTGTATGCTGATGACTCTAGTGTGACTGGTTCCTATTACCTTGTTTTGCCTAGTGTAGGTCTCTCCATTGTGCCTAGTTTAGGCTCCCCTGCTGCATCAGGCGAAGGACCCTCTGCTTCGTCTAGCCTTGGCTCCACACTAGCTCCACCGTCCCCAGCAGCCACTGCCGCGCTCTCCTTCACTCTCGACTCGGGCGCGTCTCGGTGTTTCTTTCGTGACCACACTACGCTTACGCCGCTCGCCGTCCCTGCCGCAGTTACCGTTGCTGAACCTTCCTCAGGTCCGGTAGTCGCCCGTAGTTCCACTACTCTCCCCTGTCCGGCAGTTCCTTCAGGCTTTCTTACAGGCCTGCACACCCCCTCGTTCTCTCGGAATCTATTGGTGTCGGTTGTCTTCAGGATCTCGGCGTCACCACTACGTTCCCTAGTCACGAGTGGTACGCTGTCTGTACCGAGGCTGCCACTGGTGCCCCACTCACCACGTTCCCCCGGGACCCGGTGTCTGGCTTGTTCACGCTGGACATCGCGTCCCCCCCGGTTAGGACGCCCCCCCAGGTGGCAGAGTCTACCTAGGTTGCTGCGGCCTTCTTGTGTCGGTCGCTTACTCACCCGTCGCTTCTGTGGCACCACCGTCTCGGTCACCCCGCTCTCACCCGTCTCTGTCACATGTCTCAGCACGGTCTTGTCTTAGGTCTCCCTGCGTCATTCCCTGCACTCCCCACCTCCGCAGCGCCTCCGTGCACCTCCTGCGTCAAGGGCCGGATCCGCCGTGCCCCTCACTCCTCCTCGTTCCCCCCACCACTACACTGTTACAGACCCTGCACATGGACGTCTAGGGCCCCGCCCCCCTCCATGGGCCACGTCGTGAGCGTTACTTCCTCGTGCTTGTCGACGACTACACTCGCTACACCACTGTGTTTCCCCTAGAGCAGAAGGCCGACGTGCCTGACGTTCTTATCCTGTGGCTTGTCTCTGCGCGTGTGCACCGAGATCTCCCTGTGTTGCGTCTTCACTCCGATCATGGTGGCGAGTTTGCCTCTGGCTGCCTTGGTCGCTTCTTTCATGCGGAGAGCATCACCCAGACGTATACCCTTCCGGACTCCCCGCAGTAGAATGGGGTCGGTGAGCGACGCATCGGTTGGTTATGGAGGTGGCTCGTACCTCCATGATCCATGCCGTGCACCCCATTTTCTATGGCCGTTCACCGTTCGCTACGCTGCCCACCAGCTTAACCTGTGGCCGCACCCTCAGCAGCCGCAGGTTTCGCCGACCCTCCTCTAGACCGGGACTCCTGGTGCCGCGTCTGCGTTCTACGTCTGGGCCGCCTAGCTCACGTTCATGCCTCTGGCACGGACAAGCTCCTTGCCCACACTGTCCCCTGTGTCTTTCTCGGTTTCCCTCTTGACTCGTCTGACTGGCACTGACATCCCGACTCCTCGCACCTACGCTGAGGCCACCTCGGGAACCTAGGCCTCTCAGTGGATAGCTGCCATGGAGCACGAGATGGCATCTTGGAGATCCACCGGTACCTTCATCAACGCAGTTCCCCCACCTGGGGTGAACGTAGTCGATGGCCGATCGCTCTTCAAGGTGAAGCGCCCTCCTGGAGAGCAACCTGTCTTCAAGGCGCGTTACGTTGCTCGTGGCTTCAGTCAGCGTGAGGGGGGGGAATTTTTTCAGAACTTAGCCCTAACCCCGAAGATGACTACTCTTCGGGTACTGCTACACGTAGCAACACAGCGTGACTACGAGCTCCACTCACTCAACTTCTACACAGCTTTCCTCCCGGGCAGTCTACATGAGCAGGTGTACCTGCGCCACCCCCAAGGCTTCTCTGGCACCTTTCCCCCTGGTACCGAGTGGCTCCTCCATCGCCCTGTCTATGACCTGCAACAGGCGCCCCATGAGTGGCACGACACGCCGCGTGCTACACTTGCTGACCTGCAGTTCTTCCCGTCTTCTGCAGAACCCTCGCTCTTTCTTTGTTACAGCATGACTCTGTTGTGCATCCTTGTTTACATAGACGATCTGGTCTTCGCCACTGCAGACAGGGACGCACTGGCCTCCGTGAAGGCAGAGCTGCTGAAGAGACACACCTTCACTGACCTAGGAGAACAGCGCCACTACCTTGGCCTGTAGATCTCCAGGGACAGAGCAGCGGGCACCATCACTCTGACCTAGTCACACTTGGTGTGCCAGGTCCTTCAGAGGTTCGGTCTTCAGTTCTCCTTCGCACAGCCCACCCCTCTGCCAGTAGACCACAGACTCTCTGCTCCAATTCTGGAGGAGGCTGTAGAGCCTAGTGGTCCTTACGCAGAGATGTTGGGTCGCCTCATGTACCTAATGATTTGCACTCGTCCAGATCTCGCATACCCTCTCAGCATCCTGGCCCGCTTTGTGGCCTCCGGCAGACACCGACCACAGCACTGGTCTGCGACTAAGAGGGTTCTGCGTTATCTAGCAAGTACGTCAGGCATGGGGCTAGTGCTAGGAGGACGCAGACCCGTGGTTCTTACCGGACACACAGACGCTTCTTGGGCAGATGACGTCGAGACTCTCAGGTCCTCCTAGGGCTACAGCTCTAGCCTTGGTGTAGGTGTTGTCTCGTGGAGGTCCACTCGCTCGTCGTCTTTTGCCCAGTCTAGCTGTGAGGCTGAGATTTAGGCCGATGCCATGGCGGCACAGGAGCTCCGCTGGATGAGTTTTTTGCTCACAGACTTCGGTGAGCGGCCTAGCTCTGCTCCGGTCCTGTACGCTGACAACAAGGCCATGATCCTCTTGTGTCAGGAGCCTCGACTGGAGGGCAGAGCAAAGCACATCCAGCTGTGGTACTTCCTCCTGCGCGAGCTACAGCAGTGTCGCCAGGCCCGCGTAGTACACTTGGCCTCTGGTGCCAATACAGTTGATATCTTTACGAAGGCGCTTGCACCTAAAGATCATCAGCGGCACTGTGTACAGCTTGGACTCGTTCCTGTAGCACCTCATTTGCTAGGACCTTGATGGTGTATAACTCTTTATATATTATTCTGATTGGCCTTGTGGCCTTCTCCCAGTGGCTGGACTAGTAGTGCCGCCCTGGTCTTGTTCTTGCCTTGTTTGTACTCTTATTGACTGGTCTTTAGATCCCTGCCTCAGAGGTTGTACTAGTAGTGCCGCCCTGAGCTGTTTGTCTGTCATTAGGCTCTGCCCCTATCTAGTCTAGGGTGTGTGTCAAACATATTTGTGTATGTTTGGTAGCCTACATAGGAGCTTGCCATAGAGAGTACAACCCACTAGCTATATACTCCTGTATTATTTTATTCTAGTCATTCGTTGTAACTCTGAGAGCAAATGCATTCTGTGCTGGGCATTGGATTGGTCATGTTATGATCTCTGGGTATATATATTGGGGAAGCTGTTGCAGACGTGGCAGGGGAAAATATCCATGCCCCTTTGTCTGTAGTGTTTATTGTGCGATCAATGCTTTCTCAGTTCATATGCTCCACTTCCTGTTGTGCGCAAACCAATTAGCGAATCTATTGTGGCAAAGCTAGTCATGATGACATGTTTTACAGCCGTGTTGGCCTATGCATCACATCAACCGAAACACACATAGATGCAGTATTAGCCCGGATATAAGACCCATGGGTCTTATCACATACCGTTGAGAAATATTCCAAATGGTCCTAGATCAGGGCCTCTGATTTGATTTTGAGGGGCTGTTGGCTCAGGGTGCCCCCATCAAGAGCCCCCCTTTTTCAGGGTCGAGTTTTAGGAAGTTGCAATTTTTTCAGGGAATTTTTTTTTTAAGGCTGAATGATCAGGATTGAAAATTTCCAGAGCTGAGATGATAGGGTTGAACCTTGGTGATTTTTTTAGGTACAGTATGTAGGATTTTAACATAGCACATGATGTTAGACAAGGCATGTTTTGTCAGGCAAAAAAAAAAAAAAAGCCTGACTCATCAGGTATATTGTTTAGGTTTCTGATCCTTACATCGGATCGGACTTCAATGCGTACAAATTGTCACACTACCAGCGTGATTTTGGCCAAGGACCAATCACGCCCCTCACATCTGCTCCAGCTTACGTCACCTGCGTCATTTTGGCGAAGGACAAGTCACGCCCCTCACAGCTTCTCCAGCTCGCCTCGACCAGTCAGATAGGATTCTGTTTCAGGCTGGAAATCCGTTAAGGCTGATAATTCAGGGTGACCAAAACAAGAACATACAATATTTCAGGCTTGCTCAAATGAGAACCCCTAAAATTCAGGCCTAGGAAAAATAAAAGAGCTGAAAAAACATGACGACCCTAAAAAAACACCCTGATATACAGCATTTCTGGGCATTTTATCATGACTTCTGAAGCCCTCTCCTAGATACGGGGGCAAAAAATCGGGTTACCATTGTCAACTTACTGTATAGATATCTTTATATGTAGAAGTTATAGGCTAGATAGGATTGTGTTCTTAGAGAGTACGTCTCCAACCCTATATCTTCTTTGTACTCTCATGTTTCTATCATTCTAGTATTCTAACATGGTATCATGAGTAGGTTTGGTCCCCCTCCATCCGCTTCCGCCCCGCGCCCTAGCCTACCATGCCTCGCCGACCCCTAGCGCGTCCACCGGCCCCTAGCGTGCCCGTCGCCCCTCCCCTCTCGCCCTAGCCGGCCCCTTGCACCCTAGCCGACCCCTCGCGCCCTAGCCGGCCCCTCCCGCCCTAGCCGGCCCCTCTCGCCGTAGCCGGCCCCTTGCGCCCCTTGCGCCCTAGCCGGCCCCTCGCGCCCAAGCCGACCCCTCACACCCTAGCCGGCCACTCGCGCCCTAGTCGACCCCTCTCGCCATTGCCGGCTCCTTGCGCCGTCCCTGGCCCCTTGCGCCTAGCCGGCCCTCCCTCATGTCGTAGCCAGCTCCTCGCGCCGTCGCCAGCCCCTCGCGCCGTCGCTGCCCCCCCGCGCCTAGCAAGGCCCCTCGCGCCTAGCCAGCCCCTCGCGCCTAGACGGCCCCTCGCACCTACCCAGCCCCTCGCACCTACCCAGCCCCTCGCACCTAGAAGAGTCCTGCCGCCGCATCGCTGTCCCGCTGTGCAACTGAGTCCTTGTGCCGCTGTATCTCGGTTCCGCTGTGGGTGTGCGATGGCGGACGCCATGCTACGTCTGGAGGCGGTGGGGCACGCGATCGACTTCGCTGCCTAGCTTGTCGATCTCCGCCGGCACCTGACAGGTCAACGCCAGGATGGGAACTCACTGGCTATGCATGTTGATGGCTTGCTTCCTCGCCCCTCCGAACTCTGATCCCCTCTGTGAGAGTACGACCCCGTTACACCAATTTCCCCTTTCCATATTTCCTTTCTATTTCATTCCTCTTTTTATCCTCATTCATTTGGTCTTTATCTCATCTCATTTGGTTTCCTATTCCTCCTTTTCCATTATCCTTTGGTTTATCCTATTATTATGATTATATCACCGACCAGGCTCGGGATGTACTGGCGCGCTATATCTAGCGTAATCCTGCCGTAATCCCTTAAAGCCAATAGCCTCGCGTGGCTATACGCAGGGTGATTCTATTTCTAGAAGGGTCTATTCCCTTTGGATAGGATAAACCTGGTTACCTGATGTATTCTGGAAGTATAAAAGCACCTTGTACTGATTGATAGTGCAACATTGAGCAACCTTTCCTCGACACATTCGATCCTGTGACACTTGGTAATCAGAGCCAAGGTTTCGGCTCAACGCTTAACCGCTGGGCCCCCAGGAGCACGCGGAGGATGGAGTCGAAACTTCAATTACTGTAAGTACAATGCACTTTCATTTAAGTTTCGACGTTCCTCTCGCAGTTGCACCTGGGGTCCCCATCCATGGCGAGATGCCTCGCCAACCGTTCGATGGACTGCATCGACGGTGCCGATTTTTCGCGGGGGCAAACGGCCTCGACCTGGCGAGCGCGACAGTTCCGGCGGAACACTCCCTGCGACATTCGGAGAAGTTCGCAGTTCGCGACAACACTTGGAGTTGCGCGGAACTCTGCGGAGCTGCGACCGACGACATCCGTCCGATTGAGATTCGACGCTTCAGATCGACCGAGGCGAGAACGAAATCCGTCTGAGCGAGTTTGCGTTTCGGCGCGAATGGGAACGGGACCTCGCAAGCCGCGAAGGTTTTCGGAGCGTCCGATCGTTCGACAGCCGACATCGACGACCGAGAATTGCTGCAGGAAACGAGTCAACCCGGGTGCCGAAAGCTGCTGAACGTGACTCCGGAGTATCCTCAGATCGCTTGGAGTTTGGACCGTCGGATCGACTTCTACTTCAACGGACGAGATGGAGCGCGACTTCTGCACAAAGGGAGAATAACGCGCAGAACAAGAAATCAGCCGCTTTCGACACCGCTGACATCATCTGGACAACCAGATTCGAGTTTCTTCAATTGGTGACGAATTTGGCGCGCAAATTATCTGCCGAGTCAGAAACCTGCCAGAGTATTACCTACTTGGTAATAGCTGCAAGCAGAAAATTGACACGAGAACGTGGATCGTCGGATCGTTGCGGAATCAACGGCACGAATGCAGCAGAGACTATACTTATGGGAAATCATCATCATGGAGACAACATTCGTGACCAGCGACTGCACAATCGACGCATCTTCTGACTGGTGTCGATAACGATCGAGTTATTTTGACGAAGTCATCTTCGTTAAAAATGGATCGACATCAACACAGCGAGATCTTCACCCAGGAAAAACAATGGAGCTGCGTGAAGACATGTTCTCCATCCACGAGACACTTCTTCATACAAATTGATCGACAACCTATGGGATTGCAGAGAAGTAACCGTTTTCTCTTGCAATGCTCCCAAGTTTAAGTTGCTGCGAAGGAGCAGATTTCGCACGCAACGACGACGCAGTGAACCCGTCTCGTCAAGGCCAGCGAGACACTACTTCGTAACAGGAGCTGAACGATTCGTCTTCATCAAGAATCTCAGCCATCCGAAGTGATTGATTGGAGCAGTCTCAACATCAACCTCACGAGGCGACACACCAATCATGCGTCGCGATTCCAGGTGTTAATGACCTGCGTGGAAAATTTTCCGTGCATGTCACGATGCTTGACAGATTGAGGAGTAATTAACCTCTAATCCGGCAAGTACTCGTTCACTAGCGACCCTACGGCACATGCATTGGAGGCGATTCTACCAGAAGCCGAAGCGTTACAAGCATCAGCGTAACTTCGACGATGCAGGAGAACGTCAAGCAACACGAGGTGTCAACAAATGAGGGAGATGCGGACTACTACAACACGATCACGCGCTCTACCGACCGTACATCGGAGGCACGGATGAGCATACCAGGAATTGCTACCCGTGGATACTTTGAGGGGAGAAGCAAATTTCTCTTCACACCCTCAAATGAAACAATCACCGGCAGCAATGGAGCAACACATGTGTACCAATGTGCACGTGTTCCTGGTAGTTACGCCTGTTACACCCATCAGGAACACTCTACTGGGAAGGGGGAGTTGTTGGATTCTCCTTCAACCGGTATGAGTTAAGAGAATTCTCTGCAGCAGGTGCCGCCGTCGCCATCGTCGCAACTGCCGCCGCCGCCGCAGCAGAAGACTCGACACAACGGTCATATCCAAATCCTGATGGATGATTCTCCACTCAATGGAGATAATGCTGGATTATATTCCAGTGGATCGTTAAGTCCCGGCCAGGCACAGTACTATGATTTCCAGCTAGTGGGAAGGAGATACCACTATGCGAGGAAACAACATGGCAATGCCATACACCCTCAAGAGCGGAAGA
The DNA here is from genome assembly GCA_027943415.1 of Closterium sp. NIES-67. NCBI lineage: Eukaryota > Viridiplantae > Streptophyta > Zygnematophyceae > Desmidiales > Closteriaceae > Closterium > Closterium sp. NIES-67. The sequence goes on along the minus strand of BQMB01000524.1, from coordinate 443,243 downwards.
TATTTGCTCTTATGAGGATGGGAGGACCACGGTACTCTACCGGTATACAAGTCCTCATGGCCTATGGCTTTCCTTAAAGTCATAAAACCTGCGTCACAACCAATCCATCACCAGCACCAACTCCACGGAAGCAGATAGGCGTGGAATGGAGCGCCGACGCCACTCCGGATAGTGGACTCCGCGTATCTCCAACAACACCCCTGTTTGCCGAAATGGAGCAGACTTCAACACTGATGCTGGGTAGCTGAGACATCTTCGACATCAATGCTACTTCAAGGACAGCAACAGACAACGCATGATGGCACCAGAAGACCTATCCCAATATGTGCGCCAGACACCGATGCCTACCGATGGCCTCCGTGCTAAACTGGACGTGCATAAGGTCATACTGGATTGGCTGTCAGCAATGCTCATTTGGAAATGGGAGAGGATTACTTGGGAATACCCGTAACGTTCCCAGATATCCTAACCCATCACCATGGGATATCTACGCAGCTGAGATTCCTTGCTTGAGCAACCACCGAGGGAAACTACTTGGCGCCGATTCTGGAAGTTACCAGCTCCGCGTTTATGGTTCCAACCCCTCGCATGGTTTTGAACACAAGGGATACGCTGAGCAGCACTTCGCATGCGCTGTTGTACTCAAGGCAATGTGAGTAGCAGACCGCGTGGTGGACAGGGTTACTACTAGTGATTCTGCTCTCCATTCCCGCAGCACTATAATGCTGAGTGGGTACGACTCGCGACAACACTACGGCATGGACTATCATTCGACAGAAGGTGCATGTATCTGATACAACGCTGCTACAGAAGCAGGACTATGACACGACTGCAACACCACCAACACTTGATCGTCTTCATACGTGGACGGGATGCGAGTAACATCAGGATGTGCTACCCGAGACTCAACGCATGCTACAGTGTGCCAGCTAGAGCACCCACCGAAAGGACAGTACATCTACTCTTCCGCTACAGCATCTCGATCACGATCAACGCCATCCGCGTACCACCTACAGACGCAACCCGCTCACACCAGAACAGCTAACCATACCAGCCACAGTCCAACTGGCTTCCGATTTCATCGCCATCGTCCACCATCTTGTACATCGACCACACAAGCACCTCTTGGACATCCAACAGCAACAGAAGCAGTTGGCTTCTCATCACCACAGTCATCCACACCATAATCTCGACATCAGCCAACTTCGATCCAAGCTTCAACCTTGCTTCTGCGGGACTATCCCCTTTGAAGCGAAGGCCACTTCATTCAACTTCCGCTTCCGCCTACCAGCCACTTGGAAGATCCATAACGCCTTCCATACCAGCTTCTTAAAACCCAATCAAGACCAAACACGCTCTACACCGAATGCCAACCACCGTCGCCACCGGTGTTCATCCACGCCATGTGACAACTACGTGCTCGGACACCGTCATCGTCAGACTGGCACTCTGGAGCTTCTTCTTTGCTGGAAGGGTTATGATACTTCTGAGGCTTCGTCTGTGAACTCGACATGGGTAACGCCCGTCGTCCTCTTCACGACTACCTTGTCAAGCAGGGTGTTACTTCTACCACCCAGCTTTGAGGGGGGGAAGTGTGAGAGTACGACCCCGTTACACCAATTTCCCCTTTCCATATTTCCTTTCTATTTCATTCCTCTTTTTATCCTCATTCATTTGGTCTTTATCTCATCTCATTTGGTTTCCTATTCCTCCTTTTCCATTATCCTTTGGTTTATCCTATTATTATGATTATATCACCGACCAGGCTCGGGATGTACTGGCGCGCTATATCTAGCGTAATCCTGCCGTAATCCCTTAAAGCCAATAGCCTCGCGTGGCTATACGCAGGGTGATTCTATTTCTAGAAGGGTCTATTCCCTTTGGATAGGATAAACCTGGTTACCTGATGTATTCTGGAAGTATAAAAGCACCTTGTACTGATTGATAGTGCAACATTGAGCAACCTTTCCTCGACACATTCGATCCTGTGACACCCTCCCTGCTGACCCCACCACTGCTGAGAGTGAGGCCTTTGCTGCTGCTGCACTCGCTCGCGCCGTCTGGGATTCTCGCGATGCTGTAGCGCAGCTTGCCATTAGTCATGCGCTTCCCCTTTCTGCGCGTCCGCATTTCACTGCTGTCGCGAACGCTAAAGACTTCCTAGATGTAGTAGCTGCACGCTACTCCACGCCTGCCTACGCCTCAGTTGGCCGCTTGATCCTCCCCATGCTCTTCCCCAATCTCTCTGCTTTCCCCACTGTTGTTGATCTCGCCACTCACCTCCGTGCACTAGAGACTAGCTACCGCGCTGCTAGCACTACTGCCCAGCTCACTGCTTTCCCCCCGCCATTCAGCGCTATCCTGTACCTCATTGCCATGCGCCTGCCTGACCGCTTAACCATTGCCCGCGACCACTTCCTTACACAGCACCCTGGTGACCTCACCCTGATCGCTTTTGTCGCTGCCCTTTCTGAGGTAGAGACTCGCCAGCGCACTATCGCTCAGTCGAGTGGTAATGCGGCAGTACCTATCTTTTAAGGCTGTGCTCCCTCCCAGTGCACGTATGCGAACGTTTCTGTTGCGGTCGCTACGGCTGCTCCTGCCACTGAGACCGCAGCGGCGGCCTTCCCGCAGCAGCAGCGCTAGCGTCGGGGCCGTCGCCGCCCCAAGGGAAGGCGTGGTGGTGGTGGTGGCGGCGACAGTGGTTCTGACGAGGGGGCTGGGGCAGGTGTCCAAGAGCCGCAGCAGCCGCAGCAGCAGCCGTAGCAGCAACAGCCGTGGGCCCGCCTCCCGCCGCGGTGGCCAAAAGCCTCTGGAGGTGGTGGCCGAGGTGGCGGTCCTCGCAGCTCGGCGTCTACCTGCAGCTTCGGTATAGTGGGCTGCCAGTTTCAGCTCCAAACCGGGCCCCTCCGTGGCACTGTGTGCCGCCGCCCGCACCCGACCGCCCGCTGCTTCCGCCACCTCAACGACCTCTTTCGTCGCTGCTTTGGCCCGGCCCCGGACCTCCCTAACTGGCCCAGTCTGCTGCGCCTGCGTGTGCCTGTATTTGACTTAGACATAGATCAGATTAGTTCTGCCTTGCATTCTCTGTATTCTGACGCTTCTAGTGTGTCCGGATCTTATTACCATGTGTTCTCTAGCTTAGGCATAGCACCTGTGTGTAGTACAGACACCCCTGCTGCGTCAGTCGTAGGACCTTTTGCTTTGTCTAGTCTAGGCTTCGCACTCACTTCTTCTTCGTCTGCTGCTTCTGCTTCGCTGCCCTTCACACTCGACTCTGGTGCGTCTGCCTGCTTCTTCCGCGACCACGCTGCGCTTACGCCGCTTGTCGAGCCTGCCGGTGTCGCACTTGCTGACCCCTCCTCTGGTCCTGTAGATGCTCGCAGCTACACTACCCTTCTCTGTCCAGCAGTCCCCTCGGGCTCCCTTACAGGCCTGCACATCCCTTCGTTCTCTAGGAACTTAGTTGGTGTTGGCTGTCTTCAGGACCTTGGCGTCACCACTACGTTTCCTGGTCACGAGCGGTACGATGTTTGTACCAAGGCCGCCTCAAGTTCCCCCCTTGCGACGTTCCCCCGGGACCCAAAGTCTGGCCTCTTTACGCTGGACACTGCCCCCCCCCCCCCGGTTGGCACGTCTACCTAGGTCGTTGCGACTTGCTCGTTTCGGTCGCTCACTCACCCATCGCTTCTGTGGCACCACCGCCTAGGTCACCCCGCACTCCCGTGTCTGCGTCACATGTCTTAGCATGGTCTCGTCCTAAGTCTCCCTGCTTCGCTTCCTACCCTCCCTCCCTCGCCTGCGCCGTCGTGCACGCCCTGCGTCGAGGGCCGGCTGCACCGTGCTCCTTACTCTTCCTCTCTTCGTCCCGTCATCGCTCCCCTCCAGACCCTGCACCTGGACGTCTGAGGCCCAGCCCCCGTCCCCGTACCGCGTTGCGAGCGCTACTTTCTAGTGCTCGTGTACGACTACACGCGCTGCACCACGATGTTTCCCCTGGGGCGGAAGGCCGACGTGCCTGACGTTCTTATCCCGTGGGTCGTGGCTGCGCGCCTCCACTGTGGTCTCCCTTTGCTGTGTCTTCACTCTGACAGTGGCGGCGAGTTCGCCTCTGGTCGGCTTGGACACTTCTGTCGTGCGGAGGGCATCACCCAGTCGTACACCCTACCGGACTCCCCGCAGCTGAATGGGGTCGCTGAGCGACGCATCGGCTTGGTCATGGAGGTGGCTCATACCTACAGTGATTCACGTCACTCCCCTCCCGTTGGTTGTCCCGGTCGAGGAGTCGCTGACACTGGTGGCCCAGTGGTGCACTTCTTGCCGCCTCTCCCTCCCCTGGTGTCTCCTCCTCCGCCGTCGCCACCGCAGCAGCTGCCGCTGCAGCAGCCGCCTCACCGGCCGCCACCGTCGCAGCAGCAGCAGCCGTTCATGGACTCTGGGGGTGCTGGCGTTGAGGAGGGTGCTAGTTCTGGGGTTCCTGTCGTAGCTTGTCCCGGCGGGCTCGAGGGTGGCACCGGTGCTGAAGAGGTTTCTCGCTCTGGGGGTGCTCGCTCTGGGGGTGCTTGAGTTGAGTGTTCTGGAGTTAGCCGTTGTTCAGCTGGTAGCCAAGGTGTCGGTGTCGAGCAGCAGCAACAGTCGCCGCCGGTGTTCGCCCTTCGCTTGCTCGGCCTTCCCTCCCCCGACCACTCGCCTGTGCCTCCCCCACCGCCTCTTCCACTTCCTGTCCATAGTCCTATGTTTCCTACGCGTCTCGTCCTCTTCTCCTGCCTTCGCATCCTCCGCCATCGCTCGCTGTCGCGCCTCCCTTTCTGTCTCACAACCTTCGTGCTGCTCGTCCTCTTGTTTCTCATGTCCTTGCCTCTCTCGTTACCGACCCGTCTGTTCCTGTCTCGAGTCTTGACGCTCTTGTCGCTGCTGTCGCTGACTTTGCCTCTACCCGCCGCCTTGACTACGCCACCGCTCTGGTCTCTGACCCTGTCCGTCCTCCATCCGTCGGGGGTGCTCGTGCCCTTGGCAGTGACATCCTAGAGGACAGGCAGTATGAGCTTGCTTTCATGTCCGAGGCTGCTCCCCATCTTTGCTCCATGCTGCTAGTCCCTGAGGGTGACCCAGATGCCTTGTGGCTTCTCTTCCAGTGGCTGGATTAGTAGTGCCGCCTTGGTGTGTTCTTGTCCTGTTGTACTCTTGCTGACTGGTCTCCGGACCCCTGCCTCAACGGTTGGACTTGTAGTGCCACCCTGAGCTGCGTGTTCCTTGCGCTCCACTGCCCCTTATCTAGCCTAGGGGGTGTGTAAAATTTTACAAATTTTTATACGCAAAAGTTATAGAATAGATGGGATTATGTTCTTAGAGAGTACAACTCCTATCCTTTATCTTCCTTGTACTCCCATGTTTCTATCATTTTAGTATTCTAACAACCACAAGATAAGCGCCTAATAGAAGACCCATGATCTTCTGTTACTTGGGAGGGTCCTATATCCAGACTTTTACGGTAGGACCAAAATTGACACCACACCATGCAAATAGACCATTGTTAGGTTACTCGCCGAATACTTGCAAGGGTTATATAGTGTCAACTATAGCACGTGTGTTGAAGTTTGTGAATTGGATAAAATACGTGGCATCCCAACATTGAGATGTACCGTATGGATATCTCGTATTTATGCGTGTAATTGGGCTTGACATGAGACGTCACCTGAGCATAACGGGAATTGTGGCACACGTACCTAGGAAACTCTCTGCGCTGCTGACTTGGCGCAGGCCCTTTCCAGGTTGACATGGCAAGCAATTACTCGGGGCATGTGATATTTGTGGGAGGAAAATGTTCGGGCGGAGCGGCTCATTGATGGGTGAGGTGGGGGGGGAGCGGGAGCACCAGGGTGGGGGGGAGGGGATGGGGTGGGAGGGGAGGAGGGGATGCGGGGAGGAAGGGAGGAGGGGAGGGAGGGAGCCGGTGTGATGAAGAGGGGACGCTGTTGCTGATGCATTGTGCCACTGCGTCACGGCTCGGGGACTGCATTCGAAGGGACCATCACAAACAACCAACTACCCACACCATGAGGCAAGGCTGCAGGCAGCTGATGGGAAAATAAAGCCTCGAAACACTGTACCAAGCATGCTACTTTATCTGCCTTTATAATTGTTACAACATGATGATTGCGTGGCCATCCTTACTGGAGGAAAAAAAATAACGCCCTAGACGTAGGTCTAGGCTCTAGCCAAAGCAACAGAGCTTTTCTGTTCCCTTGATGCCTCCGACGGCTTTCTACTTTTACGAAAGGACGTTCAAATCTGAAGCTGAGCAATGAATGCGCGCCAAAAAACACATGCGCTCTGATGGTGCCCGTCCCAGAATCCAATGTTCGCCACTTGCTTGCGCTGGACCTCTACGCGTGTGAGTAAGTGCGCGTGGTGATCTTCTCCTCCTCTATCCCTCGCTTGCTCAGAAAGTCCAGACCGTTGGGGGATCTTCTCGCTTTTGCTCTGTGTCTGTTCTTGCTCTCACTTCTGAAGCAAAAAACACTGTTACACCAGTATTCTCAGCGCCCCGCGTGTACGTGTCTCACTCAATACCCTGCCCAACCATCTCACAACGCTATAAGTACCTCCTGAATCGCAGAGAGACTTACCCAACCGCAATCAGTCCCTCACGCTGGAATTGCAGTGCTACAGCATACCCCCTGCAACCATCCCCTCACAAGTCTCTCAAGAATATATTTCGTCCCGCTTATTCCGTATCATCAGTGGAGTCGTGCCAGGGGACATAACCAGCTATGTCATCTATCCATTTCTCCATCTCTACATTTCTCCGATATTCTAGGCGGCTGCACTAACATAGGCTCTAGGCAGAACGTCAGTTCCCCTGTCGCCTGTTACACTCCGATCGGGAGCCAGAGTCGTTAGGAGAATTATAAACCTAAGGATGTTCTCTAAGTTTCCCTAATGGCGCGAAACGGTGTATTCGCTGTGTCTTCCGCGGAATCCTCCCCCGACGTGTCTGAGCATCTCAGCGCAAGCAACTCCGTCCGCTCGACGCGTCAGCAGGATTACATGACGCGAAGCCAAGCGGTCGCCGCCGGTAACGTAGACGACCGGAAGGGCTTCGCCGGCAGTAGCGACGGCAGCAGCAGCTGTGCTGTCGCGAGCTTGGGAGCATCTGACGGTTGCGAATTCGCCGCCGCTGACCCGGCGCGACGAGATGGCGGCAAAAGTAACCAAGAGCCTTCCGATCCATGGCTAGACCGGAAGCTATTAGAAAAGAACGACGCGGACTGCTCCGAGGCGCACGAATTAGGATCATACGCAGGCCGTCAGAAGAGTAGGAGCGCCTGGCGAGGCATTCCGCGTTTATGGCGGAAAACGGCTAGGCGACGCGGCGGGAAGGCATCGCGTGCTTACGACGAGGGTGATAGTGAAAGTAGCGAAGGATCCAGATCCAGCGACGACGGCTTGAGAACCGGCGAGAATATTCTGGGCGAAGGCGAGGAGGGGACGGGATTGATCAAGAGGGAAGCGGCGCGAAGGAAACCGAATGTCCAATGGGAAGGAGGGGAGGAAGAGGAGAAGGAGGAGGAGGGGGATGCGGAGTTAAGGAAGAGCCGGAGGGAGTCGTGGGTTTCTGCCGTCGAGTCGTTTCTCTCCTGGCCGCTGCGCGCTCTCACGCACGCGTGGCGCCTGGTGCGTTCAAACACATTTCTTACTCCTATTTAGAAACACAATTCTTACTCCTGTTTATTCATTTAATTATTATGAAGAGGGTATTTTTCCTCTCGGTCGCGCCGTCGCATAGCTTGCTCTCCGCGTCTCTCACCGCGGAATGTGTTGAATCTGGGCTGTCAGGGCTCCGGACGCGCGCATGCATCGGACGCGCGCGTTTTTCATTCCCTCGCTTCGCCGTGATAAGTGCCGGTGTTTGAAGCGCCTCAAAACGAGACTGATTTTTTAAGCGCCTGGAAATTCGTGTTTTTGAGGCGCCAAAAAATCATCGGATGAACGCGTATTCGTTCCCTCGCATTGCCGCCACGAGTGGCGGTGATCAGTGGCGCGTTCTATGGCTTCTGACCATCTCACAGCACGTCGGTTGGATTTAGGCGCCCAGCGCGTCTGACGCGCAGAGTCTGCCGGCGGCGGTCATTCTCACGCTCGTCTGTGTTGTTAGGTTGTGGTACATAAGCGTTCGAGCTTTGCTGAGTCCGAACGGAGGTGAGGGTTACAGTGGCTTTAATAACAGTTTTTGCGTTTTTTCAGTTAGATAATCGAGTGGTACAGTGGTGGAAGTTCCGACGGAGGCTGCTCGAACTCCTATGTACCACGCCCTTAGAAGTCTACTTTTGAGGCGCCTCAAAGCTCGTCTGTAATGAGTAGGTATTTGGGTTAAAAAAGAAACCAACTCATTCTCACGCTCGTCTAATGCGCGCCGCCAGCGAGCAGCACTTAATGTCCTCGACCCCCTGCACTTCCACCCTCCCTCTCCCAGCGCGTGTGCTGGATATGGGCGGTGATGAGCCTGGGCGTGCTGGCGGTGATTTTCACTCTTGTCTGGACGCGCGCGGCGGGCGAGCAGCAGGCGGAGCGCGAGGGGCAGTGCGGGGAGTGGGCGGCGTTCATCGAGTCGCACTTCAACTCCACGCAGGCCAACACGCGCGCGCTCGCCGAGTTCATCCACGCGTACTACATCGACGGGTGGGTGGGTGTGGTGTGGTGTGGTGTGGTGTGGTGTGGTGTGGTGTGGCGTGGTGTGGTGGTTTCGTTGTTCCCCTGCTGCTAGATACAGCTCCGCCTCGGCGCCCGATGTGCTTCCAGGCCCCTCCCATCACATGACGCACTTCAACTCCACTCAGGCCAGCACGCGCGTGCTCGCCGAGTTCATCCACGCGTACTACTTCGATGGGTACGTGTGGAGGTTCCCTGGTCCTCCTGCTACACAAACCTTGGTGACAGACATCCATTCCTTTCCTTTCCGCCTCGCTTCTTCCGCTCCTACCTCCTGTCTCCTCGTCCCCCCCATGCTCCCCCCCCTCCCCCTCCTCCCCCCCCCCCCCTTTTCCCATTTCTCTCCCCCCTCCCCCTCCCCCCCCAGCCCGAGAGCTTCGTCAGCCCCACCAAGTTCCTCAAGTTCAGCTCCTCCCTCTCTGCGTCCCACTTACCCCCCACTTACCCCACCCCCCCCCCCCCCCCCCTCCCCCTCCCCCCTCCTTCTTCCTCCTCTCCCCCTCCCCCCCAGCCCCGAGAGCTTCTTCAGCCCCACCAAGTTCCTCAAGTTCAGCTCCTCCGCCCTCCACGCCCGCCCCATGGCCACATGTGAGTCCGAAATGAAATGCCCTGTGAGTCCAGCATTGGCCCCACGGCCGCCTGTGAGTAACAAGCAATCCTCATAGGTCATAGTCCTCCTTCCTTTGAGTAGCCAGTCTCAGGCGTCCCAAAGCGCTCAACACACGCCCCGTTTCCCCTCGTCCTCCTCCACTTGCCAGCTATGCCCCTACGCACCAGCAGCACGGCCCTACGGCAGAAGGTGGAGGGACGTTTCGGCACACGTCAAAGCCCTCCTCCTAACTGCACAACCCCCTCCCCATCCCCCCCCACCCATCCAGTCGTGGGCTATGCTCTGTGCAGCAACAGCACGGCGCTAAGGCAGCAGGTGGAGGGCGCCTCAAGGGCTGCCTCATCGCACTCCTTGTCCCTCCTTCTTTTCCGTCCCCATTCCCCTTCCGTCCCCATTCCCCTTCCGTCCCCATTCCCCTTCCGTCCCCATTCCCCTTCCGTCCCCATTCCCCTTCCGTCCCCTTTTCCCCCCCTCCCCAGTCGTGGGCTATGCTCTGCGTGTCAACAGCTCAGCCCTACGGCGGCACGTGGAGGAGCGCCTTAAAGGCTGTCTGATCGCAGTCAGTGAGAGCTTCGCCTGCCGCCCGCCCAATCTGCCGCTCTACGTGCCGCTGCTGCTCGGCAACACCAACGAGGGGCAGAGCATGCGCCGCCCGCCGCGCAATCGCACTGTTGCCGGCGCAGACCTGCTTTCAGGTGGGCTCAGGTGGTTCCTCAGGATTGTCCCCAGTGGACTCATTTTTCATCATTCTAAAAAAAGATCGCACTGCTGCCGGCGCAGACCCGCTCTCAGGCGGGCTCAGGTGGTTCCTCAGGATTGTCCCCATGGCACTTATCTACCCTCTGCTGCTTCAGGTTTGTGCTCAGGCGAGCTCTCAAATGAGCTCTCAGGTGAGCTCTCAAATGAGCTCTCAGGTGAGCTCTCAGGTGAGCTCTCAGGTGAGCTCTCAGGTGAGCTCTCAAATGAGCTCAGGTGAGCTCTCAGGTGAGCTCTCAGGTGAGCTCTCAGGTGAGCTCTCAGGTGAGCCAGGTGAGCTCTCAGGTGCTTTTCTGCCGCCTCCATGGTTTGTTTCAGGAAAACTCAAGTGTCTTTTCAACACAAGCAGACCTCCTCTCTCCACCTCTTTCCCCTTGCCGGTGCCCCAGACCCCACATTCTCAGCCATGATTCGAGCTGCCAACACGGGTTGCAGCGGCGCCATGTCTGCAGTACCCTTCGCCTTGCCCCTCTCAGTTCCCCTCACCCCTGCCACTCCCCCCTCTCTCGCCCCACGCCCGTGCCCCAGACCCCATATTCACAGCCATGATCCGAGCTGCCGACACGGGCCACAGCGGTGCCATGTCCGCCCCCTTCGCATTGCCCACCGCCCCTTTCCACCTGCTGGGCCAGGCTTTCCCGGTGTACAGCAGCCACCACCACGGCCACTCCTTCGTGCACTTACCTGGTGCTGCTGGCTCCGGTGCCCGCAGTGCCAACAGCAGGAAGAGCACTGCCCCACCCGCTGCCACCGCCACAGGAACAGCGACCCCCAACGCCACGCACACTGCAATCGACCTGTCGGAGCCACGCAGCTTCGAGCCCGACGCTCTCGACGCCAGCTCGCACCCGCACGGGTTCTTCGTGGCGGCCTACAACTTCCACACGCTGCGCCTCGCGCCCAACTTCCAGCAACTCAAAGACCTCCAGCTGCGCACCTACCTCGTTGATGTGACCAACGAGAGCAGCCCCGCGGTGCTGTTTGGCCCAGAGGAGGCGGCGGGGTGGACGGCGAAGCAGGTTGGGGTGTGGGCGGCGGTGGCGCATAAGAGACGAGTGGTGCAGTACCAAGGGCGCGTTCAGTACCCCATGTGGTTCGGCGACCCGACCCGGAACTTTGTTCTGGTTTGCGAGTGAGTGAGGCAGCTGGGGTTTAGCCTCATGGGTCTCGACCTGGATGCCGTTGTGGGATTGTCTCTGTCTCTCTCTATTGGACTGGCTATTGTTTGTAGGTTAAGCACCACATTTCTACAGGTTCACAAAAAGCACTCAGGTCGCCTTCTTGACTAGCTGCTTCCGGTTGCAAATCCCGCATGCTCTCCCTCTCAGGCTGGAAACCAACGCGAAGCCGGGCCCTCCCTTCGTGCGGGTGGTCGGTTCCTTGGTCATCCTCACCATATCCATGCTCATGCTGTGGATGCCGCTGCACCTGATGGACAAGCTCTTCCCCCTCCGCAACCCCTTCCCTTCCTTCTCATGCAGGCCCGAAACCAACGCCAAGCCGGGCCCACCCTTTGTGTGGATGGTGGTGTCATTTATAATCTTGGCCATATCCGTGCTGGTGCTGTGGATGTCGGTGCACCTGATGGACAAGCTCGAGACGGACACGCTGCACATGGAGGCGGCCCAGGCGGAGCTCAAAACCGCCAAGCTCGCAGCGGAAGGGGCGAGCCGTGCCAAGAGCGACTTTCTGACGACCATGTCGCATGAGATCCGCACGCCCATGAACGGCGTCATCGGTGAGTGTTGCATTGCACTGTGATGTGAAAGAAAATTAAGTAAACGAGGGAATCCCTCTCGAGTCAAGGTGTCTCGCTCGAGCTTGACGAATCATCTTATGGATAAGCTCGAGCGAGACACCTTGACATGTAGGCGGCGGCACAGGCGGAGCTCAAAACCGCCAAGCTGATGGCGGAAGGGGCGATCTGCGCCAAGAGCGATTTCCTAACCATCCTGTCGCATGAAATTCGCACATAAGCGAGAAGACCGCGCAAGTAGAAACGGTTCCAATAGTTGCTCTTATCCTGACCATTTGTAATCAGGGTTGGCTTGACATTATGAGTGATTGTGATATCGGGTTGAGTGGTCATGACAAAACCTGATCTAAGTGTGAGCATTGATGGTTGGCTGAACATAATATTGTTTTTGGGTTTGTGAGTGCCAATATGATTCTTTTGTTTGAGTTTACAACTGAGCTTGTTCTTAACATCCCACCGCCTTCAACCCCCCTCCTCCCCCCTCTCCCCCCCCTGGCCTGTCCTTACCCCCTGTCTCCACTCACCCGCCAGGCATACTGAAGCTGCTCTAGGAGACACCCTTACACAACCCACAACTAGACTACCACAAGACGAGCTCATGTTTACCCCACCCCTCCCCCTCCCCCCCCCCTCGGCCCATGAGGCTTGCTGAACTAGCGTCTGGAGACCCCTCTAGACAGCACGCAACTAGACTTCGCAGAGACAAGCTAATAGTCTTCCCCAAACCCCGATTTCTATCCCCACGAGGCATGCTGAACGTGCTCCTAGAGACCACCCTGGACAGCATGCAGCTGGACTACGCAGAGAGAAGCTGACTCCTGACTCTTCCCTCTTCCCACTCCCCCTCTCCCCCCCCTCCCCCCCCTTTACAGGCATGCTCAATCTGCTGCTGGAGACACCTCTGGACGGCACGCAGCTGGACTACGCGGAGACGGCGCGCAGCAGCGGGCGCGCGCTGTGTGCGCTGATCAACGACATTCTGGACCTCTCCAAGATCGAGGCGGAGAAGCTGTGCCTCGAGCGCATCCCGCTGCACCTGCGCGCCGAGCTCGACGATGTGCTCGCACTCTTCGTCGAGAGCGCCGAGGAGAAGAGAAGTGTGGAACTAGCGGCGTTTGTTGCAGATGATGTGCCCGAGACACTCTTAGGCGACCCCCTCCGCATACGCCAGGTGAGAGGATGTGCGCTGCAGGCAGGATGTTTGTGTTGTGGTGTCCTCCGGTGTTTCGGGTTCAGGGGTTGGGCAAGTCCCTTAGGAACTAGACCAAGGTTGAGGCGGAGAGGCTTGGCTTGGCGTGCATCTCGCTGTAAGCATGAGTGGAGCTTGATGGAGCACTTGCGCTATTTTTTTGGAGAGCGTTGCGGAGAAATGCGTTGTGGAACTTGTGGTTTGTGGCGGAAGATCAATGAGTGTTCCTGATTCATGGCAATGATGTGGAAGTGTCACATCCACAGAGGTTTTTCTTAGAAGAGGGAGCTGTCTTGTGCGTGCAGCTCGTGTTCTCGAGCGCGGACCTAGAGGATTTTCCGTTGTCTAACACCCTCCTGTCCAGGAAGGAGCTTGAGTGAGCTCTTTACTACCAACCTACCTCTTGAGGAGCTTGAAACGTTTCCTCTTGCCCCTTGTTGGGACGAAAAGAGGTTGGTTGGTAATAAAGAGCTCACTCAAGCTCATTTTCGGATATGAGGGTGTTAGGCAACGGAAAATCCTCTGGATTCACGCATGCGAACACGAGCTGCACACACGAGGCGATTCCCTCTTCTGAGAAGAACCCATCGTGGAACTTCCACACCGTTGCCTTGAATCGGGGACATTCGGTGGCCGTCTCCTCGCATATTGGGGGTGAGTGAACGCAGAGAGATTTTGACAAGCTTCTGCTTTAGCATTGCTATCCTCATGAATCTCTTCATTCATCCTCCCCACTCCCCTCCCACGAACCCTTTTCACTCGCCTTCCAGATTCTCATCAACCTGATTGGCAACGCCTTCAAGTTCACCACCAAGGGCCACATCTTCTTGGTCATCCGTCTGGCCTCTGAAGACGAAACCGTCCACTCCATAGCATCCACCGCCAACACATCCCACCACCACTCGCACCACGGATACCACGGCTACCATGACCATCAGCAGTTGCATCAGCATCACCACACCCACCACGGCCACCATGGCCACTCGGACCACGGGAAAAGCCTGCTAGAGGAGCTTTCAGCATCTTTCAAATTCCGCCGCCACTCGCTCCACCATCGCCGGCACGGCTCAGGGGAGGAGGACGGAAGTGGAAAGGGAGGGAGAGCAGGATCACCAGCAGCGGGGGAATTCACAGCTCTGACCCTGAGTGGGCGGCCGGCAGTGCAGACTTGGTGCTCGTGGGAGGGCATGGGGGACTGTGTGGACCTCAACACGGTCGGCATGGGCAGTCACTGCTGCCACAGTGGCATGGCCAATCATGGCTGCCATAATGGCATGCCTATCCCCACCTGCGGCAGCGCCAGTTCCGTAACCCCCGGTTGCGATTGTAACACCACCACTGCCGCAGACCCCAGCCGCAACTGCGACAGCAGCGCCTTACCTCCCGGGCAGGCAGTGCGGCTGCTTGTGGCAGTTGAGGACACTGGTGAGGGCATCCCCATGGCAGCACAGCGGCGCATGTTCCGTCCTTACTCGCAGGCGCATGCCAACACCACCCGCCTGCATGGCGGCACCGGCATCGGGCTCTCTATTTGCCAGGTCTGTGCTCCTCTCGCCTCTCCATCTGCAAGGTGTGTTGCTGTCGCCTTGAAGGTAGCACAGCAAGGTTTTTGTCCAAATTCCCCTCCCTTGGCTGAAGTTTTTTGTCTCTTGGCTTCCCTGATTTTCTTTCTTGAATTTTGTCTCCCGTTGATCTCCATCACCCCGCTGGCAGCGCCTGGTGTCTCTCATGGGCGGCAGCATCACCTTCAGCAGCGAGCCTGGCTAAAGTCTTTTCCCTGTGTACTTCCCCTCCCCTTCCCCCGCTGGCAGCGCCTGGTGTCTCTCATGGGTGGCAGCATAGCCTTCAGCAGCGAGCCTGGCATGGGCATCGCATCCTACTGTGATCACCTCATGGTCTCGCCCCCTGCCAATTCTCTTCCTTGCTCCCATCCCCCCCCGTTCTCAGCGCCTCGTGTCTCTCATGGGTGGCAGCATCGCTTTCAGCAGCGAGCCCGGCATCGGCACAACCTTCTACTTTGATGTCACCCTGCACACGCCCCCGCCCTCTTGCCTACCCTCCTGCCCGGCCCCCTGCCCGCCCTCCTGCCCGCCCTCCTGCCTGCCCTCCTGCCCGGCCCCCTGCCCGCCCTCCTGCCCGCCCTCCTGCCCCAACTCCGTGCCTCGCCCCGTAACCCCTACTCCTCTCGACGTCTCTGTCCCTCTGCTGACTGGAACTATCTCGCCTGCTGCTTCTGGGCCTTATCCCACTGCAGACGCTGCTGCTGCTGCTGCTGCTGCAGGCGATGCTGCTGCTGGCACTGCTGCTGGTAGTGAGATGGGGTTGTGTGTGGTGAGTGTGGACGACCGGTCAGTGCGGCATGCTGTGACTCTCAGTCTGCTGCGCCGCCTCGGCATCGCCACCCTCCACTGCTCCTCCTTCCGCCACCTGCCGTCCCTCCTCGCCCAACACCACTACGGCCTGCCAGTAGCTGCTGAATCCACAGAAGCAGCAGCAGCACCTGAATCCGCAGCAGCAGTAACAGCTGCACCTGGATTAGCAGTACCCGAATCAGCAGCAGCAGCAGCAGCAGCAGCAGCAGCCGCAGCGACCAGTCCATCCGTTGTCAAGGCATCTCGAAAATCTCTCTTCAGCCTGAAGAAGGCCAAGAGCCAGCCCCTACCGCACTTCCCATCCCAACCTCTCCACCGCCACCGCCGCCGCCGCTCCTCCTCTGCTGCCCAAGACCCCCACATCCACCCCCCTCATTCCCTCATCCCCTCTCCTGCTTCCGCCCCTCCTGCTGCGGCCCCTCCTGCTTCCGCCCCCCCTGCTTCCGCCTCTCTCGGTTCAGCCTCTCTTACAACTCGCCCCCATGCTGACCCGAGCTGCCCTCCCAGGCTGGCCGCTGTGCCGCGCTCAATGTCTGCTTCTGAGAGGCCTGCCGCTCACTGCGCTGCTAGCGCTGCCCTGGCTGCTGCGCTCGCAGGGGGCGCCAGTGTGGGAGGCTCCCCCTCTGCCCTTGAAAGCACCTGCCCTCCCAGGCTGGCCGCTGTGCCGCGCTCCATGTCTGCTTCTGAGAGACCGGCTGCTCACTGCGCTGCTAGCGCTGCCCTGGCTGCGGCGCTGGCAGGGGGCATCAGTGTGGGAGGCCACTCCCCTGCGAAGCAGCCCTGCATGGAGAGGCGTTCCGTTTCCGCCTCTCCATGTGCGGGCAACGCTGCCCTCGCTGCTGCACTCGCAGGGGGCAGTGGTTCGGGAGACTCTCCCACTGTTGGCCTTGTTGAAAATCCCATCTGTAGGTTCTTTGCCGACCCACAGCAGCAGCAGCAGCAGCTGGGGCAGCAGCAGCAGCCCCCTCTCCACACATGGTCTTCTCTCGACCCGTCTTTCAAGCCCCCACGCCATTCCAAGAAGCTGGCATCCGCCTTCTCCCTCTCTCGCACCCCGTCCCTCTCGCACAACGACCTCCCGAGTCTCCGGAGAAAGTTCCAGAAGCAAGCTGAGAGGGCCTATGCCGAGGGCGCGTCCAGCCCATCTCTTTCCTTCAACCCTGACTCCAGCCCCACTCTCTCCTTTGATCCCCGTTCCAGCCCATCTTGTACCTGCAACCCTTTTCCGGGACCTTCCTTGCTCCCTTCCGGGCCTTCCCTTTCACTCTACCCTCCGTCTGGCCCACCCCTCGCCTTCCCCGCTGCCGCCAGCCCTTGGAGTCCGTCCAGCCCCTCCCTTCCCTTCCTTCCAGCCCCATCCCTGCATTCTCCGTCGCCTCAGCCTCGCATTTCGTGTGACCCTGACAGTCCACAAGTCTCCCGACCCGGTGTCACGGGTTCTGCTTCTGATGCACCTCAAAACGACACCCCATGCGTTTCCCTACCCGGTGCCGCGGGCTCGGCAGTGGGCCCAATGGCTCAGAGGCATGCGAGAGCAGCGTCTGCTGGGGGGATGATTCCGCCTCACCCCTCGCCTCTTGGGGCAGGTGCTCTTTCCAGGGTGGGTTGTAGCCTCCATGGGGCGAACAATTTCGGTGCGTATGGTGTCCGGACACGGGATGGGGCAGCGATGGAGGGAATGCAGTCAATGCAGTCTAGTCTGATGCGAACTGCTAGTGGGAAGGTGGTGAGTGTGAGCATGGAGGGGCCGAGGCGCGAGCTGAGAGCAGCGTTGCTGCTGCAGTGCTTGAGTGAATCACAGCAGCAGCATCAGCAACAGCAGCAACGGCAGCGGGAGCAACAGCAGCAGCAGAAGCAGCAGCAGCAGCAGGAAATACCGCAGCAGCAGGAGCAGGAGCAGGAGCAGGAGCAGGAGCAGGAGCAGGAGCAGGAGCAGGAGCAGCATCAGCAACGCCAACAGCCCCAACAGCAGCAGCAGCAGCAGCAGGTGCAGCAGCAGGTGCAGCAGGTGCAGGTGCAGCAGGTGCAGGAGGTGCAGGCAAGAAGGCGGGTGGTGGCAGTGGTGGTGGAGGAGGAGATGATGAACCGATGCCGCCTGCATGTGCACCAACTCCTGGCACTCGTGTCCGCCCCTCTCACACTTATGCACCCAGACCAGCAGCAGCAGCAGCCGGGGGATCAGCAGCAACTAGGGAAGCAGAATGAGCAGCAGCAGCAGCAGCAGCAGCAGGAGGAGGCGAAGCGTGAGCGGCCAGCGCTGGTGCTGCTGCATGGGTGGGAGTGCCTTTCTCCAGACCTCGTGCAACCGTCTGGCGCGACACAGAGCCATAAGGGCAACCCTAATAGCACCATCAACAACAACTATAATAACAGTTCCAACAACTACAACTACAGCAGTGCTGCTTGCAGCCGAACGGCCAGTAGCAGCAGCGAAACCCAGGTGGTGTCCAGGTTCGGTGCACCTGGGGCCCCAGCATCCACCTCACCTGTTGCTACCGTACCTTTCCTCCTCTCCCTTGGCTTCGATGCTGTGGTGCGGAAGCCGCTTCGAAGGAACACTCTTGCTGCTGCCCTGCTGCCTCTCTTCCTGCCTCCTCACCTTAGCTCTGATAGCTTCAACTCACCTCATCGGAGCAGCAATGACTTGAATGCTGAGCTTGCAACAACCACCATTGACACCACTGCCAACACTGCCAACGTTGCCAATACTGCCAGTGACTGTGAAGCTTGTGTCTCTATGGAAGATACTTGCAAGGAGGGGGTTGGCAGGCAGAGAGAAAGTGGAGGGGGCGAAAGCAGGGAGGTAGAGAGCAGAGAGGGGCAGGGTTGCAGCAAGGAACGGAAACTTTGGAAGATGCTGTCGCCCCGAAAGGTGTGCCGGAGCGATGCTGCGTTTGAGCCCAACAGCCATGTGGTAGCAACGGATAATATAATGGACGAAGAGAGTAGCAGAGTGAAGGAGACGAGAAGAGTGGTGAGCAGAGGGATGAGTGGAGGAATGAGCAACAGGGCTTGTGAAATCACCCCAGCATCACCAGACGAGCATCTCACGGCTGCACCTGTTTGCTCTCCGGCTCTTCCCACTGCTTCTGCTGCATACTCTTGTCGTGTTAGCCCTTCTCCAGCTGCTCCCTCTCCAGCTGCTGCTGCCATAGCCATGAGCAGGAGCATGTCACGTTCAGAGGCGCCCCAAAATGCTAGCAGCACTCGTGTCGCACCCCCCACTGCTAGCACTGGAGTCTCTCAAGCGCCACAGGAGCCGGCAACAGCGGGGGAGAAGCTGGGGGTACTGGCGGGGAAGCGGGTGGTGGTGGTGGACGACAACCTGATCAACCGCAAGGTGGCCGGCAAGCTGCTGGAGCGACACGGAGCGCAAGTGACCGCCCTGGATGGCGGGCAGCGTGCGCTCGATGCCCTGCTGCCGGGCCACACCTTCCACCTCGTCTTCATGGACCTGCAGGTGGGTGAGCAAAGAGAGGGAGAGGGACAGGTGGGTCAGAATGGGAGGAACATTCAACTAGCTCGCCCCTTCCACGTCGTCTTCATGGACCTGCAGGTGGGTCAAGTGATCGCGCGGGGTTTGATACAATAGGGCCGTGTGCTGTGCAGGGTTCTCGAAGCACCATCTCGTTTGTCACAGATTTCTGTTCTCTCTTCTTCTTGCCCCTCATGGCTCCTCTTCCCCCCTGCATTTCCCCCACACCGGGCATGGCTAATTATTTTTTTTCCTCACCCCCATTGCTCGTCCCCCCAGATGCCGGGCATGGACGGGTTGGAAACCAAATGTTTTCCCCATGCATTTTCAACCCCCTCCCCCCCCCCCCCCCCCCCGCATCCCCCCAGATGCCGGGCATGGACGGGTTGGAGGCGACTTTCCAACTTCACTGTTTTCCTCCTGCCTTTCCAAACCCCCCTTCCCCCCTTGCTCGCCCCCCCCAGATGCCGTGCATGGATTGGTTAACTCAATCTGCCATTCATGCCATAATATTCTTGCCGTGCTGTGCATCACCCCTCCAGATGCCAGGCATGGACGGGTTGGAGGCGACTCGGAGGATTCGGGCGCGGGAGAGGGCGAAGGGCATGGGGCATGTGCCCATCATAGCGCTCACAGCGGACGTCATTGCTGGCACTCGCGAGCAGTGCTTCGCTGTGGGCATGGATGCGTACCTCTCCAAACCCCTCGAACACACCCACCTCGCCAACGCCGTCTGGCAGTGTCTCGGCCACTCATAGAGACACGTGTTCACAGGCCCCAACTCGCCAACGCCGTCTGGCGGTGCGTCGGCCAGTCGTAAAGTCATGTACGCGCAAGGCTTCCAACTTGCTAATGCCGTCTGGCAGTGCCTTGTCAACTCATAGACACATATACTCATAGATCCCAACTCGCCAACGCCAATGCCGTCTGGAAGGGCCTCGGCCAGACATAGAGACACATAGACATGGGGCATGTGCCGATCACAGGGCACACAGCGGACATTATTGCTGGCTCTTGCGAGCAGTGCTCTGGGCATGGATAAATGCCCTCCTCTCCTAGGCTGTCTGACGATGATTGTCCACCTAGGTCACAAAGGCTCACGGTACTTGACCTTGTTATCCACTGTTATGCCTGCCTGATGTCAAACATATTTGTGTGGCATAATAGGCTAGATAGGAGCATGCTCTTAGAGGGTACAACACACTAGTTCAAACTCACCTTGTACCTCCCATTCTAGTCAATTCGTTACTCTGAAATGGTACCACGCTAGGTTAGGTCCTCCCTGCCCAGCCGTGCTTCCGCCCTAGTCCTAGCCCTCGTCCTAGCCGCCCGTCGCTAGCCGCTCGTCGCTAGCCGCCCGTTGCTAGCCACCCGTCGTTAGCCACCCGTCGCTAGCTGCCCGTTCCTAGCCACCCCTCGCTAGCCGCCGCTCCTAGCCGCTCACCGCTCATCGCTGCTGGCCGCCTGCCGCCACGTGTCGCCCGCCGCCACGTGCCACCCGTAGCCACCCGTAGCCGCCAGTCGCCTGTAGCCGCTGGCCGCCCGTAGCTGCCAGCCGCTCGTAGCCCCGAGCCCATCGACCCTAGCTCGCTGGCCCTAGCGCATAGGCCCTCGCTCGTCATCGGCCCGCTGCCCGCCGGCCCTCGCTTTCCGGCCCCGCGCGTCGGCCCTTGCACGCCGGCCCCGCGCTCACTGGCCCTGCGATCGCCGGCCCCTCGCTAGCTAGCCCCGCGCCCGCTGGCCCTGCACTCGCCAGCCTCGAGCCCGCTGGCCTCGGTTTCGCTGACCCCTCGCTTGCTAGCCCCGTGCCCACCAGCCCCACGCCCACCGGCCCCGCGCTTGCCGGCCCCAGCTCCGCCGACCCCAGCTCCGCCAGCCCCAGCCAGTGCCGGCCCTAGCTCCCACCGAGCCGTGCCGCCGTGACGCCGTGTCGCTGAGCCGCCGAGCCGCTCTACCGCTCCGACACGCCGACCTTGGCTCCCCTCTGCGCCGGCGCTACCGCCGGCTGCCTCCACCGCTCTCCACCGCATTCCAACGCTCTCCACCTTTTTCCACCGCTCTCCACCTCTCTCCGCCGCTCTCCTCCCCCTCCAGCGGCAGTCAGCTGCTGCAGCCGTTGTGATGGCGGACTCTGTGCTCCGCCTAGATGCGGAGGGTCGGGCGGTTGATTTTGAGGCGTGGCTCGTCGACCTCCGCCGCCAGCTGACATGTCAGCGCAAGGACGGCCATTCCCTGGCCGTCCATGTCGATGGTAAGCTCCCCTGCTCCGACGTGCCTGTTGCCATCCATGCTGCCCCCACGTCTGCTGAGCGTGAGGCCTTTGCCACTGCTGAGCTTGTCCGCGCTGTCTGGGAGTCGCGCTACGCAGTCGCACAGCTTGCTATTAGTCATGCCCTCCCACTTTCTGAGCGTCCTTGCTTTACCACTATAACCAATGCGAAGGAGACTTAGATGTGGTCATTGCGCGCTATTCCACTCCCTCCTCCACCTCTGCCGACCGCCTCATCCTACCCATACTATTCCCTGATCTTGCTTCCTTCCCCACTGTCGCTGACCTTGCCACTCATCTCCGCGCACTTGAGACTAGCTACCGCGCTGCTAGCACTGAGGCACAACTCACTGCATTCCCGCCGCCGCTTTGCGCCACCCTTTAATTCCTTGCCACACGCCTCCCTGACCGCCTTGCCATTGCCCGCGACCACTTCCTTAGTCAGCACCTAGGTGACCTCGCCCTTACCATCTTTGTCACCGCCCTGTCCGCAATAGAGACCCGCCAATGCACTATCGCTCAGTCTAGCGGTACTATGGTGGTCCCTATCTTCCAGGGCTGTGCTCCCTCCCATTGCACCTACTCGGACGTTTTTGCCACTGTCGTTGAGACAACCCTGCCTATTGAGATCGCCGCCGCGGCCTCAGCGCAGCTGCGTCAGGGTAAGGGACGTTGCCCCAAGGGGGGGCGTAGCGGAGGGAAGGGTGGCGGGGGTGGTGGGGGTGGCTGAGATGGTGGAGGTGGTGGTGGGGACGGTGGTGCAGACGAGGGGACCGGGGCTGATGCCCCGGAGCAGCAGCAGCAGCAGCAGCCGTGGGGACCCCCGCTGCCGTGATGGCCTGGGCCGCGCCGCTCGGTGTCGGGTTTTAGTGTGGTCACCTGCCAGTACCAGCTTCACTTCGGCCCCCGCCGCGGCACCGTCTGCGACCATCCCAGTCACACCGCCACCTGCTGCTACCGCCACCTTGACGACCTCTTCCGTCTCCGCTTCGTCCCCGTCGGACACCCTCGATTGGTACAGCCAGGTGCGTCGCCGTGTCCTTGTCTTTGAGCTTGATATAGATCAGATTAGGTCTGCCATGTATGCCATGTATGCAGATGACTCTAGTGTAACTGGACCCTATTACCCTGTATTGCCGAGTATATTGTAGGTGTGTAGACTAGGTTCCCTTGCGGCGTCAGGCGTAGGACCACTTGCTTTGTATAGCCTTAGCTCCACTCTAGCTCCTCCTCCTATGGTCGCTACCGCCGTGCTCTCTTTCACGCTAGACTCTGGTAAGTCCGCTTGCTTCTTTCGCGACCACACTGCGCTCACGCCACTTCCTGCACCTGCCGTTGTAGCGCTTGCTGACCCCTTCTCAGGTCCGCTCCGGTAGTTGCACGTAGCTCCACCACCCTTCCCAATCCGGCGGTTCCCTGGGGCTCTCTTACAGGCTTGCACATCCCCTCATTCTCCAAGAACCTAGTTGGTGTTGGCTGTCTTCAGGACCTCGGCGTCACCACTATATTCCTTGGACACGAGCGGTATGTGGTTTGTACCAGGGCCGCCACTGGTGCCCCCCTCACCACGTTCCCCCGGGACCCGGTGTCTGGCTTGTTCACCCTAGACACCGCGTCCCCCCAGGTGGGAGCCTCCCCCCAGGTGGCCACTCCCTCCCAGGTCGCAGTGGCTTGCTCGTGTCAGTCGCTCACTCATCCGTCCCAATTGTGGCGCCACCGCCTAGGTCACCCCGCACTCCCCCGTCTACGTCACATGTCCCAGCACGGTCTTGTCTTAGGTCTCCTTGCATCGCTCCTTGCCCTCCCTCCCTCCCCCATGCCGCCGTGCACGCCCTGCGATGAGGGCCGGCTGCGCCGTGCTCCTCACTCCTCCTCGTTGCCCCCCACCACTGCGCAACTCCAGACCTTGCACTTGGACATTTGGGGCCCAGCCCTTGTCCCTGGGCCGCTTCAAGAGCGCTACTTTCTATGCTCGTCGACGACTACATGCGCTACACCACGGTGTTTCCCCTAGAGCAGAAGGCCGACATGCCTAAAGTTCTTATCCCGTGGGTCGTAGTTGCGCGAATCCACCGAGGCCTGCCCGTGCTTCGTCTCCATTCGGACCGTGGTGGCAAGTTCGCCTACGTTCGGCTTGGCCAGTTCTGTCGTGCGGAGGGCATCACCCAGTCGTACACCCTGCCGGACTCCCCGCAGCAGAATGGGCTTGCTGAGCGATGCATCCGTTTGGTCATGGAGGTGGCTCGTACCTCCATGATCCATGCCGATGCACCCCATTTTCATTGGCCGTTCCCTGTTCGCTACGGCGCTCACAAGCTTAACCTGTGGCCGCACTCCCAGCGGTAGCAGGTTTCGCCGACCCTCCTCTGGACCAAGTCCCCACGTGATGCATCTGCGTTCCACGTCTGGGGCTCCCTCTCTCACATTCATGCCTCCGGCACGGACAAGCTCACTGCCCGCACCATCTCTTGTATCTTTCTTGGTTTCCCTCTAGACATGTCTGACTGGCACTTTTACCACCCGTCGTCTCACCGTTCCGTTCACTCTCGCGACGTCACTTTTGACAAGTCTGTCTCCTTCTACACCCGCTTTCCCTACCAAGGTCTCCTGGTTTCCCCACCCCTGTTCCTGGTCACCACTCCCCTGGTAGCCCCTGCTCCTCTTCCTCCCCATCCTGCCCCGTCCGGTGTGTCTCACGTTACTCCCCTCCCGTCGGTTGTCCGGGTGGAGGAGCCGGCTGACTCTGGGATCCTGCGACTTTGGTTTCACCACCTGTGTCCACCACGCTCTCTCCTCCTCCGCCGCCGCAGCAGCTGCCGCCATCGGCGCCGCAGCAGTAGCAGCCATCGTCGCCGTCGCAGCCAGAGCACTAGCCTCAGTCACCGCCGCCGCAGCAGCTACCGCCGCAGGGGTCCGCGAGCTCTGGGGGTGCGGGCGTTGAGGAGGGTACTAGTCCTGGGGGTACTGTGGTGCCTTGTCCCGGCGGTCTTGGGGGTGGCACTAGGGCTGGAGAGGGTTCTCTTTCTGGAGGTGCTGATTCTGGGGGTGCTAGTCTTCGGGGTACTGTTGTGGCTTGTCTCGGCAGTCCTGGGGTTAGCAACGGTGCTGGAGAGGGTTCTCGTACTGCGGGTGCTGTCGTGGAGCGTCCTGGAGGTAGCCGTGGTGCGGCTAGAGGTTCTGGCGTTGGCATGGAGCAGCAGAAGCAGTCGCCGCCGGTGTCCGCCCTTCGCCCCCTCGGTCTTCCCTCCCCTGACCACCCGCCTGCGCCTCCCCTTCCGCTGCCTCCCCCGCCAGTCTACGGCCCTGAGTTTCCTCCACTGGACTCCTTTCTGGTTCGTTTCCCACCCCGATCTCCTCCTGTTTCTCCAGCCTTGTCTCCTGACCCGACCCCCCCTCCCGCTGGTGGTCTCACGGTGCCTCTCGTGCTCGTCCTGTCTCTCCTGCTCTGCATTCTCACCCTATGTTGCTTCGTTCCCACGCGTCTCATCCTCCCCTCCTCTCGTCGCTTCCTCCGTCATCGCTTGTTGTCGCTTCGCCTCCTCTGTCTGACTTCCTTTGTGTCACCAGTCCTCTTGTTCCTCAGGTCCTTGTGTCCCTCGTTACCGACCCGTCTATTCCTGTCTCGAGTCTCTCTGCTCTTGTCGCTGCCGTCGCTCACTTTGCCTCTTCCCGCCACCTTGACTACGCCGCCGCTCTGGTCTCTAACCCTACCAGTCCTCCGTCCGTCGGGGGTGCTCCTGCCCTTGGCACTGACGTCCTGGAGGACCGATAGTATGAGCATGCTATCCTGTCAGAGGCCGCTCTTCATCTCTACTCCATGCTGCTAGTCCCTAAGGGTGACCCAGACGCCCTTGGCATCCTGACCCCTCGCACTTACGCTGAGGCGACCTCGTGACCCTAGTCCTTTCAGTGGATAGCTGCCATGGACGAGGAAATGGCATCTTGGAGATCCACCGTCACCTACGATGCAGTTCCCCCACCTGGGGTGAATGTAGTCTATGGCCGGTGGCTCTTCAAAGTGAAGCGCCCTCCTGGAGAACCGACAGTGTTCAAGGTGCGCTATATTGCTAGAGTTTTCATTCAGCTCGAGGGTGTTGATTTCTTTCAGACCTTCGCCCCGACCCCGAAGATGACTTCTCTTTGGGCGAGGCTCAACAAAGTAGCACAGCGTGACTACGAGCTACACTCCATCGACTTACATCGTTTCTCCAGGGCAGTCTGCACGAGCAGGTCTACCTGCGCCGCCCGCCAGGCTTCACCGGCACCTTCGTCCCTGGGACCCAGTGGCTCCTCCGGTACCCGTTTTAAGGCCTGCGGCAGGCACCCTGCGAGTGGCACGATACAATGCGTGCTACGTTATCTGACTTGCAGTTCCTCCCACCGTGTGCAGACCCTTCTCTCTTCGTTCGTTCTAGCCAGACCCCGTTCTACATCCTTGTCTACGTAGACGACCTAGTCTTCTCTACTGCAGACAGAGACGCAGTAGCCTCCGTGAAGGCCGAGCTGCTGAGGAGACACACCTGCACCATCACCTTGTTTTGCAGATCTCCAGGGACAGAGTAGCGTGCACCATCACTCTCACACAGTCACACTTGGTGCGCCAGGTCCTTCGGAGGCTCGACCTTCAGTTCTGCTTTGCACACCCTATACCTCTGCCAGTAGATCATAGGCTCTCGGCTCCAGTCCCTGAGGAGTCGGTAGAGCCTAGTGGTCTGTACGTAGAGGTGTTGGGCTGCCTCATATACCTGATGACTTGCACTCATCCAGATCTCGGAAACCCTCTCAGCATCCTGGCTCGCTTTGTGGCCACAGGCAGACACTGACCACAGCACTGGTCGGCTGCTAAGAGGGTTTTGCGTTATCTAGCAAGTACATCGGGCATGGGGCTAGTGCTAGGAGGACGCAGGCCAGTGTTCCTTACAGGGCACACAAACGCTTCATAGGCAGACGACGCTGAGATGCTCAGGTCCTCCCAGGGCTACTCCTTTAGCCTTGGTGCAGGTGCCATCTTGTGGAGGTCCACCCGCTTGTCGTCTGTTGCACAGTCTAGCTGTGAGGCTGAGATCTATGCTGGTGCCATGGCGGCAAGGAGCCTTTGCTGGCTGACATTCTTGCTCACAGACTTAGGTGAGCGGCCTAGCTCTGCCCCGGTCCTATACGCTGACAACAGTGCCATGAACCTTCTCCTGCTGCCACATCTCCTTCGCACATGCTGCCGGTGCATCTTCCGCTTCCTTCAACCAGCCAATTCCCATCAGCTCGATGCAGTATATCTCTCACAACTGCATCAACACCGCACCCACCCACTCCTCTGGCTCCTCCGCCTCCTCTTCGCTCGGCCTCTCTCACAGTCTCAAAGCATCTCTCACGGCACGCACACATTGCGCCCCTCGCACAGCTCGCACCATCTGCTTCCCAACCCTGCATTGGAGCCGCTTGAGCTGCGTCCCTGGCGACACCCCCACCTCGTGGCACGTGTCACATGCCTACGCCTTCTAACCCCTCACAGGCCAACACATGGCTAACCAGCACCCAAACCTCCCCTCCTCTTGAGCCTTTTGGCTCGCCGGACATTCTTGTAGCCCCGCTTGCATTCCATCCATCTGCTGCCACCCCCTCTGCATCTTCCACCCCCTCCTCCCCTCTCTCACCTACTCCTCCTCCCCGCCAGTTCTCCTGTCCTCTCCTCTCCCTCACTGCCCGCTCCTCGGGTGAGGAAAGAGTGGAGGGAGGGGAGGAGGAGCAGCAGTGGCAGCAGCGGTGGTGGCGGCACCAGGGGGAAGAGGGGGAGGGGCAAAAGGATGGGAATGAAGAGGGGGAGGGGCAGCAGGGGGTGCACTATAGGAGTTTGGGTGAGGCGGAGAGGAGGGGGTGGGTCAGGGCGGTGGTGGTGGAAGGGGAGATGATGCGGCGGCTGGGAGTGACTGCGGATAAGATTCATGCTCTTTTGGCCGGGCAGCGGGCTGCCATCGGCATAGCAGGGCGGGGGGTTGCCATCAGAATGGCAGGGCAGGGGGTTGTTGTTGGGATGCCAGGGCAAGCAGCAGCAGTCGCAGGAGGGGCAGCAGCAGCAGGTGCCTGCAGACGCCCCACGTTCCTGCCACCGTTTTGTAACTGTCGAGTGTGACAATAACGAGAATAGTGGCAACCGTGGCAGTAGCGGGAGGCATGGGCAGGCCCCGTGGAGAGCATTGGAGCTAGTGAGTCCCTCGGCCCTCCACAAGGCGGGCAGCACCGCTGCCGCCATCTGGCAAGCCATCAAGTCCCCTCGAGCTGTCATGCGCTCCTCCCACACCAACTCTTCCACCACCCCCACCACTCCCACTACCCCTACCACTCCCACCCCTCCTACCACTCCCAACACCCCTGTTTCCAATGCTGGCCGTCCCGTTTCTGCAAACCCAACCACACCGACGGCCGCCTCTCCAGTCACATCCAGCAGCACAAGCCCACAAACCTCCTGTAATCATGCCTTATTCGAGGGGGCCAAGGTCCTTGCTGCAGCCAACACGTGACCAACAGCTGGGGTTTCAGCCACTCCAGCCACTCTAGCCACGCTCCTGCTGCCTCATCTCCTCCCCCCTGCTTCTGCCGTCAGCAGTCAGTTCTCTCCCATGTCAGGTACCTCTCCCCCCCCTCAGAAGCGTGGACGGGGGGGAGTTGGATGCAGCACAAGACATGCATGGTGGCGGCTCATTGGTGTTCCGTGAGGTGGCGGTGGATGCATGCATGCATGGCAACAGCTCGTTTCCACGCCTTGAGCCGGAGCAGGATTCATGCATCGATGGCAACAGTGCGTCACTGGGGCAGCGAGCAGTTTCTCTCGAGCACCTCATTGTAGCGGCTACAGATACACGTGGATCTGCTGCTGCTGTAGCCACATCTGTAGCAGCAGATTTGACAGATTCATTGGCAGCGTTGTTTAGTCCTGGTCCTCTTGTGCAGCGTGCCCATTCCACGGGCGGAGCTGCTACAAGGGGAGAGATGAACGGCTCATCAGATGCAAGAAGGGCAGGTTTAAGGTCTCATGGAAGCCAGAGAAATATACGGAAGAGCACCAATGCCCGTGGTGGTGCTGCTGGTTCTGCTGCCACTGCCGCTGCTGCAGCTGCTGGTGGTGCTTCTGGCGGCGGTGGTTCTGGCCGCACCAGTGGTTTGGAGAGCAGGCCCGATTTTGCATGCTTCTCTCCCCCATGCACTCTATCGACCTCTCCCAATCCTGCCTCATCTTCTTCTTCTGTTGCTAAGCTATCTCTGGCCCTCACATGCACACCATCACCATCACCGTCACTCTCACCAGCACCAGCACCATCACCAGCAGCACTAGCAGCATGGGAGCCGGCAACAGCGGGGGAGAAGCTGGGGGTACTAGCGGGGAAGCGGGTGGTGGTGGTGGACGACAACCTGATCTACCGCAAGGTGGTCGGCAAGCTGCTGGAGTGACACGGAGCGCGAGTGACCGCCCTCAATGGCAGGCTCAAGGCCGTCCATGCCCTCGCTCCGGGCCACCCCTTCCACCTCGTCTTCATGGACCTGCAGGAGAGAGTTCAAAGGAACTGCCATTTACGTGAGAGAAAAGGCCCTTCCACCTCGTCTGCATGGACCTGTAGGTGAGTGAGAGAGCGAGAGATGGGAGGGTCATCCCGTCCCTTCCACCTCGTCTTCATGGGCCTGCAGGTGGGTGAGAGCGCGAGAGATGAGAAGAATGGGCTCTCTGGTGAGGGGATGAACCTCCTGGTGGGCGGATTGTTAAAAACAAATAACGATAAGGGCTTGGAGCAAAGTGTGCAGGGTTCTTGAAGCACCGTCTCGTTTGTCACAGGTTTCCGTAGTCTCTTATTCTTGCCCCTCTTGGCTCCTCTCCCCCACCAACACCTTCCCCCCCAGATGCCGAGCATGGACGGTTTGGAGGAGGCTTTCTATCTTCACTGTTTTCCCCATGCCTTTTCAAACCCCCCTCCCCCCCGCATCCCCCCAGATGCCGTGCATGGATTGGTTAACTCAACCTGTAATTCATGCCATGATATTTTTGCCGTGCCGTGCATTCTGTCCGCCAGATGCCGGGCATGGACGGGTTGGAGGTGACTCGGAGGATTCGGGTGCGGGAGAGGGCGAGGGGCATGGGGCATGTGCCCATCATAGCGCTCATAGCAGACGTCATTGCGGGCACTCGCGAGCAGTGCTTCATCGTGCGCATGGATGCGTACCTCTCCAAACCCCTCGAACACACCCACCTCGCCAACGCCGTCTGGTAATGTCTTGGCAAGTCGTAGAGTCATGACTCATGTAGGCACGGAATTGCAATCAACAATGCGGTCGTGTCATGAGATGTACTGTATTAAAAAAAGTATTAAACAAGATGGAATGGCATGGAATAGAGCTTTTCCCCTCTAATGCCGTTTGGACCAATTTGTTTACTTCTGATATATTGCCATTTTGTGAATCTTACTGGGGGAGCAGGCATTGTAGATTGCCAGTTTTCTACAGCACAGCGCTGTTATTGAGACAGGGCTGAGGCGCTAGACACAGCCTCGGTGTTGCCGTGCCAAATTGCTGACGCCTGCTCCCAGCTTTTGCGGCCTTGGTGTTGTGTGAAGCCAAGCTCCAATCCAACCATTTGCCACTTCTACTACATTCCCATCCCAACTAATGTTTGGGTCCCGCTCTTTGCGGGAAGAGCCGGCGTTGCTGCGGGGAGTCGGCGGTGCTTCTAGGGAGTCGGCGTTTCTGTTTGGGAGCCCGCATGTTTGTACACCTCACAACGGGGAGCGTTCCCGTATTCGTCGCTATAATAGCTCGAAAAGTCAAAAAAACGTTTTGCGGTATATCTAAGAAGCCGCTCATGCCCGGGGTCGTAAAAGGCCGTTTCGCGAACAATGCAAAGCTGCTACGTCCATCCCGACCGGCCAAATGCTGTCTGAAAGGGAACGATCACATATTTGTGGTCTTCAAACCGCTGCCTCCAAGGGATTAACTTATCGTGGGACACCAAGAAGCTGCTATTTCTAAGGAGGCTATCTTGAAAGGCCCACCCCTTACCAACGAAGCAATGCCGCCTAAAGCTCCCATCACGCGGTACACTGCTGACTCGTTCTAGAATAGACTGCGAGTTTCAGGGCATAATTGTTTCAGGGCAGACTCGGTTTAGGGCTGGTTCCTTTTCAAGGCTCATTCCTTTTTAGGGCTGACTCTTTTGAAGGCTGACGAGCTTCATGCTGACTAGTTTCAGGGCTGAATCGTTCTAATGTTGTAATCGCAGTCAGTCCGCGTTTCAGTCCGTCCGTTGTTCCTCCCCCCCCTCCCTCCCCCCCCCGTCCTGAAGTACACCGTTGTATCGGAACTCGTTTACCCTTAATCATCTTTATGCGTATGGTTTCTCGCTATTCCCTTTTCCCCTTTCCCTCTCGCAGAGGACGGTTTCAGGTGATTGAGGGCGATCAATGGAGTCATTTTTTAGAATTCTAAAAAAAAAAATCCCTTTCCCTCTCGCAGGGGACGGTTCCAGGTGATCGAGGGCGATCAGTCCGACAGCGACATTGACGTTTCCCCGTGGCCCCCTTCCTCCGCCTCTCTAGCCGCCAGCAGAGCAGCAGCCGCTCCAGCAACAGGTGCAGCAGACGCAGCAGGAGCAGCAGGAGCAGCGAGCACAGTGCCGGTTCGAGGCCTGGCGAAGCAGGGATCTGGGCCGTTGGATCGTCGGCGAGTGCTGGACAGTGTCAGCAGCCCTCTCCCTGCTCCTGCTGCTGCTACTCCGGATGCTGCTCCTTCACTTGCTGCTGCTGCTGCTGCTGCTTCTCCTGCTGCAGCCGCTGCTGCTGATTCAGTTGCCACTGTGGCTGCACCTGCTGCTGCTTCAGCGAATGTGTATGGCACTCCAGCAGCAGCAGCTTCTGCTGTGGCTGTTGCCGCCACCAGCAGCAGTAGCGGCAACAGTACTAGCACTGGAGCAGGTTCATCTGGTCCCGGGGCGTCTGGTGCAGGTAGCACCCGCGCAGCAGGTGCGTCCATCCACGAGCCTCGCGCGAGGCAGTTCTTTTCCGGCCCCCTGCCTGCCCTGGACGAAGGGCCGGGGGAGGGGTCATGGCAGCGGGGGCAACGGGGGGAGAGCAAAGCACAGGGGAGAAGAAGTGCTGAAGGGGGAGGGGATTCCGCCGGAGGGGACGGACATGGTGGTGGGGAGGGAGCTGCGAGCCTAGGGGCTGAAGCAGCAGCAGCAGAGAAGGTTGTTCATGCTGCTGCTGCTGCTGCTGCTGCTGCTGCTGCCGGTGGTGCTGGTGTTGCTGCTTCTGGAGCAGCGTCGAGAGAATCAGTTCCCCTGGCAGCAAAGGCATGGTCGTCCGGACCCCTACCAGAGCGAGGGTCAGCTATGCCCGCTGCAGGCGGGCTTGCTGCTCCTACTTCTGCTGCTGCTGGGCTGTCACGAGGAGTCACAGCAGGAACAGGAGCAGGAGGAGGAACGGAAGGAGCAGAAGCCGCTGGTGTTGTTGCAGGAGGGGGGGAGAGGGAGGGCGGCGTTGTGGGCAGGGATGGCGGGAAGGGGGGTGGAGTGGGGGCGGAGGGGCAGGCGGGGGTCAAGCTGAAAGCAAAGAGCGGGCCGCTGCTGGGAGAGAAGGCCACGGCAGCAGCAGGCGTGATTGTAGTGGACCGGTTTCTAGTGAAGGACGAGGGAGATAGGTACGTCACACGTGCTTATCTAATGTAAATGCCTCCACACTACGCCTCACAGAGCTGCATATGTGGTGACTGCCTAATGTATCCATGCCTCCACGCGCACTATCTGTCCATGACTTGAGTTTCTGTCAAGGGCCGCCTCGTATGTCCTTGCCTCCACACACTATGTGCCCCTTCTGGCCACCCACCACTCCCTTCCTCCCGCTCCTCCACCTGCGCCACCCACCCCTCTCCCGCTTCCGCTTATTCGTCTCCCCATCTCCCCTTGCCTGTGACATGCACCTTCCACCTGGCTTGCAGGCATGCAGGCGCAAAGGCCTTCCGCCCAGGGAAGCTCCCTTCCCGCTTCACGTTTGAGCCTGTGGACGACCCGTCAGACTTTGTAGACCCATCGTCTCCCCCCGCTGCTCATCCTAGCCCCGCCGCCCCTTCTGCCGCACCTGCTGCTGCTGCCACCTCATCCACTGCCTCTCTCCCTGCTGACCCTCCTCCTCCTGCGGTTGCGGCCACCACTGCTGCTGCTTCTGCTGCCTCTGGTGCTGCTGCTGGTGCTGTGCCTTCTGCTACTGCTGCTGGTTTCGGGCCTGCTGCTACGTCTGCTGCTGCGCCTGCTGCGTCGTCCATTCCCACAGCAGGGACAACTGGTGCAGGCTCATCTGCTGGCTCTACTCCGAGCAAAGGCGCCTCGTTGAGACCCTGCTCTGGCCCACTGCAGCCTGCCCCAGGTGTACCTTCCCCACATGAATCTGCCTCAATCAGTGCCCTCATCACTCCTAAAGGCCCAGCTGGTACCACTGGTAGATTCACCGAAGTGAGGGAGGAGAGAGGGCGGGAGGAGATGGGGCGGGAGGAGAGGAGGGGTGTGGAGAGACACAGAGAGGAGAGAGTGAGGGATGGATCTCGAGAGGATAGGGAGAGGGAGAAGGGGAGGGAGGAGAGGGAGCGGAGGAGGGATGATAGGCCCAAGGCGGAGAGGGGGAGAGAGGAGAAGGGGAAGGAGGAGAGGGTGAGAGAAGAGCGATCGAGAGAAGAGAGGGTGAAGGCTGAGCGCTCGAAAGAGGCACGGACGAAAGAAGAGAAGTCGAAGGAAAGCGGGCCGTTCTCCCGTGAAATGGGGAAGCAGAAGGAGGAGAAGAGGAGGGAGGAGAGGAGCAAAGAGGGAGGGTCGAGGGAGCTGAGGGGCAGGGAGGAGAAGGGGAAGGAAGAGAGGGTAGGTGGAGGAGGCGGAGGTGGAGGAGGAGCCGGAGGAGGGGGAGGGGCGGCAGTGGCGGGACGAGGAGGCGTGCAGCAGAAGGGGCGGTTCTCAGTGACCACGGACGATGATGATGCGGATGAGGAGAGCATGGTTCCCATTGTGCTCCGCAGCTCACTCATGCCTCGCCAGCCAGGGCAGGCAGCTTCGGCAGTGCTGCCGCCCAATCGCCCACCCACCCCCTCTAATGTGACAGCCACTGCTGCTGCTGGGTCATCCCACCTCCCGACCTTCAGAAAGGTGTTTCTTTGCTCCTGTGCATGTGCGTGTGTGTGTGTTCTGGTTGCGCCAGCATGCGCACCTTCCTTTGTTCTCCTTCCATTCTCCTTCCATTCTCCGTTCGTTCTCCTTCTTCTGCTCTCGGACTTCTTCCTCCTCTCTCTGTGCTCCCATCTCCCTGACTCTAATCAGAAGCATTTCCATGCTCCCATCTCTCCTTCTCCAGGAATCTCTTGCTCATGCAGGCGGCCCTCTGTCAGATGACTTTTGAGTCGACTCAAAAGCTTTCCCTTCTCTGTCTAATCTCTCCCTCTGCAGGACTCTCTTGCTCCGGCGAGCGGCCCTCTGTCAGCAGCAGCAGCCCCCTCCCCTCGCATCTCTTCCACCTCCACCTACTCCTCCGGCTCCCTCCCCTCCCTCCACTCCTCTTCCTCCTCCTCCTCCCTCCCTGTCCCTCCTCTCACTCCCTCAAAAGTGACCCCGATTGCATCTGTACCAGCAGCAGCAGGGGCAGCAGGGGTAGCTACAGCAGCGGCTGTAGCAGCAGCAGGGGCGGCTGTAGCAGTGGCAGCAGCAGGTGGACCTGTGGGTGTGCAGGGCATTCGCCGGCCATCATTGCAGGTAATAATTGGAATGAGATGAACAGTGGAATTGAGACGAACAGTGAGCTGACATGAACAGTGAATTGATATGAACAGTGCAGACGGACAGTGAACTGAGACGAACAGTGAATGAGGTGAACTTGGCGATGCTCAACACTGCCTGCTGGCTATGCTCCAGTGGATCTCCTCTTTCCTTCTTTCACACACATACACACACCCACTCACACCCGCTCACACCTGCTCACACCCGCTCACACCTGCTCACACCCGCTCACACCTGCTCACACCCGCTCACACCTGCTCACACCTGCTCACACCCGCTCATACCCGCTCACACCTGCTCTCTCCCTCACCCTGCCTGCTCCTTCCATCAGAACTCCTCCTCACCCACGTCAGCCGTCTCCACTCCTTCAGCTGCAGCAGGTGGTGCGTCAGGTGCGGGACCAGGTTCCGTGTTGCTGGCTGGTCCGCGTGTGCGGAGACCATTGAACCCACAACAGCAGCAGCACATGCAGCTGCTATTGCAGCAGCAGCAGCAGCTTCGTCGGCGATCGTCCGCCTCCTCGTCCCGCACCCAGCCACTGGTGAGCTGCTCTCCTTGCTCTTGATGTGCTGCGTTTCTTTCTCTTGCGTTCCTTGCTCTTGCGTTCCTTGCCTCTGCTGTGTTGCTCTCTTTGCCTCTGGTTTGCCAGTGCACCCATCATACTGCACAGCCTGTACCAACCATCACAACCATACCATCGCATGCGCACAATTGTAGACCCACCTGTGCATGCAACATTTGGCGAATGCAACATTCGGTCATCTGTCACCAATGACCCCTTCTTTCTCTCATTTCTCCCCCACCCTCCTCACGCCCACACTCCATAATCCACACCCCCCCCCCCCCTCCCTTCTCTCCCCCCCTTTTTCTCCACACCCTCTCCACCAATCAGAGCCCGTCGGTAGCATCCCTCAGGCCAATGAAGAATGTTCTTCTCTCGTCCGCCTCCTCCTCCGCCCTCTCTCGCGCTCTACTGCCCCCTTCCTCAATGCCCTCTCTCTCCTTCATGCTCCAAAGCGTATCAAACCAGGTACGCCCTTCCCTAGCAATGCCCTTTCCTAGCAACGCCCTTGCCTGTTAACGCCCTTCCCCAGCAACGCCCTTCCCTTAGAACGCCGTTCCCTAGAAACGGCCTTCCCCAGGAACGCCCTGTCCTGGCAGCGCCCATCTCTGACCTTTCCTGGTTTGGTTATTCAGAGCACTCAGAACCCAGCCAACGTAGCTGTTGCAGGTTCAAGGCTTTCTGCTTAGAGTCTGGATTTGTTATTCCTAGCGCTCGTGCAAAATATTGCCATAACAACCATCCCCTCGTCTCTTCCTGTAGACCTGTCATTCCCCTCTTCTATCACGTCTCTTCCCTTGCAGAGTTGGTTTCTCCTAAACCCTCAATAACCAACTCTGCCCTCTATTCTCTTTCCTATTTTCTCTCCTGCCCTATCTCTCATCTCCACCCCCACCTCTCTTCTCTGTGCAGCCGTCCAGCCGAGTGTCCCTCCCATCAGTGCTCTCCCTGCCCTCCACCGTCCGTGCTGTCCCTGCGCGCTCCGCTGCCTCCTCTGCTGCCGCTGTGTCCGATGCCCTCATCACGGTGCCCCACCTGAGAGGGCTGCTCAAACATGCCTCCGAGCAACAGGTGTGGTGTTCCTTGTGTGTTCCGATATGCCTGGAGCGATGCTCTCTCCGCTTCTGCCCCCGCGACCCTCTGCTTTCTCTGCTGCCACTGTGTCTGATGCCCTCATCACGTATACCTAGACCTGAAAACGAGTAGACTGTATTCGAATTCGGACGAATTTCAAATACAAATCGAGTCTATGTGGCTGTTCAAACTCGCCAAAACTCTACTTCCGATATTCGACTCGAATTCGTATTCGCCCAGCCATAACTCGAGTACTCGTTTTAGTACTCGAGTTTGGACATACCTGGCTCCTAATGCTTTCGTTGCTACGCGGTGCTGCTAAAAAGCTTCACTTACCACTTGTACAACCCCTCCAATTTCTTGTGCAAACCTGCAAGCACGGCAACACCCAAAAAACCGACAACAAACTCCAAGGGTAACTTCACAAAGCTTGTAAACGCTCATATGCCCAAAACTCGAGTGCATTCGTGTTCGATTTGGACTCGACTCTATTCGACTCGAATTCGTATTTGAATTCCAAGCACAACTCGAACAAATAATTTGTATCGTGATATTCGACAATGATTCGAATATGGAACTCGAACTCGAATTCGTATTCGGTTATTCAGGTCTACGTATACCTCACCTGAGAGGGATACTCAAACACGCATCCGAGCAACAGGTATGGTCTGCGCTGTGTGTGTCCGATGCCCTCATCACGTATACCTCACCTGAGAGGGATACTCAAACACGCATCCGAGCAACAGGTATGGTCTGCGCTGTGTGTGTCCGATGCCCTCATCACGTATACCTCACCTGAGAGGGATACTCAAACACGCATCCGAGCAACAGGTATGGTCTGAGCTGTGTGTGTCCGATGCCCTCATCACGTATACCTCACCTAAGAGGGATACTCAAACACGCATCTGAGCAACATGTCCGTCTTTTGAGGTGTCTCTTATGGCTGCTTAGACACCTTGTAGTACCCCTATGCGTGCCATGTGCTACTGCAGCGCAGGGGATTCTCTTTACCCTCGTTCGGGATAGGATTTTGAGAGGTTTCCTGAATCCCCCACACTCTACCCTCAACCCCCCCCCTTCCAGCTCCTCGCGCCCTTTTTTTTTTTTGCATCATGTGCTACTGGGAGTGCAGAAAACTCTTGTTACCCTCATCTAGGGTTGCTTCTCTGACTCTCCAACCCTCCCCGTTTCTTACTTGTCTTCCTTGCTCCTTTTGTGCGCGCCATGTGTTACTCGACCGCAGGAGATTCTCTTTACGCTCATTAAGGAGCTTTCGGACGCGCATCCAGGTGAGAATCCCTCGATGGGAAAAAAAAAAATCACAGAAACAAGAAAACAGTGAAGAGAGGTCTTCCTCTGGAGTATGTGCTTTGAACGAATGTCCCCCATGTCACGCATCTCACCGCTTTCAGCTCCACGTGTCTAACTGTGTTTTCCCTGCTGACCTCTTTTGAGGCGCCTCAACAGCAGTTCAGTTCAGTTCAAACGTGTCCAGTTGTGTTTTCACACCAGTCCATATTCAAGCCTGACCTAACATAACATCCATCCCCAGCTGATGCTCTCAGATTACGCTGTGCTGCGCAGCAGCACTTTACACAGCTCATGTATCCTTGAGACGATTTTTTAGGCGCCTCAAAAATCAGATTACGCTGTGCTGTGCAGCAGTTTTTTATGCAGCTCAGGTATCCTTGTGCTCCCTCTGCCACGCCATCTCTCTTCCCACACGCTTTCCTGCCCCCCTCTCAGAAATAAAGAATCCGGAGCAGTCAGCAGCGCTGCTGGGAGGCATCAAGGTACACATGGCTCTTCCGCCTCACTCCCTTAATTATCAAATCTGTTGCTATCAGCCCCACATTTTCCCTGCAATCACATTCACTATTATTACCATCATATGCGTGATCTGCTGCTGGTAATTATGAACTCACCTGCAGGTGGTGCTCCCATTGGAGGATGTGTTGAACTGTCGTTAGAGCAGATGATCCTTGTTATTGTCATCCTTGTCATTTTTTATCCTGGTAACATGAATATACAGGTGTGGTTTTTTGTACATGAGAGGGAAAACGAGCTGATGCCAAGGATGGGGCTGAACCGTCCCTTTTTCTGTGGACGGGTCCTCCACCTCCACATTTGTGAAGGCGCAGCTCCCATTGGAGGGGGAGTGCGAGTTTTTGCAGCATATGGGGTGAACCTGTCTTTAGAGCGACTTTGATTGTTCCCATTTTTCCACTCTTACAATCACCCGGGGTCTTCATTCTGTAGATGGGTCCTCCACATTTGTGAAGGTGTGGCTCCCATCGGAGGGGGAGCGCGAGTTTTTGCAGCATATGGGTGAACCTGTCATTCGAGGGACTTTGATTATTCACATTTTCCGACTCTTATGACCTCACGGGTGTGCAGGTGGAGCTGCCGTCAGAGAGGGAGCGGAGCTGATGCAGCAGATGGGGGTTGAAACTGTCATGAGAGCAAGCAACCCTCGTTATTGTCATTGTTGTTCTTCACTCCTGTAATCACATGTGTGTGTGCAGGTGGAGCTGCCGTCAGAGAGGGAGCAGAGCTGATGCAGCAGATGGGGGTTGAAACTGTTCCATCCCTCGTGATTGTTCTTTCACCCTCGTTATTGTCATTGCTGTTCTTCACTCGTATAATCACATGGGCGTGTGCAGGTGGAGCTGCCGTCGGAGAGGGAGCGCGAGCTGATGCAGCAAATAGCTGAGATGCGGTGCAAGGTGGCCACGCTGGTCGACAACATCATCACCTATCGCAACCGCAACGCCCAAGTGAGGCTAGACGCAGTGTTTTTTAGAGTTCTCAACGCTCAGGTGGGACTATGCAATATTCTTTAGTCTGAAAGCATTATGGCCGTTTGAAACACCCCTTAAGGTGGACTCGCTTGTGGACAACACCATCACCTGTCGCAACCGCAAGGTGCAGGTTAGAGTAGATGTAGCATGACCTTTCATGTCACCCCAGTCACGGCCGTTCATCACCCTCGCCCCTCAAGGTGGCCACGCTGGTGGACAACATTGTCACGTGCCGCAACCGCAATGTGCAGGTGCGTGAGGGTAGGTGCAGTCATGTGTCATTTATGTCACCCCTCAAGGTGGCGTCGCATCTACAAGCTGGAGAAGGTAGCACGTAAGTGAGATGCCAAGGATCGTCACTCATTGGAGGAAGAGATGGTGGCATCACCACATGCAAGAGCTGGAGGAAGTGACGGCGTTTCAGCAGCCCAAGGTTTGGGGTGCCTGAGACGAAGTCCTCCTTTCACGCGCTTCCATTCCCTACCTTGTCTGCACGATGCATCATGCATCCCCTTCTTCCCCCCTCCACCGTTCTCCCCACTTGGGTGAGTGCATCAGCTGGCAAAGCAGGCAGGTAGTCAGCATTGCAGCAGCACAAGGTTTTGATGTGCCCCAAGCGAAGCCCTGCCTCCATGCCGTCCGTACATGCCTTGTCATGCCTTCATACCCCTGCTTGCATCCCTTCCCATCCTCTGCACCCCCCTCCCACCCGCCCGGACCCCGTTGGGTGCATCAGCTGGAGAAGCAGGTGGCAGCGTTTAAGCAGCGGAAGGAGGAGAGGGAGAGGCAGGGAGTGGTGCTGCGGCGGGGGAGGTGAGCCGAGGGAGGTGAATCCTGGGAGGTGAAGGGGTGGAGGAGAGAGTGTGGGGCGATAAAGTAGGGAGGGTCAAGGAGGGTCAGGATCCAGGAGGGTTCAGGATTCAGGAGGTTTCAGGAAGGGGCTGCTGACAGGTTGCTGCTGGAAAGGGAAGAAATTTCTTCGAGAGAGATTGTTGGGCGACTCTACCATCAGTTCCTCAGAAATCAGAGAATTTAGAAGGGCTTTGGGGACGCAGTGCACTATCGTGCTCCAAATTGCCCTGAGCTGAGCTCTCCCCGCGAGGGAAGCTGGGTACTGCTCCTGCTGTTGCTGTTTGTGGTAACTCACAGGTTATGCTGGTGGTGGCGTTATCCTATTTATTTTGCTTCTTTCCTACTTGAGACTCAAAGCCCGCAGGGAAACCTGTAACACCGGGCGTTATCCCACCAGACATTGGATGGTAAGGGGAGGGGGTGGGGGGGGTGAGGTGAGGGGCAGGTGGCGAGCGGGAGGACTGCCAGAGGGAATGCAACGAAGAACAGCAGAAGATGCGCAGCCATGGTGCTTCCATGTCGTACAGGCTGGGAAACTCTTACATTAAACAAGAGCAGTTGCTAACATACCTAGTCACAGCAAGCAGTGTTTGCCAATGAACAGGTGATTAGGAGGAGCTCTTTTGTTACAACACCACATGCAAACCAAATCGCATCAAGCAGATGAACTACCTACCGAAAGGCATGGCATCTATGACCAAAGCAGATGCGGCGAGGGGAATAAAAACCAACACATAACCTAAAACCCGAAGCCCTAAACAACACTTGACAGCATCTCTGCAGTTAAGTTATTATCAGCTGCCACAGATTCAAAGGACAGGAGGGATGCCATGCCATGTCAACACCGTATGTCAGTACAGTTGCCCCAATGCTCCCTCACTCCTCCGTGCCGTTTACAGTGGCTGCTACATAGAAATCCTCGGGGTTTGTGTGTCATCTTTTTGTTTAGGCTTGGTAGGTGTGTTACTTTACTGGATCCTACAGTAGAGGGGACAACCCACCCTTCTTGTATCTCTCTCTCTTTCCGAGTGACTCTCTTTTCTCTCGCCAACTTCTCTCCTATCTCGCTACCTAGCTAAACCTCTCGACATTCCTCATGGCTACCTAGCTCCTTAGCTGTTTCAATATGGTATCAGAGCAGGACGTTCTTGCTACGCCTTGTCATCACGCTTCCGCAGCGTACGCTTTCTCTTCCCGTCACATTCGCGCCGCCGTGGTGGCCTCGCGGCGCTGCCGCGGTGACCTCGTCGAGCAACCGTGGCGGCCTCGCCGTGCTGCCGCAGTGACCTCGTCGAGCAACCGTGGCGGCCTCGCCGCGCTGCCGCGGCGACCTCGTCAATCTCGCGCCGCCGTGGCGGCCACGTCGTGCTGCCATGGCGGCCCCATTGCGCTGCCGTGGCGGCCTCGACGCGCCAGCGCACGGACGGTTGCGGCCAGCGCCCTGTCTTAGGCGCCAGCCATGACGCCCGCACGCCAGCCTGTGCGCCAGCCAC
Source organism: Closterium sp. NIES-67 (assembly GCA_027943415.1). NCBI lineage: Eukaryota > Viridiplantae > Streptophyta > Zygnematophyceae > Desmidiales > Closteriaceae > Closterium > Closterium sp. NIES-67. The sequence goes on along the minus strand of BQMB01000524.1, from coordinate 402,535 downwards.
GGGCGCCTTGCTGGAGCACACCCCCCCCCTCCCCCCTGCGTCTCCCCTTACTCCAGCCGCAGCTGCTGACTCAATACTCGGTCGTCGCCGGGTCGTGCCACACCGCCGGGTCGTGCCACGCTGCCGGGTGCCGCGAGCTTCTCAGTCGCCGCCGCCGCCGTCGAAGCCGCCGCCGGCGATGCAGGTGCAGCTGGCTCTGCCGCCACCCGCTCCGCCGCTGCTGCTGTCGTCGTAAAAGCCGCCGCTGACGCCGTTGCTGCCACCCGCCGGGGGTAACACCGCTTCGCACGAGGGGTAGAAGTCACACCTGCTGCGGGACATGGGGGTGCAAGGGTTTGGGGCTGTTTCGTGTTGGGTGGGCTTACGACTACCAAGCCTAGGGGGTGTATCAAATTATATATTGTATATATATAAATATATGTTTAGGCTTGGTAGGTGTGCTACTTTACTGGATTTTACTGTAGAGGGGACAACCCCCCTTCTTGTATCTCTCTCTCTTTCCTAGTGACTCTCTTTTCTCTCACCAACTTCTCTCCTATCTTGCTACATAGCTAAACCTCTCGACATTTCTCATGGCTACCTAGCTCCTTAGCTGTTTCAACATTGTGAACACCCCAGCGTTGATTAGAGTCTTAACTCTTTTCACCGGCTGGTAAGCGGTAGAGAGGGTGTACTTCTTTGTGAGGGTGCAGTTCCAGTAGCCCTTGGTCGTTTCAGCAGCAAAGGTGCAGGGGATCTGCGACACGAGTGAGCAGGTGCTGAGGGTGTAGTAACCGGGGTAGGAGAATGTTGTGGTTGAAGTGGTGGGGACGCTTGTAACGCGGAAGAGAAAGGACGAAACCTGGGATATGGCCGTGCTGAAAGGGGAGGGGGGTGAGACACACAGGACAAACCAGTTGTTAAATCCCAGACAGGATAAGCAGGATGGAAGACTCAATTTATGGGGCGACGATATGCAGCCACACAATGAGTAAGACTTTCGCCTATCAAAGCGGCCCCTCTCATGCACGTACCTACTTAACAGAATCACATAACGCATATTTACGTGGTCTGGTATGACGCTTACACGTTAGCCTCCAGGGTACATGTGCCGGTCAGATCGCCAGCCGTCGAGGCAGGCTTGGACAATGTTCGATCTGCGCAGCACGGAGAACCGAGAAAGAGAATCAGGCATTTGTCGGTACGGTAGGTATCACTGGCTTGTGGTGAAAGCAGCCGAGGGACGAGAGGGGGAAAAAAGAGGGAGGGGGAAAGGGAAGCGGGGGTTGGGGAGGGAGAACCAGTGAAGAAACCACAGGACAGGAGTCGAATACGCTAGTGGGCCCACAGTGCCACACTACCAACGACAGTGCCGCTGAGGCGAGCCCTCTTGCCTCCTAGGTACAATGTGCCACTAGGTAGCAGGGTGCGTCCTACAGAATGTATTGGAGGTTACGAGCCGACGGCGGCTGGCAACCACACTGGGAACGACCAACAGCATCACTACATGGGAAGAACGGCACGGGAGAACGACAAAGGGAGAACATATTGGTTCAGGGGGGGAAAAAACGTTCGTCCAAAGCTAGTCGGGATTTCAAAATCTGCCTTGTAATCGCTGCCATCTGATGTTGGTCACTTTTTTTGTCCGACCTAACTGTTCGACCATCTTTTGGTGGCGTTCTTGTCAGAACGGACGATCGGACTCAGCCTGAGGCAAGGTTTTGAACGACCCGAGTGACCAGCAACACGCGCTAAGGCAAGGACCAGCATTGGGAACTCACTAGTGAGGATGATGAAGGCTGGTCTCACGAGGTCAGTAGCGCCTCGCCGCGACGTCTGGGCATGGCTGCTTCAGCAGTAGTACTACTACGGGAAACGGCACTATCTCTACACACAGAGTGGAGCGAAAAAGGGATAGAGATGCTCGAACAGAGTGGAATGATAAGATGAACGGTTGATGTGCCACGGGTGGAATAGCAGTTCTTTATAGACGTATAGAGGACTGATAATTTCGTAGCACAGACAGAGAAAATACAAGAACAGAAAAAACGCAGCGGCTGTTATTGCGGCTGCGGCGACGGCGTGGCATCCGCTTAGCAGGGAGGAGGAAGGGGACGCACCAGGTGGCAGAGGAAGGAGGAAAGGGAAGCACCAGGTACGGTCGCTGCCATTTGCCGCGGAAAGCTCTCTCGAAAATAAATGATTCGTGTCGCGCCAGATGACGCTGGTCCAACGGCAATCTTCGAGGATCCGATTATCTTCAGAGATGCGCGGTCCAATGCTGAACCTGAAGTTCAGGTGGAAACCCACAGGGTGCGGCTGGGAGGCGGGTTGTGCCACATAACGCGCTGTAAAGCCGCGATTCGCCATCTCTGACCAGAAAACACTGTCCTAGGCAAATGCTGTTTTCTAGGGCTTGTCGTATGAGCTCGTTTACTCGCCGCACCTTACTGAACCGTTCCAACACTCAAGCAAACCGCTTCAGAGAGTGAAGCATCTCACGATGCTGCAATTCCTCGAAAACCACCTGGTGGCGGCCTTGCCGGTGGTTGGTTGGGAAGTGAGTTCCAGGTGCCGCATTTCGCGCTGAGCTATCTGAAAGTACACCTAGCCCGCGGTAATTTCACACCCAGTATTTTCACAAGGGGTACCGCTGAGAGGGTATCCACTCCCCTAAAGTAGCTCTTAAAGACCAGATCCGGATACCCTTGAAAAACAAAGTTAGCTTGGAATTCTGTTTCTCGAGTCAGGAAACCAGACATCAGCTTAGGCAATGCTCAAAGTTTTGGCCCGCATGGAGTCTGCCGCGCATAGGCCATAGGAACAAGTGAGTACTGTCTACGCACTCAGAAATGGTCAGGGTAGAAACAAAACTTTTGCTGCCACCCTGTGTCCTCCTACCACTAACCCCATGCCTGATGTACTTGCTATATATCGCAAAACCCTCTTAGCGGCCGACCAATGCTGTGGTCGATGTCTGCCGGTGGCCACAAAGCGAGCCAGGATGCTGAGAGGGTATGTGAGATCTGGTCGAGTGCAAGTCATCAGGTACATGAGGCAGCCCACCAGCTCTGCGTAGGGGCCGTTGGGCTGTACTGGCTCCTCAGAAACAGGAGCGGAGAGCCCATGGTCTATTGGTAGTTGTGTGGGCTGTGCGGAGGAGAACTGAAGACCAAACCTCTGAAGGACCTGACGCACCAAGTGTGACTGTGTCAGAGTGATGGTGCGTGCTGCTCTGTCCCTAGAGATCTGCAGGCCAAGATAGTGACGCAGCTCTCCAAGGTCAGTGCAGGTGTGTCTCTTCAGAAGCTCGGCCTTCACGGAGGCCAGTGCGTCCCTGTCAGCAGTAGCAAAGACCAGATCATCTACGTAGACAAGGATGTAGAACGGAGTCTGGCCGGAACGCACAAACAGCGAGGGGTCAGCAGAGGACGGAAATAACTGCAGGTCTGCTAGCGTGGCACGCAACGTGTCGTGCCACTCGCGAGGAGCCTGGCGCAGGCCGTAGACCGGGCGCCTGAGAAGCCACTGGGTCCCAGGGGGGAAGGTACCAGTGAAGCCCTGTGGTCGGCGCAGGTAGACCTGCTTGTGTAGGCTGCCCTGAAGAAAGGCAGTAGAGAATTCGAGGGAGTGCAGCTCGTAGTCCCGCTGTGCTGCTACGTGTAGCAGCGCCCGAAGAGTAGTCATCTTCGGGGTCGGGGCGAAGGTCTGGAAGAAGTCTACGCCCTTGCGCTGGCTGAAGCCTCTAGCCACGTAGCGCGCCTTGAAGACATGCGGATCTCCAGGGGGGCGCTTCACCTTGAAGAGCCAGCGGCCATCGACTATGTTCACCCCAGGAGGGGGAATTGCGTCGACGTAAATGCCGGTGGACCTCCAAGATGTCATGTTCTGCTCCACGGCAGCTATCCACTGAGAGGCCCAGGGTCCCGAGGTGGCCTCAGCGTAGGTGCGAGGGGTCGGGATGTCGAAGGCGTCTAGGTCACCCTCTGGGACTAGAAGCATGGAGCAGAGATGGGGAGCAGCCTCGGAAAGGAACGCAAGCTCGTACTGCCTGTCCTCTAGAACGTCACTGCCAAGGAAAGGAGCACCCCCGACGGACGGAGGACGGGCAGGGTCAGAGACCAGAGCGGTGGCGTAGTCAAGGCGGCGGGTAGAGGCAAAGTCAGCGACACCAGCGACAAGCGCGTCAAGGCGCGAGACAGGAACAGACGGGTCGGTAACAAGAGAGGCAAGAACCCGAGGGACAAGGGGATGAGTGGCACGGAGGAAGTCAGACAGCGGGGAGGTGCAACAACAAGTGACGAGGGAGGAGGCGACGGGAGAAGGGGAGGACGAGACGAGTGAGAATGGAGCAACATAGGGTGGGAGCGCAGGACAGGAGAGATGGGACGAGCACGTGAGGGGCGGCGAGACCAAACGTGGGACGAAGGTGTAGGGTCAGGAGACAGCGGAGGGGACACAAAAGGGGAACGAGGAGGAAGACGGGCCGGAGACGAGTCTGGCGGCGGAAACACAGGGCCGTAGACAGGAAGGTGAGCAGGTGGTGGGGAAGACACCGGCGAGCGGCCAGGAGAGGGAAGGCGGAGTAGGCGAAGAGCAGAGACCGGCTGCGACGGCTGCGGCGGTTGCGGCAGCGGCTGGTGCCCGACCCTCGGACCGGCAGGGGCACGATGACCGCCGTGAGAACACCCAACGGCAGCACCCCGAGAACCAACACCCCTAGAACCAACACCGCCAGAGCGAGAACTCCCTCCAGCACCAGCGGCACCCCCAGACCCTCCGGAGCAGACCACGCCAGGGGCCGCAGGATGAGCACCCTCCTCAACGCCAGCACCTCCAGAGGCCAAGAGCGGTAGCGGCGGCGGCGGCGGTGGCAGCGGCGGCGGCTGCGACGGCGGTGGCGGCGGCGGCGGTGGCGGCGACGACAGTGACGGCGACTGTGACAGAGGAGGGGGAGACATCGGGGAGGGGGGGCGCGGCACAGACGGGCCGAGGGGACCACTAGAGTCAGCAGACTCCTCAACGGGGACAACCGACGGGAGGGGAGTGACATGGGAGACACCAGACGGGGCACAACGAGGCGGAAGGGGAGCAGGGGCTACCGGGAGAGAGGGAGCAAGGAACAGGGGGGGGGAAACCGGGAGACCTTGGTGAGGGAAGCGACGGTAGAAGGAGACGGACTCGTCAAAGGTGACGTCACGAGAGTGAAGGAAGCGGTGAGACTGCGGGTGGTAGAAGAGCCAGTCAGACGAGTCCAGGGGGAAACCGACGAAGACACAGGGGACAGTGCGGGCAGTGAGCTTGTCCGTGCCAGAGGCACGAACGTGAGCAAGGCAGCCCCAGACGTGGAATGCAGACGCGTCACCGGGGGACCCCGTCCAAAGAAGGGTCGGCGAAACCTGCGGCTGCTGGGAGCGTGGCCACAAGTTAAGCTGGTGAGCAGCGTAGAGAACAGCGAACGGCCACAAAAATTGGGGGGCATCGGCGTGAATCATGGAGGTACGAGCAACCTCTATGACCAAGCCGATGCGGCGCTCAGCAACCCCATTCTGCTGTGGCGATTCCGGAAAGTTGTACGACTGGGTGATGCCCTCCACACGACAGAACTGTCCAAGCCGACCAGAGGCGAACTCGCCGCCACGGTCGGAATGGAGACACAACACAGGGAGACCGCGGTGAAGACCCGCAGCCACAACCCACGGGACAAGAACGTCGGGCACGTCGGCCTTCCGGTCAAGGGGAAACACCGTGGTGTAGCGCGTGTAGTCGTCGACGAGCACAAGAAAGTAGCGCTCACCGCGTAGTCCGGGGACGGGGGTGGGTCCCCAAACGTCCAGGTGCAGGATCTGAAGGGGAGCAGTAGCAGGGCGAAGCGAGGAGGAGTGAGGGGCACGTCGGAGCCGGCCCTCGACGCAAGGTGTGCACGGTGGCGCAGGCGAGGGGGGAAGTGCGAGGAGCGACTCGGGGAGGCCTAAGACAAGACCGTGCTGAGACATGTGACGCAGGCGCAGGAGAGCAGGGTGACCTAAGCGGTGGTGCCACAGAAGGGACGGGTGTGTGAGGGACCGACACGAGCAAGCTGCAGCGACCTGGGAGGACGCACCAACCGGGGGGGAAGCGGTGTCGAGGGTAAACAGACTGGACACCGGGTCCCGGGGGAACGTCGCAAGGGGGGAACGTGAGGCAGCCTCGGTACAGACAGCGAACCGCTCGTGCCCAAGGAACGTAGTGGTGACGCCGAGGTCCTGAAGACGGTCGACACCAACCAGGTTCCTGGAGAACGAGGGAACGTGGAGGCCTGTAAGAGAGCCCGAGGGAACGACGGGACAGGAAAGGGAAGTGGAGCTGCGAGCGACGACAGGTCCTGCGGAGGGGTTAGCGAGAGCGACAACAGCAGGCGCAGCAAGCGGCGTGAGTGTGGAGCGGTCGCGGAAGAAGCAGGCAGAAGCACCGGAGTCGATGGTGAAGGATAGTGAGGCAGTAGCGGAGGCCGGGAACGAAGTCGGTGCAGAAACTAGGCTAGGCAAACTAGGCAGTCCTACGCCTGACGCAGCAGGGGAGGCTAAGCTACACAAGGGTGCTACGCCTAAACTAGAGTACACAGGGTAATAAGATCCAGCAACACTAGAAGCGTCAGCATACAAGGCATGCAAAGCAGCACCTATCTGATCCATATCTAACTCAAAGATTGGCACGCCCTGACGAAGCAGGCTGTGCCAGTCGGGGAGGTCCGGGGCCGGGCCAAAGCGGCGACGAAAGAGATCGTCGAGGCGGCGGAAACAGCGGGCGGTCGGGTGCGGGCGGCAGCACAGAGTGCCGCGGAGAGGCCCGGTCTGAAGCTGGTACTGGCAGGTCACACCAACGGAGCTGCCGGTAGACGCCAAGCTGCGCGGGCCGCCACCACAGGCACCACCTACGGAGGTGCCGGGCCAACCCGGGGGGAGACGAGCCCACGGCTAGGGCTGGGACAGCTGCGGCGACGACTACGACTGCTGCGACGGCTGCTGCGGCTGCTCCTGCTGCTGGGGCAACGGTTGCTGCTCCTAACTTGCTGCGGCAGTCCCCTAAGTAGAACCACTGTCTCCGGCACCACCACCATTACCACCAGCTCCACCACCACGCCCTCCCTGGCGGCCACGACCGGCGCGGCGGGGGCGCTGCTGCGAGTGCACGGCAGCGGCAGTCTCGGTCAGAGGGGTTGTAGTGGCGACCGCAGCCGAAATGTCAGTAAACGTGTACTGGGAGGGGGCACAGCCGTGAAAGATAGAGACTGTCGGTGCACCGCTTGACTGAGCGATAGTGCGCTGGCGAGTCTCGATCTCGGTCAGGGCGGTGAAAAAGGCTGTCACGGTGAGGTCACCCGGGTGTTGGCTAAGGATGTGGTCGCGGGCACTAGCAAGGCGGTCAGGCAGGCGCATAGCGATAAAGTAGAGGGTCATGCGGAAGTGGGGAGGGAGCGCAGTGAGCTGGGCAGCAGTGCTAGCAGTGCGGTAGCGAGACTCGAGGGCGCGCAGGTGAGTGGCAAGATCAGCAACAGTAGGGAATGAAGCAAGGTCTGGGAAAAGCATAGGAAAGAGCAGGCGGCCTGCAGTAGCGGAGGCAGGCGTGGAATAGCGAGCAATTACAACATCTAGGTAAGCCTTGGCTGTATCAACTGTAGCGAAACGCGAACGCTTAGGCACAGGGAGGGCGTGACTAATAGCGACCTGAGCAATTGCATCGCGAGAGTCCCAGATTGCACAGGCAAGTGCAGCAGCAGAGAAAGCCTCACGCTCAGTAGAGGTGGGGTCTGCAGGGAGGGGAGCAGGTGCAGGGGGGCTGGGGAGCAAGCCATCAACATGGACAACCAAGGAGTGCCCATCCTGACGCTGACCTGTGAGGTGACGGCGGAGATCGGACAGCCAGGCGGCGAAGTCAACCGCGTGGCCCTCCGCATTTAGTCGGAGGACGAAGTCAGCCATCGTGCAGAATCAGCGACATAGGGACACTGTGACACAGCTCCACAGGACAGCGGCAAGACGCTCCGGTGCGGCAAGCAGACGACAAGAGCCACAGGAGCCGGGCGGGCACTGGGAGTTGCGGGCCGCAGGAGCCGGGCGGGCGTATCGGGGCCGGGCAGGCAGTAGGAGAGGCCGGGCAGGCGCTGTGGGACAGACGGGCGCAACTGGCCAGGCGGGCGCGAGGAAAGGCCGGGCGAGCGCGAGGAGGGGCCGGGCGGGCGCTAGGGGAACCGGGCGGGCACTAGGAAAGGGCCGGGCGGGCGCTAGGAGGGGCCGGGCGAGCGCTAGGTGGGGCCGGGGGGGCGCTAGGAGGGGCCGGACGAGCGCGAGGAGGGGCCGGGCGAGCGCTAGGAGGGGCCGGGCGGGCGCTAGGAGGAGTCGGGCGGGCGCGAGGAGGGGCCGGCGCGCGCAGCAGACTAGGCGGGCGCGGTGGGGGGGGCCAGCCGGGCGCTAGGGGGTTCAGGCGGGCGCGTTGGGGCCAGGCGAGCGTGACGGGGCCAGGCGGGCGCGTTGGGGCCAGGCGGGCGCGGTGGGGCCAGGCGGGCGCGGTGGGGCCAGGCGGGCGCGACGAGGGCCAAGAGGGCGCGACGGGGCCTGGAGGGTGCGACGGGGGCCAGGAGGGCGCTACAGGGCCTGGAGGGCGCGACGGGGGCCAGGAGGGCGCTACGGGGCCTGGAGGGCGTGACGGGGGCCAGGAGGGCGCTGCGGGGCCTGGAGGGCGCGATGGGGGCCAGGAGGGCGCTATAGGGCCTGGAGGGCGCGACAGGGGCCAGGAGGGCGCGACGGGGGCCAGGAGGGCGCGACGGGGGCCAGGAGGGCGCTACAGGGCCAGGAGGGCGCGACGGGGCCAGGAGGGCGCGACAGGGGCCAGGCGGGCGCGACGGGGCCAGGGGAGAGCGACGGGGCCAGGCTGGCGCTAAGGGGCGGGCGGGCGCTACAGGCCGAGCGGGCGCTAAGGGCCGGGCCGGGCTAGGTAGGTAGGGGGAGGCGAGAGGCTAGGGCGCGGGCGGAAGCGGGTGGGTGGACCTAACCTGCTCGATACCATGTTAGCATATGAGAATGATTGACTAGAAAGGGAAACAGGGAACATATAGCAGTTGGGTTGTACTCACTAGGAGCACACACCGATACTAGACTAGAACTCCTACATGCATGATATGTATAAGTTGACAAGAAGTACAAGAAATGGGTTGTACTCTCTACACTAGTATCCAATCAGAGTAATGCACCTGCATAGCCTACATATACATACATATAAATAAAGATATATATATATATATATATGTATATATGTATATATATATTGATATCCCATGCATGCCTATAGGCCACTATGAGTTGGACAAGCAACACCAACACCGGTAGTTGTAGACACGCAGAGCCAAATGGCGTTGTGACTATACGGCATGTCCCTATGCGTTGGCAAGCCAATACCCACCCGCTGTGAGCACTATTATCGGCACATACCCCAACTTTACGGGGCTATATGACTGGCCTGGCCGAGGCAGTGCCAGACACCATTAGCGAGTTGGAGCTTTTAGGGTGCGTGTCTCTACGATTGGCCGAGGCAGTGCCACACGGCGTTGGCGAGGTGGGTGTGTTCAAGGGGTTTGGAGAGGTACGCATCCATGCCCACGACGAAGCACTGCTCGCGCGTGCCCGCAATGACGTCCGCTGTGAGCGCTATGATGGGCACATGCCCCATGCCCCTCGCCCTCTCCCGCGCCCGAATCCTCCGAGTTGCCTCCAACCCGTCCATCCCTGGCATCTGGGGGGAGGAGCAAAGGGGGAGGGAGAAATGGGCATGAGGTAACCAGTGAGGATTTGGTTTCCAACCCATCCATACCCGGCATCTGGGGGGGAGGAGCAAGGGGGGAGAGGAAAACGTCTAGCCATGAGAGTCACCTTGAGGTGACTCGTCCATGCCCGGCATCTGGGGGACAGAATGCACGACACGGCAAAAATATTATGGCATGAATTACAGAATGAGTTAACCAATCCGTGCACGGCATCTGGGGGAATGCGGGGGGAGGGGGGTCTAAAAAGGCATGGGGAAAACAATGAAGATGGAAAGCCTCCTCCAACCCATCCAATGCCGCCATTTTGGAGGGACGAGCAAGGTCTAACCATCCATCTCCCCCAATTCCCCCCACCTGCAGGTCCATGAGGACGAGGTGGAAGGGGCGAGCTATCTGTATGTTCCTCCCATTCTGACCCATCTGTCTCTCCCTCAATTCATCCTTTGTATTAGTTGGGAATGGGTACACGCAATGTACGGTAAGGCACGTACAAGGCAAGCACAAGACACACCCAAGGTATGAGCTGAGGTCCCTAAGTGTCCCCGAGCGCCGGCTCCAAGATCTGGAGAAGGTCCCCCACGGGGAGTGGGTCAGCGGCATCGCCTAGGGGCCACTCTTCTGCGGCGAGGGCCAGGTTGGACTTGGTATTGAGGCCCACGGCTTGCCCGCGCTGGAGAGTCACCGACCACCGCTGTCGGTACTCATGGAACAGCTTGGCAGCCTCCCTAGAGTTGGGGGCAGCCCCAAGGTACTTCTTCACGGCGAGCTCGGTGCACTGCCGGAGGAACTGGAAGACACTAGGGGAGGTGAGCCCATAGGTCTCCGCCGCCAAAGCAAAGAAGCCGACCCGCTCCGGCTTTGTCGGAGAGTGGTACTTGTTTTCTCTCTCCCTGGCGGCATTCCGGACGGCCCATCCACTGCCCTGCAGAGCAAACTCATCGTCCTGAGAGATCGGGTATGTCACGGTGACGTCACAGAGCCAAACCGCACCCGTGTCAGGGTGCCGGATGGCGACGTCGGCCCTGAGGATTGCGACACGGGTGAAGAGGTTGGTTTCCATGCGGGTGATGAACCCCCCCTCCACCGCAATCTTGGCGCACTCGTCCCGCAACCCGTGATGAGTGCCGGTGCGACCTGGGCCCTGGCGGCACCTGAGGAGATGGTTGGGCAGGCGTGGGTCCAGGATTTCAACGCGCTCACGGCAGTCACTGCGGCCAGGGGTGGCGTGGGGGAGCCCCAGGCGGAACGCAACCGCCGTGGAGAAGTGCCTCAGGGAGAGGCGGAGCGATGAGGAGAGCGGGAGGGCGTGGAGCCAGTTCCCCGCCCCCGGCTTCATGAGGGACAGGAGGCGCTGAGTATGCCCCTGGAGCGGGTTCAGAGGGAGATTGCGGGTGGCTTCCCGGAGGGCAGTAAAGCGCTCTGCCTGGACGTGCAGAGCGAGAGCGCGCTGGAGCTTGGACGGGTCTGGGGCACTCCGCTCCTCGCGGGAGTGGGGCAGCGGCAGCGGGGTCGGGTTCGAAGAGAGAAATGAGGCTGGACACCGCAACGGGGAGCGCGGGCAGCAGTCCGCACAGCAGGTGCGCAGTGGCAGCGGTTGAGGTGAGGTACGCCGTGCCCGCCTCGACGGCGGGGTTGGAAATCCCAAGGCCCCCAAGTGTGGTGGGGAGAGACGCCTGCTCCCATACCCAATCAGGTTTTCGCCTGGTGCCAAATCGGAGTGTGAGACGGGGGAGGAAAACCAGCAGGCGCCAACCCTGCACAGAGTCCAGGTCGCCCGCCAATCGGGGCAGGGGGGTGAGGAGGCAGGTGGCGAAAGTATCGCGGATGTGGCGGGGTGCGTGGCGGGGGGGGGGTGGTTGGCGAGAGTCGCGAAGGGGGGTGATGTCCCAATCGGAAGTCGTGGCGAATAAGGTCCTCCCTCCCTCCCTCCCTCCCCTCCCTCCCCTCCCTCCCCTCCCTCCCCTCCCTCCCCTCCCTGCCCTCCCTCCCCTCCCTCCCCTCCCCTCCCTCCCTCCCCTCCCTCCCCTCCCTCCCCTCCCTCCCCTCCCTCCCCTCCCTCCCTCCCTCCCCTCCCTCCCCTCCCTCCCCACCCTCCCCACCCTCCCCTCCCTCCCCTCCCTCCCCTCCCTCCCCACCCTCCCTCCTCCCCTCCCTCCCCTCCCTCCCCTCCCTCCCCTCCTCCCCTCCCTCCCCTCCCTCCCTCCTCCCCTCCCTCCCCTCCCTCCCCTCCCTCCCCTCCCTCCCTCCCTCCCCTCCCTCCCCTCCCTCCCCTCCCTCCCCTCCCTTCACCCCCTCTCGGCAGTGGTTTCTACACCACCATTCAGCTGGGCTCGCAGCAGCAGCCGCTGCTGGTGGGTGTGGCGACAGCAGCCGCCATGCTAGCAGTGCCCTGCATCTGCGACTCCTGCGCCGTTTCCGGCCGCCTCTCCCCTCCATCCGTCCCCCCTGCTCCCAACTCCCCTGTGCGTTCATTCATGTGTCTTTGCCAGCACTCGAGTCTGCTGGGAGAGGATGCTGTAACATGCTAGCAGTGCCCTGCGTCTGTCACTCCTGCGCCGTCTCCGGCCGCGTCTCCCCTCCCGCCAGCCCCACTGCTCCCAACTCCGCAGTGCGTTCAACGCTATTTGCAAGCACTCGAGTCTGCGGTGTTGGGGGTGGGGGGGTATGCTGGGCCTTGGGGGGGGATGCTGTACCATGCTAGCAGTGCCCTTCGTCTGTGACTCCTGCGCCGTTTCCGGCTGCCTCTCCTCTCCCTCCGTCCCCCCTGCTCCCAACTCCCCTGTGCGTTCAATCATGGCTCTCTTCTCTTCAAAATGGGTTGTTGGGTTAGCGACGGTGCAGCATATCCCCCTGTGCGCTCATATATGGCTCTCTCTCTCTCTCTCTCTCTCTCTCTCTCTCTCTCTCTCTCTCTCTCTCTCTCTCTCTCTCTCTCTCTCTCCTCTCTCTCTCTCTCTCTCTCTCTCTCTCTCTCTCTCTCTCTCTCTCTCTCTCTCTCTCTCTCTCCTCTCTCTCTCTCTCTCTCTCTCTCTCTCTCTCTCTCTCTCTCTCTCTCTCTCTCTCTCTCTCTCTCTCTCTCTCTCTCTCTCTCTCTCTCTCTCTCCCTCTCTCTCTCTCCCCTCTCACCCACCTGCAGGTCCATGCAGACGAGGTGGAAGGCCCTTTTGTACCACGTAAAAGGCAGTTCCTTTGATCTCTCACCTGCAGGTCCATGAAGACGAGGTGGAAGGGGTGGCCCGGAGCGAGGGCATCGACGGCCTTGAGCCCGCCATCCAGGGCGGTCACTCGCGCTCCGTGCCGCTCCAGCAGCATGCCGGCCACCTTGCGGTTGATCAGGTTGTCGTCCACCACCACCACCCGCTTCCCCGCCAATATCTGAAGCTTCTCCCCCGCTGTTGCCGGCTCCTGGACTGCTGATGCGACAGCAGCAGCAGCAGCATAAGGAGGCGCATCAGCAGGGGCATGGGTTGTATAACAGCTACCAAGACTAGCCCGTCTGGTTAACTGCCTGCTTTGAGGCACCTCCAAACTATACCCCTGTGGCCTAACGCCCTTTGGCATCTCAAAACGCCTCCCACCACCTGCCCCCCCACCTGCTTTCCCATCTACCCACCCAGATGCTACTGAGCCAGCCATCTCTGCCGCTGCAGCAGAGTGGCACCTCACAAGGGGTGGCGTGCCCAACCTTTTTGCCCCTGCAGCAGCGGTAGCAGCACCTGTGGCAGCGGTAGCAGCACCTGTGGCAGCGGTAGCAGCACCTGTGGCAGTGGTAGCAGCACCTGTGGCAGTGGTAGCAGCACCTGTGGCAGCGGTAGCAGCACCTGTGGCAGCGGTAGCAGCACTTGTGGCAGCGGTAGCAGCACCTGTGGCAGCGGTAACAGCACCTGTGGCAGCGGTAGCAGCACCTGTGGCAGCAGTAGCAGCACCTGTGGCAGCGGTAGCAGCATCTATGGCAGCGGTAGCAGCACCTGTGGCAGCCGAATCCCCCGCCTCCAGAGGAGCCGTTTCCTCCTCGGCGGATGTTGCATCTGCCGCAGCAGCAGGCCCAACCAGGTGCTCGAGAGATGCTGCTCGGTGCAGCAGCGAGCCACTTCCTTCCTCGCGCACGCCTTGAGACGTCCCCAAGCCCACTGAAGAGCCACTGCCGCCCAAGCTGTGCGCTGGTTCACGCCCACAGCCGTCCAAGTTGTGCGTTGGCTCACGGCCACTGCCCTCCAAGCTGTGTTTTGGCTGGAAGCCATTCACAGCCACGCATGGCAGAGACAAGGCAGCCGGCGCAGGAGAGAGGTGATTGCTGGCAGCAGCGGGAGGGAGGAGGTGACGAGGCAGGAGGTCGGCTACGGTGGCTGGGGATGATGGGGAGGTTAGGGAAGATAGGGAGGCGTGTGCAGTAGCTAGGGGGGGCAGCGCAGAGTCTGACGGAGCCAAAGACATACCCCCCCCAGCTGGGGACATGGAGGGTGCCATGGGCTGGGCACAGGGGGATGTGAGTGAGGGAGGATTTTGGAGTGAGTGGGGGGACGGGAGTGAGAGAGGTGATTTGAGTGAGTGAGGGGATTTGAGTGAGTGAGGGGATTTGAGTGAGTGAGGGGATTTGAGTGAGTGAGGGGTTGGGAATGAGGGAGGGTTTTGGAGTGAGCGAGGGGATATGAGCAAGCCAGGGAATTTGCCAGCTCGCCAGATGGCATCTGCAGCGCTGCTGCCCGCCGAGGGGCTCACTAGCTCCAAGGCTCCCCACTGGCCCTGTCCCCCACAAATCTCACTGTTGTCACACTTCTCTCTGTTGTCACACTCTTCCAACACACCCCCCTGCAGCTCCTCCGTGCCCCCTGCAATGAGCGGCAGAAGCGCCGCAGCCAGAGCCAGCTTCCGGAGGGGTTTCCTCACGACGGCATCGAAACCGTCCCCTTTATAGGCGTCCCTCTTGTAAGGGCTGGAGATGTCGGGCGTGGCAGGGTCTCCGGCAAGAGAGTCGGGTGCGAGCGGAAGGGACCCGTGCAGCAGCACCAGGAAGGGCACGGGCCATGTGCTGCAGGTGGTGCTGCTCTTGCTGCCAATGCTGACCTTGCTGCTGCGCTGCTGCTTCTCCAGTGCACACCCTCCCGTACCCACTTTGCTCACCTCCCCCTCCTCCCCCTCCTCCCTCTCTTCCCTCATCTGCTCACCTTCCCCTGCCATCCCGATGCCACTTCCCTGCCCCGCCATCCCAGCAAACCCCCCCTTCCCCGCCAAAAGGGCGTGAATCTGGTCCGCAGTCACTCCCAGCCGCCGCATCATCTCCCCTTCCACCACCACCGCCCCCACACACCCCCTCCTCTCCACCTCACCCAAACTCCTGTAGTGCGCCCCCTGCTGCCCCTCCCCCTCTTCATTCGCGTCCTTTTGCCCCTCCCCCTCTTCCCCCTGCTGCCGCCACCACCGCTGCTGCCGCTGGTCCTCCTCCTCCCCATCCCCCACTCCTTTCCCACTCGGGCAGTGCGCAGGGATGGAGAGAGGAGGGCAGGAGAAGTGGCGCGGGGGAGGAGCAGGAGAGAGAGGGGAGAAGGAGGTGGAGGATGCAGAGGGGGTGGAGGCGGAGGGGCAGAAGAAAGCAGGAGATACAAGAATTGCCGGCGAGCCGAAAGGCTCAAGAGGAGGAGAGAAGTGGCTGCTGGTTGACCCTGTGTTGGCCTGTGTGAGGTTTGAAACAGGAAGAATGTGAGACATGCTATGAGGTGTGGGTGTTGTGTGAGCCGCTGTTAGAGGTGCTCCATTGCATTGTAGGGACGCAAGCGGTGCCAGTTGTGGGAGTTGTGCGAGTTGGGTTGGACGTGCGAGTGAGGAGGCGGGTGGTGCGAGTTGTGCGGATTGTGTTAGCGTGGTGTGGGACGTGGAGGGAGGAAAAGGTGGGAGAGCGAGAGGAGCGGATGGGTGGGTTGTTGATGCTGCTGTGAGAGATACGCTGCGGCGAGCTGGAGGGGATTGGGTGGTTGAAGGCTGAAGAGAATGCAGTGGCAGGGCGTGAGGAGATGTGGCAGCAGGAGAAAGGCCAGAGCTCATCGCAACCTTGCAAAACTCTTCCATTCTCTTCTCCCCCTCCTCCCCTTCTTCCTCCTCCCCTTCTTCCTCCTCTCCCTCCTCCTCCACCAACTCCTCCTGCTCTGCATGGTGCATGGCATGTGGATGCATGCCTGTGGTGAGGTCATCACCACTACCATGGTCCATGGCACGGTGTTGCGCGAGGAGGGAGGGCAGGTGCTTGAAGGAGGAGCAGTGGAGGGTGCAGACGCCCAGGCGGCGCAGCAGACTGAGAGTGACAGCATGCCGCACTGGGCGGTCGTCCACACTCACCACGCACACCCCCTCCAACGCACATGCACCCCTCCCACCACTGCCACCCCTCCCACCACAGCCATCACTGCCACCACTGCCACCACTGCCACCACCGCCACCACTCCCGCCACTCACCACACACACCCCCTCCAGCCCACATCTTGCCTGCGGCCGCCGCTGCAGCAACCGCGAACACATGTGATCCTGCTCCTGCTGCTGCTGCTGCTGCTGCTGCTCGCTTGTGGCTTGGGGGGACCCGTCGCACGGGCTAAGCGGATGAGGCGAGGAGATAGTAGCTGGCGAGATGGAACGTACGGATGGTATGGCGGGAATTTGTTGGGAGGTTGGGGAAGCAGTGGGCGGGGAAGGGATGGAGAGAGTGGAGGGGAGTGGGGCAGGGAGGTGAGAATGAGGAGTGAGGGGCTGAGGAGGAGACGTTGTAATAAGGGGAGGGAGAGGGGGAGGCCTGTCGGGGTTAGGAGGAGGGGAGGGGTGAGCGAGAGGGGGTGTGTGGAGGATGATGTCGAAGAGAAAGGTGGTGCCGACACCTGGATTGCTCGTGAAGGAGATGGATCCCCCCATCATCGACACGAGCCGCTGCTCGGATTGGGGAGTGCGAGAGGGGGTAGGGAGGGGGGGGTTGCGGAACAGCGGGCCAGCAAGGAAATGGATAAATAGGACAGGTCTAGATGATCAGAAATGGTAGGTGCTGCAGGGATTACTACCATGGTGGAAATTGTAATCTGGGATCTGGGCCTAAAATCTCCAACATGGTATCAGAGAAGGTATGGGTTCAATTCCAAGTGTCAACATCACTTTTGAGGGGACTCAACGCCACTTTCGAGTGGACTCAACGGCACTTTTGAGCGGACCCAAAGCCGACTCAGAGAGGCTCCTACTAACCTAGGTTTGCCATGCAGCGCACCTAGCATGCAGATGCAGTAGTGAACTTGCATGCAGCACACCTTGCATATGGAGAGGCCGATCCCCGTGCCTCCATGCAGGCGAGCTGTGCTGCGATCCGCTTGGGCGTACGACTGAAAGATGTCCCTCTGCGCGTGACGCGGGATGCCGCTACCTGTTAAGGAAGGACCATCGGGGGCAAGGAGATTGAAAGAGACAATGGAGTGAGAACAGAACCGACAATGGAGTGAGAACAGAAACTACGGAGTTTCTGAAATGTGTAGAGGATGGGGATTGTAGGGAGTGTACAGAGTGTAGGGAGTGTAGGAGGTGTTGGGGGGCTTCTTATTACATCCATCAAGCATCTGTGAGTCGCACCTGTGTCCTCCACCGCCACCAGCAGGCGCACTGGCTGGTTGGGAGCCAGGGCACTTTGACACGTGTGGCTGGCCATGCCACCACCATGGCAGCTGTGGTTAGCCACGCCACCACCATGGCAGGTGTGACAGGCCGCCCCCACCGTGTCGAGGTCCATGCTGCCGCCCATGCGCTCCCACGAGCACCACGTCTTCATTGCTGGCCGCCCGCTCAAGGTCACACAGCAAGGGCCGGCAGGAGCATCCTCGCCATCCGCAGCAGCCCCAGCAGCCCCAGCAGCCCCAGCAGCCCTGGTAGATCCACGGCCATCAAAGCCATCATTAGCACCAGCACCTCCGCTCCCATGCACACCAATATCTGGCGATGCTGGGGCTTCTGAGGCAGCCATGGCATCATCATCTGCGTCAGCTGAGTCCTTCTTCTCGACTGACGAGGAGGAGGAGGCGGAGGACGAGGCTGGGAGCAGCAGTGGGGGACCGTCACCATCATCGCCAGCATCATCAGCAGCATTGGTGCTGCTTGCCACCCGGACAGCGATGAAGATGTGGCCCTTGGTGGTGAACTTGAAGGCGTTGCCTATGAGGTTGATGAGGACCTGGAGTAGGGAGTAGAGGAGGAACTTGGGGGAGAGGAAGATGTGGCCCTTGGTCGTGAACTTGAAGGCGTTTCCGATGAGATTGATGAGAACCTGATGTAGCGGCAAACAAGAGGCTCGACAGGGAGGATCAGACAGCGGGAAAAGGCTTGACCGGAGACAACTACTCAAGAAGTGCGAGCAAGAGACAAGCATACAGCCTACCTACTTCAAATAGCAGAGTACACGCTACTGTTTGCTCAACAATATGTTCTTGTTTAAAAAACCCCCACTGAAACGTAAATATGTTATTTGAAATTACCTGCTTCACCCGGAGCGGGTCTCCAATAAGCGTCTCGGGCACGTCGTCCGCAACGAACGCCGCGAGCTCGATGGACCGGTTCTCCTCCGCACTGTCGACGAAAATCGCGAGCACGTCGTCGAGCTCGGTGCGCACGTGCAGCGGGATGCGCTCGAGGCGCAGCTTCTCCGCCTCGATCTTGGAGAGGTCCAGAATGTCATTGATCAGCGCACACAGCGCGCGCCCGCTGCTGCGCGCCGTCTCCGCGTAGTCCAGCTGCGTGCCGTCCAGGGGCGTCTCCAGCAGCAGGTTCAGCATGCCTGGTGTTTGTGTGGTGATGGGGAAGGGTTTCGAGAATACAGGCACCATAAGCTTGTCTCTGTGTAGTCCAGCCGTGTGCCGTCTAAGTGGGTCCAGCATGCCTCGAACACACGCTGGAGGGGGGAGGTCAAAATCATGAGAAGTGAGAATTTTAAGATTAATAATAATAATAATAATAATAATAATAATAATAATAATAATAATAATAATAATAATAATAATAATAATAATAATAATAATAATAATAATAATAATAATAATAATAATAATAATAATAATAATAATAATAATAATAACAATAACCAAAACAGTGATAACCAGAGCAGTAATAATAATAACAACAATAATCATAATAGTATTAGTAATGAAAATGATGATGAAGATGACGAGGACGAGGACCAGGAGGACGACGACGGCGACGGCAAGGACGAGGCCAAGGGGGACAACGTCAACGATGACGGTGTAACATGGTTGTGCAGCACGTACCGATGACGCCGTTCATGGGTGTGCGGATCTCATGCGACATGGTTGTCAAGAAATCCCCCTTGGCGCGGCTGGCCGCCTCGGCTTCCAACCGGGCCTCCCTGAGTTGATCCTGTGCAGTGGCGATGTGCTGGCAGTCGGACTCGAAGGTGGCCATGAGCTGAATGCACGTCCACAGGAGGAAGGTGGACACGGCCAGGAAGAGCACGGCCACCACGATCCACACAAAGGGGCCAAACGGCTTGGTGTAGGATGCGTGCCTTGAGGGGGGGAGGGCGGTGGGGAGGGTGGGAGGGTGGGAAGGTGGTTTGGGGCACTAGCCGGCAACATGGTACGTGGAAATGGGCGTGGCGAGAAGTGACGTCAAACAAGTGATGTTGTCGGGTCGAAGGGTGGGTGGATGGGGCGAGGGGGGGAAGAGGGAGGGGTTGACAAGCACGTGGAATCAACTCACTCGCAGAAAAGGTAGAAGCGTCTGGTCGAGTCACCCAGGTACACTGCACGCTGAACTCTCCCTCCCACATTCGCCTTCTCCTTCCCCTCTAAATCCACCATCCACCTCCCTATCTCCTCCTCACCCACCACCCCTTCTTGCTCAAACATCAACTTTGGCACCCAGCTGCCCGCACCCCCATCCCTATCTCCATCCCCATCCCCACCCCTGGTCCCATCCACCAGATAGACACGTGCATTCGGATGCACCAGCTCCTTAAAGCCCACCGTCGATCGCAGGCTCGCAAAGTTATACCCCGCAAGTAGGAAGCCCCTCGGGAGTATCCCGGGGTGGGCGAGGGGGGGGAGGTGGAGGGAGGAGGGCGTGGGAGGGGGGTACATGGGCGGCAGGGCGAAGGTGGTGTGGTTGTGGTAGACGGGGAAAGTGTGGCCGAGGTAGTGGTAGGGGTAGTCGCCGCGCATGAAAGGTGGTGCCATGGCAGAGGAGGCCAGGGCGATGGATCGATGAATCGTTGCGTTGAAACTTGGATCTGAGGGAGACATGGGAGGAGATTCGTACATGAGACATGCAATATGTATAAATTTCGCATGTCGCGGTTGAGGGTGCTGTCCGTGGGGCTACAACAGTTGAGTTCCTCCTACAACGGTGCAAGTCCAACAATTCAAGTGAGTACCTGACAGACATGACGTCGGTTGCTGAGATTCACCAGGGCTTCGTGCTGAAGACGGCAATTGCACACTGGCCGAGCACAATGCGTCGTCGTGGAGGGGCCGGTTTGTGACTGGGGCATAAACTAACTGCAAGTGTGAGTACGTACCTGACATGATGTCCAGACAGCAACGGCTGTTGAAGTCCACCAGGGTGTTGTATCCCGGCCTTATGTTGAAGAAGACGATCGGCGAGTACATGGGCTCGCCCAGGGGCTGGCAGGGGAAGGTGCCGTTCGGGCCGTAGCCAAAGACGCACTGCCCGGTCTCCCTCTCCAATGTGGCCCGCGCTGCGGAGGTGTTGAAGAGGAATGAAAACCCCACGACTGGGCAAAAGAGGGGCCGGCGGTAACATGGGCGAAAGAGAGACAAGCAAAAAAGGAGGAGGGGCATGTGGCTTACATGATGCCATGGGTTAGCTCACATGTAACTCACACGATGCCATGGGTTAGCTCACATGTAACTCACACGATGCCATGGGTCAGCTCACATGTAACTCACATGATGCCATGGGTCAGCTCACATGTAACTCACATGATGCCAGGGGTCAGCTCACACGTAACTCACATGATGCCATGGGTCAGCTCACATGTAACTCACATGATGCCATGGGTCAGCTCACATGTAACTCACATGATGCCATGGGTCAGCTCACATGTAACTCACATGATGCCATGGGTCAGCTCACATGTAACTCACACGATGCCATGGGTCAGCTCACATGTAACTCACATGATGCCATGGGTCAGCTCACATGTAACTCACATGGGTGAGCTCGCATGTAACTCAGATGATGCCATGGGTCAGTTCACATGTAACTCACATGATGCCATGGGGCTCACATGATGCCAGGGGGCGGGCGTCAAGAGTGGATTGAGTGAACCCCTGGAACTTGGCCACATTGCGAAAGCTCTCCTTTGCGCTGATTGGCCGGGGGAGGAGGGGGGACGAAGGGCGAGGAAGGGGGACAACGGCGACGCGGGACGACGGAGGGCGAAGGGGGACGAAGGGGGAGAAAGTGGCATGTGAGTCGACTCACAAGGCACCCATGACGACAGGTGCTAGAATGGGGGGGTGGGTGGGTGGGTGGGTGGGTGGAGCCAACTTTGGGCGAGGTCAAAGTGGGCCATTCAAACCGAAACTTCCGCCGTTCTAGACTCAGCAGAAGACAACCAAATCGAATCAGCTCAAAAATCCGGTCTAAAGTAAATGAGTGCCTTTGAATAAGGTGAACGAATTAGCCGTTCACCACACGCCTCAAAACCGAACTCTTGGTGAGCACGAGGCGGCGAGCTGACTTCTGAGTTGACTAAAAAAAGTCAGCTCCTTTGGTTTGGATAAGGAGAACGAATTGGCCGTTCAACACAGACCGCCAAACTGAAACTCTTGGTGAGCACGAGGCGGCATATGGTACGCACACCTACCTATCGAGGTAGTAGGTGCGGACGAAATCAGCGAGAGAGTGCGTGTTGGCAGCCGTGGTGTTGAACTTGCCCTCGACGAACGCCGCCCACTCGTCGCAGTGCGCTGCCAGCTCGTCCCACGCGTCCCTCTCTGAGAGCCGCCACACCCACACCAGCACCAGGGTCAGAATGCCCAAGGCTGCCAGCCCCCACAGCCAGAACAGCCGCTGGTGAGGGGGGAGTAACAGGGCCGCGGAAGAAGGGGGGAGAGAGAAATATACTTGTGAGACGTCTCAAAACGAGTGCAGCCGCGCTGTTACAAGCACAAGGGTCAAAATATCAAGGCCCGTGGTCCCCACAGCCAGGGCAGTCTGGTAGAGGGGGAAGTAATGGGCCGGAGGGGGGGTGTGGAAACTCAGGTGAAGCAGGGAGAGCTGAAGACGCTCGGAGGCGAGAGGGGGGGACTCTGGGAACGAGATACCAAGGGACTAAGCAACCTGGAAATGGGAGTATGCAAGGGGGGAGTGGAAGGAGTATGCGAGGGGGAACAGGGACAAATAACTATGCTTCTCCCCTTGCTGACTGTGGCCGAGTCGTGCCATGCCTGTCAGGTGGCTGAGCAATAAACCAGACCCGGCCAAACATGATGATGATGATGAAGCAGAGCGCTAGAGGCCATACAGTAGCGGAAAACTACGGACTGTCAGCCGCCGCACTAGCGATGTTCACGGCGTCCCAGTCACCACACTAATGGCGGCAATCACGGCGTCCCAGTCACCACACTCATTCCGGTAATCACGGCGTCCCAGTCACCACACTAATTGCCGTAGTAATCACGGCGTACCTGGCGCCACGTGTGGCTGAGTCGTCTGAGCGGCCACGACGCGAGCCACTCCACGCTCCACAGCCATGACTGCCGCCGCCGCTGCGCTCTCTCCTCCGCCATGATCCCATCTTCCGCCATCCCCACTTCCGCCATCCCCTCTTCCGCCATCCCCTCTTCCGCCATCCCCTCTTCCGCATCCATCCCCTCCGCATCCATCCCCTCGTCCGCCATCCCCTCCATCCCCGCTTCCGCCATCGCCTCCATCCCCGTTCCCGCCATCCCCTCTTCGAGCGGCACAGCTCTTTCTGCCGCTTCTTCCTCTGAATCAGAGTGACCCTTCCCGCCATGATCACCCCATTCTGCCTCGATTAGATCTACCTCACTCCCACTGCTCTCGCTTCCATCCTCTCTCTCCCTCTCCCCCTCGGCTCCGCACTCCACGCTCTCCCTCGCGTCGTCCCTAAAGACGGTGCTGTCCCCGCTGAGTCTTCGAAACCCGTTCCGCCGATCATGCGGCTGCCTTGGCATGCAAGCGGCCATTGCTGCGCAATCCATGTCGCCAATCAGATCTCGCCACACAATTTCAGCTGGGCAAAGCGGTTGGTATGGTGGCTGGGACGTGGCGAGCATGTTGCGGAAACCAACGCGACTGTTCGGATCTGCATCGTATGCACTAAGGTTCAGCTTCGCGCCCTCAGATGATGGGCTAGCACCTGAGCACGATGCATTCGTCGTAGGCAAACAAGCTATTACGATGTCTTTGTCCCAACTTCACTCTCACTTCGTCGCAACCTCATCAACCTCACAACGTGGCGCGGGTCCAACCCCACCCGGTTTCACCACTTTTTGGGACGACAGAAGCCAAGTGACACCAAACCCCAGTGACAGCACAGCCAGGAACTGTGTTGTCGAGAAACTGTTGAGGGCGTGTCCCCCGCGTTCGTTCGATTACGGTTGGGTAAGATTCTATGCGGGGCAGAAGGAAATATAGCGACATGAAACGGTTGAGTGGGGTTTCGAGCGAGGAACATACGCGCGGGACCGCCCTGAATGACCTAGGGAGCTTGTGGGGAGCTTCTACAGGTTTGGGGGCACCACCAGGTTCTACGTCGTGCTAGAAGAGGCAACCTACACCTTTTCTCATATATTGTCCCACCCGGAACAGTTCAAATTGCAATCCCACCTACCAGGTTCTCAGCATGACTCGCGTTGACACTGAACCTGATTGGCTGCAGTCTGAACGATAGCGAACAACCAAGTCTTATTTCGACAATTGCGAGTTTCAGATCTGGGACGTCGCGCAGGCAACTAATCTAGTGCATGAGCGAGATTTTGCAACCAAGTGTCAGGGCTTACTGTGGGTTTCACCTTCAAGGTCCCGTTTGCCAGTGTTTTACCATTTCCTGCTTACGGGTCTAGGCCGCATGCAAAAAAAGTAAAACTAATTGGAAGAATAACTGTACCTCAGTAATCAGGGCGTGTCCCGAGCATACCTTTTCGAGCTTAAACCCTACCCGATCGTTTTACGTCGCTATTTGACCTTGCTGAATCAGTAAGCATCTCACCCGACCGCAATCAAGCGTACTCTTGGGACACGCCCTCAAAATCCGAGGGTGTCTTTTGGTGTCATCTCGATCTGGTGGGTAGATTGATTTCGAACCCCTTCCACTTTCCGGTGCTTGATTCCACTGAGTTAGGGTGTGTTTTGCAGCGAGTATTTGACCCGAGGGTTTAGCGGAAAGATCCGAGGCTGGAAACAAAATTGCCTTGGCTCTTGCGAAAAAACTGACGGCTCCAGCAAGTCAGCTGTCAAACCGAACAACTAACAGAGACGCGCAAATGCACATCCACCAGTCATAACTTCGTAAAATTCTGTTTGACTTGAAAAGCTCGGCTAGTATAGCCGCAACCCTCCCCTTGCGACAATTCGTGACTGTGCAGCCGCTACACCGTCAAGAAAATTAAACCCGCAGTTAGGTTGTGACAACCTCGGGTCTGACACTCACTGCAGAATCCTCCCTTAGGGCATTGTGACCAAAGAACTCTTCACCGTCTGTACTCTACAGTCTAGGGACATACACCTTTCTCCTATTTAGTCCCACGGTTTTCGCATGCGACTCGAGCCTATAAGCAGGAAATGGTAAAACACTGGCAAACGGGACCTTGAAGGGGAAAACCCACAGTAAACACTTACACTTGGTTACAAAATCTTGCTCATGCACTAGATTAGTTGCCTGCGCGACGTCCCAGCTCTGAAACTCGCAATTGTCGAAATACGACTTGGTTGTTCACTATCGTTCAGACTGCAGCCAATCAGGTTCAGTGTCAACGCGAGTCATGCTGAGAACCTGGTAGGTGGGATTGCAATTTGGACTGTTCCGAGTGAGGAACACGTGTATCCTGTGCGAACTTTCCTCCAGTTATCGAATGTAGTTCGGACCTGAGTTGTCGGGCCGAGCCTGGACTTCCGAAATTCAGGGTTGTACTCGATGTTAGCGAGGCTCCACAAGGAAAAGGGATTTTCTCTACACCTTCCCCCCTCCTAGACGAGACTACCCACATATGGGGCAGCCCGACCGTGTAAATTGGCCTGCACTAGTGGGTGGTTGTCCAGGGTAGCGGCCGGGACTCATATGTCGTCGTCGCACGTATGGTCAACCCATCGAACCAGAAACTCCAAAACCCGTTGACCTTGGTCGCGGCGGATTCTGTGGGAGAGGATTTGTTGTGGCTCGGGGACGGGTCTGATCGAAATGTAAAGTCGTTGACGGTCGAGATCAGCCGTGTTCGCGACGAGCTGCCAAAGGAGGCTGACGTAGAAGGAATCGTGGATACGCCAATCGCCCGGTAACGGTAGCTTGGCAGTGACAGGTGTCACCATCCGAATAATTCGGGAAGGGTATACAGAATCTCGGGCGGAGTTTATGTGGTAAACTCAACCCTAAATTCTTAGTGTCATACTGGACTAGTTGCCCAGGAGACAGGTGTAAATCCCATCTATGCTTGTCAGCATACCGTTTGGCAGTAAGGTTGGCTTTGGAAATAGCCCCGGTAGCATTTTTCTGTGTAGTCTGTAAATCCTTGACGAACTGTTGAGACCGTGGGGCGGGACTCTCAACTAGGGGTGTCATGGGAGTCGTGAGATTTAGACCATAATTCAGGTAGAACGGTGATTGGGCAGTCGTGGACGAAGGGGCGTTGTTATACGCAAACTCGATCAAGGGGAGAGAATCTTCCCAGTCGGTCGGGCCGGTATAGGTTGTCCGTATAAGTTGCTCCATGGTCTGATTTGTCCGTTCAGTCTGGCCGTCGGTCTGTGGGTGGTAGGCCGTGGACAAATGGAGACGTGTACCGTATTGTTCCCACATTTTTGTCCAGAATTTGGACGTAAATATGGGGTCTCGATCGCTCACGATCGCCTTCGGGATTCCCTGCAGGCGAAAGACGGTCAGGATGAACAGCTTGGCGGTTTGCTCGGCTGTGATTGCCGTCCGGTATGGCACGAAATGAGCCATTTTTGTGAATCGATCAACAACCACGAGTACAACATTATTTTGGGATGCGCCGGCACTGGCAACCCTGTTACGAAGTCCATGGATACGTGCGTCCAGGGCTTTGTGAGCAGTTCTAACGGTTGTAGTAATCCAGCTGGCTTTTGGCGAGAGGATTTCATCAGGTGGCAGGTGGGGCATGAGGCCACGTATTGCTGCACGCCATGGCTCGCATTCGGCCAATAATGATGACGTTGGAGCATTTTCAAGGTTTTATCAACCCCAAAATGTCCCGAGCAATTAGCGTCATAGACCTCCTGTATCAGTAATTCGTATAATAGTCAATAGGATGGATCCCAAATTTGGTCAGTACCAGCTTTTAGGTGGTAGTGCCCTCGTTGAGTGGTCGGTGCCTGGTGGTGGTTAGAGGTGAAGAGCGGGTCAGTATTGTAGCCGTAGGTTAATAGTCATATTAGCAACGGATTAGCTTGGGCAATTAGTACAGTGGTTATATGGGCAGCAGGGCGGGAGAGGGCGTCGACAGTATTATTTTGTGCCCTTTTTGTAGGTGATACAGTAGTGGAGGTTGGAATCGAGATATTCGAGCCAACGAATCTGACATGGATTGATGGTCGGTTGGGCTCGGAGGAACAGTAGGGACTTGTGGTCGCGAGTCGTAGGTGATTGCTGCGGTCCTTTGCCAATGTCATGGAACTATACCGCGCCAACGGCAATATCGCTGGCATCCGTAACCAGTTCTTACGGGCGGTCAAGGTCAGCGATACGAAGATTTGGTGGTGTCATGAGGAAAGTCTTCAGTTGATCAAATTCAGCTTGCTACATCTCCCCCCATTCATAAAAAACCCCCTTCTGCAGCAAGTCGGTTAGTGGGGCTGTTGACTCTCCCATTCTTTGGATAAAACGGCGCATGTACTTGACGAACCCCAGAAAACTCTGCAACTCCTTAATTTTAGTAGGCGGTTCCCAATTTCGAATAGTGTCAATCTTCTTTGGGTCAATTTTAACGCCTGCAGTATAGATCATGTGCCCGATGAACTCCAACTCTTCTTTTAAGAAATCGCACTTAGAGCCCTTAGTGATGAGGCGGTGTTGATTGCAGAGGGTAAAATCTGCTTCCAGGTCCTTCAAATGCTGCTCCCGAGTTTTGCTGTACACCAGGATATCATCCAGATAGACGATAACGCACTTGTCCAGTAGCGGGGGAAAGACTTCGTTCATGGTCAGTTGAAAAGTGGAGGGTGCGTTTGTCAACCCAAACGGCATCACTGTATACTCGTAATTTCCGTAACAGGTTCAAAATGCTGTCTTCGAAATATCAGCTTCAGCGACACGAATCTGGTGGTAACCCCCTCGCAAATCAATCTTGGAGAAAATCATGGCCCCGCGAAGTTGGACGATGAGATCGTCGGCTCGTGGAATTGGTTAACGCGACTTGATGGTGATGTTGTTGAGCGCTCGGTAGTCAGTACACATTCGAAGCCCTCCATGCTTTCTTGGGATGAAGAGAATCGGCGCGGCGTAGGGTGACATGGATGGGCGGATGAATCCAGTTGGGTACGCAGCTCCAGCAGCTCCGGTTGACTCGGCCTCCATTGTGATCGGATGGTCGGTTGCGCTCTACGTTCCAGCTCAATCGTGTGATCATGTGGTCGTTCGGGTGGTAGGCCGAGCGGCAGGTTATTAGGAAAGATCTTCTCGAACTTGCGCATGTTCTTCGCCAGGTCCTTAGGCAGCACGCAACTTCTCGAGGTTGGTCAGTTCAGCCACCTCCGCTGATGCGATCCATCGGATGGCGTAGACGTCCACGCCGCGTGCCATCGCGCGCTTGATGGTTACGTTGTTAACTAGTGTTGACCGTGGGTCGGGTGGTTTCCACTTTGGCAGTCGTCGCCACTCGCCACCCCACTTCAAGCGAACGTTGCCATTTTGCCACCCAATGCTCGGATTGTACGTGCGAAGCCAATCGCGTCCCAAGAGCACATCACAGCCGTCCAATGTAGTCGTCAGCATGTGCATGGCGAAGCTGACTTGGCTGTTGCAATCAATGTGAATGTATTTCATCCGCTCCCGAATTGCAAGTGGCGTGACGTCGACCAACCGCGCGTCAATTTTGGGCATGCAGCGCTCCATTTGCAACCTCAGTTTCTTTGCTCTTGTCATGTTGAACAGACTGTGTGATGCTCCATCATCCACAAATATTTTTAATCTGGTGTTGCCAACGTGCCCTTCCACCAGCACAGGGCAGTCAACAGGTTCACTCCCCTTTAACCGAGCATGGCCGATATCGCATAGATCGGCACTACTACTTGGTGGGAATGGTGATCTTCGGGCGACGAAGCCTCATCAGTAGGGGGTCCGACTGCTGTTGATGCTGTCTATTTCCCGACTTCCTTCCGTCATTAGCTCCCAACTTCTGCAACTCCGGACAGTCCCGCATGATGTGTTCCGGCTAGCCGCAATGATAACACTTGCCAGGAAATCTATTATATGACGGTGCTGCCACGCCGTTGATGGATGGGTAAATATTCTGCCCTTGAAAATAACTTCCCTCCCGAAAATTCGCTCTCGGCCATACACTGTTCTCGTCCCACACTTTTGCGACTTGCT
The DNA here is from genome assembly GCA_027943415.1 of Closterium sp. NIES-67. Lineage (NCBI taxonomy): Eukaryota > Viridiplantae > Streptophyta > Zygnematophyceae > Desmidiales > Closteriaceae > Closterium > Closterium sp. NIES-67. The sequence continues at coordinate 373,976 of BQMB01000524.1, read as the reverse complement.
GCACTTCCAAGAACGTCGTCGGCGGTGCATGCGAATTTCTTGCTGGACCTCCGTCTTCAGCCCTAGGATATATCGGCTCGTTTTCTCCATCTCATGTTGATCGTCGATTTTGTCGCAGATGGCGAGGAATAATGACGTGTACTCTAGAACTGAGCCCATTTGATGCCACCCTTGCAGCTTCACAAGAGCGTTTTCGCATGCGGATACATGCTCGAAGTGCTTGCGAAGCAGTGCACCCCACTGTGGCCAGGTCAACTTTCTCGGCCACACCAAATAAGGATCACGTAGAAGTTGAAGCCAATCGTAGCTCCCCGTCCATCGCAAGTTGCCGGTCTGTCGAAGTCCCTCACGACGTCACGTACTATCACCACCAACTTAATGTAGACCCTCGTAATAAAAACATTGCCAACTTGACGTGTGTCTCATCGTCGTTGACATCGGCAGCATTGAAGAACAACTCCATGGTGAACAGCCACCCACACAGCGTGCTGTGCGTCTCCATCGGATTGAACGGCAGGGGCATGGCAGGTTTGATCTTCACAATTGCCCGTCGCTCCCTCATGCTAACGTCAGGTGTCGCTGACATTGTCTGCGGTTGGTGCGCGCCTGGCGAAGGCTCACATCTTCTTCTTTCAACGTGGCAAGGTCCAAGGACATGGCCTCCATCTTCGCCACCATTTCGCCGACCTTCGTCGTCAGAACCGACGCACGCGCTGCCGCATCTGCTCAAGAGTTTCTAGTACTACGACAAGAAGGGCTATTGACAATGAATTACCCTAGCTAGCTAACACCTCTAAAGTCACTACGGGCACGTGCAACGTAAGAGATGTGGAGCATCTCGGAATAACGCAATGACTAGAATGAGGTACACAAGCTGGTTTTGTGCTATGGTGTTATACTCTCTATAAGCATGCACCTATGTAGTCTATAACAATCTACAAATATGTTGACACACCCCCTAAGTTGGACAAGGGGCAGTGCCTGGCAAGAGACATGCAGCTCAAGGTGGCACTACTAATCCAACCTCTGAGGCAAGGGTCCGAAGACCAGCCAGAAGAGTACAAACTAGACAAGAGCAAACCAGGGCAACACTACTAGTCTGGCCACTGGAACAGAAGCCACAAGGCCAGTCAGGAGAATATATAAAAGAGTAGTACACAATCAGGGTCCTAGCAAGTGAGGAGCTACTCGAACTAGACCAAGCTGTACACAGTGTCGCTGATGATCCTTTGGCGCAAGCGCCTTCGTAAAGATATCAGCTGTGTTGGCACAGGAGGCCAAGTGAACTATGCGGGCCTGGCGTCAATGCTGTAGCTTGCGCAAGAGAAAGTACTGCAGCTGGATGTGCTTCACTCTGCCCTCCACTCGAGGCTCCTAACACAGGAGCATCATGGCCATGTTATCAGCGTACAGGACCGGGGCAAAGCTAGGCCGCTCACCTAAGTATGTGAGCAGTAGCCCTGGGAGGACCTGAGCGTCTCAGCGTTGTCCGCCCACGAAGCGTCTGTGTGCCCTGTAAGGACCACTGGCCTGCGTCCTCCTAGCATTAGCCCCATGCCCAATGTACTTGCAACGTAAAACCCTTTTAGCGGCCGACTAGTGTTGAGGTCGGTGTCTGTCTGTGGCCACAAAGCGAGCCAGGATACTGAGAGTGTATGCAAGATCTGGACGAGTGCAAGTCTTTAGGTACATGAGGCAACCCACCAGCTCTGCGTACGGACCACTAGGCTCTATTGACTCCTCAGGGACTAGAGCCAACAGCCTGTGGTCTTCTGGCAGAGGTGTGGGCTGTGCGGAGGAGAACTAAAGACCGAACCTCTGAAGGACCTGGCGCACCAAGTGTGACTGTGTGAGAGTGATGGTGTGCACTGCTCTGTGCATCACAGTCTAGCGAGAAAGTAAGCGCGGTGGTAGCGGCAGCCGGCGAAAGGGCTAACGAGGAGCCTAGGCTAAACAAATCAGGAGGTCCTACGCCTGACGCAACCAGGGAGCCTAGACTACACACAGGGGGCACACCTACATTAGGCAACACAGGATAATACGTTTGAGTCACACTAGAGTCATCAGCATACATAGCAGAGCAAATCTGATCCATATCTATCTCAAAGACCAGCACACAGCGACGTACCAGGCTGTGCCAGTTGGGGGGGTCCGACGCAGGGCCGAACCGGAGACGGAAGAGGTCGTCGAGGCGGCGATAGCAGCGAGCAGTGGTGTGACCGGGACAGTCACAGACAGTGTCGTGGCAGAGGCTGGACTGAAGCTGGTACTGGCAGGTGACCACACTGGAGCCGCCACCCGACACCAAGCTACGTGGCCCACCACCACGACCACCAGCACCAGAGTATCCAGGCCTCCACGGCGGCGGGGGTCCACACGGCTGCTGCTGCTGCAACTGTAGTTGCTGTTGCGGCTGTTGCTACTGCTGTGGCTGCTGTTGCTGCTGCTAACGCTGCTACTGCTACTCGTCCTGCTGCGCTGGGGCACCAGCCCCGGTCCCTTCGTCTGCACTACCGTCCCCTCCACCACCTCCGCCACCCCTGCCACCCCCGTCACCCCTCCTGCCGCCACGCCCCCCCTGGGCCCGGCGTCCCCTACCCTGACGAGATTGCGCTGAGGTTGCTGCAGTGGTCTCAGCAGCGGAGGTCATCTCAACAACAGCGGCAGAGATGTCAGAGTAAGTGCATTGGAAGGGAGTACAGCCCTGGAAGATAGGGACCGCCGCAATACCGCTCGACTGAGCGATAGTGCGTTGGCGGGTCTCTATCGCGGACAGTGTAGTGACAAAGTCAGCGAGGGTGAGGTCAGCGGTGTGGAGGCCAAGGAAGTGGTCGTGGGCAGTGGCTAGGCGGTCAGGAAGGCGCGTGGCAAGGAAGTAGAGAGTAGCGCCGAGGGGGGGAGGCAGTACAAGGATCTGAGCGGTATCTGGCCTCTAGCGCGTGCATGTGAGTTGCGAGATCAGCGACAGTGGGAAAGGACGTAAGGTCAGGGAAGAGCAGGGGGAGAAGGAGACGGCCGGCAGAGGCGGAGGAGGGAGTGAAATAGCGCGCAATGACGGCATCTAAGTACTCCTGCGCAATCTCTAGGGCCTGGTAGTGGGGGCGCTCAGACAAGGGGAGGGCGCGACTGATAGAAAGCTTCGCGACTGCGTCACGTGACTCCCAGACGGAGCGGGCGAGCTCAGCAGCTGCAAAGGCCTCACGCTCAGCGCGCGTAGGGGCACCAGAGAGGGCAGCAGGCGGGTCGGGACAGGGGATCTTACAGTCGACGTGGACTGCCAGAGACTGGCCATCCTCATGCCTCAATGTCGATCGCCCGACCCTCCGCGTCCAGGAGGAGCACAGTGTCTGCCATCGCCTGCAGCAGCAGACCGTCGCAAGAGGAGGAGGAGGAGAGAGCGGTGGGGAGCGGTGGAGAGCGGCGGTGAAGACGGCCGGCAGGAGCGCCGACGCAGAGGAGGGAACCAGGGCCGGCGGGTCGGGGCGGCACAACGACACAACGGCTCGGCGGCTCGGCGGCGCGGCTGGAGCAGGTTTGAGGGGCCTGATTGGCCCTTCGCCAAAATCACACATGCAGTGCAACGCCAGCTGGACACAGAAACTTGTCGAATATGCGGGTCGCTCTTCTGTTTCAGTATGATTTCGACGATACCCTGTCTGGTCAGGGTAGAACTAGAAGTACTCTTACTGCAGCAGAGTAAAAACAATCTTACACTTTTTAACTAAGGGTCACGGAAAAAATGCCCTTACAAAATCAGGGTGATCCTGAAAAAGCGGCCGCTGGAAAGGGCAATCAGGGTGAAACACCCTTCAAATTTGAGGCCTGGAAGCACAGGGCTAAATACAAACACAGCGCATTGGGACTCGGAAGTGTCGGATGAGGCACCGAGTGTAGGCTTGGGGGTCTCGAACGTAGTTCGGACCTGAGTTGTCGGGCCGAGCCTGGACTTCCGAAAGTCAGGGCTGTTCTCGATACTAGCGAAGAGAGGCTCGATAAGGAAATGGATTTTCCTTACATCACAAGCCCGATACATAAAGAACTGTAAGCGAAGGATTACAATTTCTTCAAATTGTATATAATGGAGCGAAGTTATGCAAAATAAATTACTAATTTTGGGGTTGCAACCCAACAAGGTAATTTTGGCACCAACATTTGGCAGTTACGGTAGTACCATACATTGAGACCACTTCCATACATTTAGACTTAGTACTGTTAGTCTTTGTGCCCTGGAGAGAGAGGAATCTACGCTGATGACGAAGCACTGCTCGCAAGTGCCAGCAATGACATATGCGGGGAGCGCAATCATTGGCACATGCCCCATGTCTATGGGTGCCTACGACTGGCCAAGGCACTGCCAGGTGGCGTCATCAACTTGGAATTCCACGTCTGTGTGTCCTACGACTGGTGGAGGCACTGCCAGACAGCGTTGGCGAGATGGGTGTGTTCGAGGGGTTTGGAGAGGTACGCATCCATGCCCACGGCGAAGCACTGCTCGCGCGTGCCAGCAATGACGTCCGCTGTGAGCGCTATGATGGGCACATGCCCCATGCCCCTAGCCCTCTCCCGCGCCCGAATCCTCCGAGTCGCCTCCAACCCGTCCATGCCCGGCATCTGGGGGGGAGTAGCAAGGGGGGAGAGGAAAATACTGTACTTAGCCATGAGTCACGTTGATGCGACTCGTCCATGCCCGGCATCTGGGGGGTTTGATAAGGCACGGGGAAAACAGTGAAGATGGAAAGTCGCCTCCAACCCGTCCACGCCTGGGAGGGGGGAGGAAGGAAGAACGAAGCATAAAGAAGATGAAGTAAGATGAAGTAACCGCATGCGGTATGTCAAACGAGCAAGTGACCCAAGAAGAGCATTGCTCCCGAAAGAGCAAACGCAAAGCCATGCTAGTTCTAACCATCCATCTCCCCCGATTCCACCCACCTACAGGTCCATGAGGACGAGGTGGAAGGAGAGAGCTACCTGAATGATCCTCCCATTCTGACCCACCTGTCCCTCTCCCTCTCTTTGCTCACCCACCTGCAGGTCCATGAAGACGAGGTGGAAGGGGCGAGCTACCTGAATGATCCTCCCATTCTGACCCACCTGTCCCTCTCCCTCTCTTTGCTCACCCACCTGCAGGTCCATGAAGACGAGGTGGAAGGGGTGGCCCGGCAGCAGCGCATCGAGCGCGCGCTGCCCGCCATCCAGGGCGGTCACTTGCGCTCCGTGGCGCTCCAGCAGCTTGCCGGCCACCTTGCGGTTGATCAGGTTGTCGTCCACCACCACCACCCGCTTCCCTGCCAGTACCCCCAGCTTCTCCCCCGCTGTTGCCGGCTCCCGTGCTGCTGCTGCTGCTGGTGATGGTGATGGTGCTGGAGTTGCTGGTGGCTCTGGAGCTGGGGATGGAGCTAGTGTTGGTGAAAGCGACGGTGATGGTGTGTGTGTGAGGGTAGGAGATGGCGTAGAAACAGAAGAAGAAGACAAGGCAGGAGTGAGAGAGGTGGGCAGAGCGCACGTGGGAGAGAACCCTGCAAAATCGAGCCCGCTCTCCAAACCACTGGTGCGGCCAGAACCACCACCACCAGAAGCACCAGAAGCGGCAGTGGCAGCAGTACCAGCACCACCACCACGGGCATTGCTGCTCTTCTGTACATTGCTCTTGCTTCTATGCGACCATAATCTTGTCTTCCTTGAGGCTGTTGAGCCGTTCGTCTGTCGCGCAGCAGCAGCTCCGTCCGTGGAATGGGCACGCCTCAGAAGCGGACCAGGACCAACCCATGCCACCGCTGAATCTGTCGAATCTGCTGCTACAGCTGTCGCTACAGCAGCAGCTGCAGATGCACCTGTATCTGTAGCCCCCACAACAAGGTGCTCGAGAGAAGCTGCTCGCTCCCCCAACGACGCACTGTTGCCATCCATGCATGTATCCTGCACCGTCTCAAGGCGTGGCAACGAGCTGTTGCCATGCATGCATGCATCCACCGACGCCTCACGGAACACCGATGAGCCGTTGCCATGCATGTCATGAGCCGCATCAAATTCCTTGCCAGCCACGTTTGTGAGGGGGGAGGGGTCACCTGTCATGGGAGAGAACCGATTGCTGACGGCAGCAACAGGGGGGAGGAGACGAGGAGGCAGGTGCGTGGCTAGAGTGGCTGAAACCGCAGCCGTTGGTGATGCGTTGGCTGCATGAAGGAGCTTGGCCCGCTCAATTGAGGCATGATTGCAGGACGTTTGTGGGCTCATGCTGCCGGCTGTGACTGGTGAGGTAGCCGCCGGTGTGGTTGGGTTTGCAGAAACGGGACGTCCAGCATTGGAAACAGGGGTGTTGGGAGTGGTAAAAGTGGTAGGGGTAGTGGGAGTGATGGGAGTGGTGGAAGTGGTGGGAGTGGTGGGAGTGGTGGGAGAGTTGGTGTGTGAGGAGCGCATGACAGCTCGAGGGGACTTGATCGCTTGCCAGATGGCGGCAGCAGTGGTGCTGCCCGCCTTGTGGAGGGCCGAGGGGCTCACTAGCTCCAACGCTCCCCACTGGCCCTGCCCATGCCTCCCACTACTGCCACGGCTGCCACTACTCTCGTTATTGTCACACTCGATAGTGACACAACGGCGGCAGGAACGTGGGGCGTCCGCAGGCACCTGCTTCTGCCGCTGCCACTGCAAGGAGAGCTCTTGGCTGTACCTCACTAAACCCCTCCTTCTGACGCACTCCTCTTCTCTCCCCCTCAACCCTCCCTGTGCTGCATCCTCGTTATTGCCTCCTCCTGCCTCCTTACAGTGACCGTGCTCCGTGTCTACAGTAAGCAGCGGCAGCAGCGCCGTCAGCACAGCCGGCTTCCTGAGAGGTTTCCTCACAACGGCATCGAAGCCAAGTGACAATAGCGAGGGGATGGATGGGGACGGGGAGAGAGACAGCACAGGCGACCTGCTCCTGCTACGGCTGGCTCGGCCACTCGGCTTACAAGCACAGTCAGCCCCCATGCCTGCAGCTACTGCTGCTGCTCTCTCCCCCCTCTCCCTGCTCTTCCTTCTCCTGTCCCTGCTCTTCCCTCGGGTCAGAACCCTCCCGCTCTTCGACTGCTGAAAGCTCCCGCCCCCGTCTTCCCTTTGGCAGTCCAAATCTGCGTCATGGGAAAAACTGTCCCCTTTATAAGCATCCCGCTTGTAAGGGCTGGAGCTGTCGGGCGTGGCAGGATCTCTGGCATGAGAGTCGGGTGCGAGCGGGAGGGACCCCTGCAGGAGCACAAGGAAGGGCACGGGCCAGCCGATTTGGGTGCTGCCCTTGCTGCCCTTGCTGCCGTTACTGCTCTTGCTGCTATGCTGCTGCTTCTCTAGCGCACGTCCTCCCCTACCCTCTTTGCTCACCTCCCCCTCCTCCCTCTCCTTGGTCATCTGCTCGCCTTCCCCTGCCATCCCAATGCCACCCCCCCGCCCTGCCAAAAGGGCGTGAATCTGGTCTGCAGTCACTCCCAGCCGCCGCATCATCTCCCCTTCCACCACCACCGCCCCCACATACCCCCTCCTCTCCACCTCACCCAAACTCCTGTAGTGCGCCCCCTGCTGCCCCTCCCCCTCTTCATTCCCGTCCTTTTGCCCCTCCCCCTCTTCCCCCTGCTGCCGCCACCACCGCTGCTGCCGCTGGTCCTCCTCCTCCCCACCCCCCACTCTTTTCCCACTCGAGGAGCAGGCAGCGAGGGAGAGAGGAGGGCAGGAGAACTGGCGGGGGGGAGGAGCAGGAGAGAGAGGGGAGATGGAGGTGGAAGATGCAGAGGGGGTGGCAGCAGAAAGGCGGAAAACAGGCGGAGATGAGAGAATGGCCGGCGAGCCGAAAGGCTCAAGGGCAGGGGAGAAGTGGGAGCTGGTTGACCCGGTGTTGGCCTGTGTGGGGTTAGAAAGCAGAGGAGGTGAGGGTGTTGTCAGGGACGCGGCTGGAGGGGCTCCACTGCATTGTTGAGAAGTGAGTGGCGCGAGTTGTGGGTGTTGTGCACGTTGTGCGAGTGATGCATGTTGTGCGTGGTCTGTCAAGGCTGTGTGGGACGTGGATCGAGACGGAGGTGGAGGAGCCAGACGAGCAGGCGGGTGGGTTGTTGATGCCGCTGTGAGAGATATGCTGCGGCCAGCCGATAGGGATTGGCTGGTTGGACGAAAGAGAGAACGCAGTGGCAGGGCGTGAAAAAGAGGTGTGGCAGCAGGAGAAAGGCCAGAGCTCATCACGACCTTGTAAGACTCCTCGTCCTCCTTGTAAGACTCCTCGTCCTCCGGCCTCTTTTCCTCCCTCTCCTCCTCCTCCTCACCCCCCTCCTGCTGCTCCTCGTCCTCCAACTCCTCCTGCTCTGCATGGTGCATGGCATGGTGATGGGCGAGCAGGGAGGGCAGGTGGCGGAAGGAGGAGCAGTGGAGGGTGCAGACGCCCAGGCGGCGCAGCAGACTGAGAGTCACAGCATGCCGCACCGGTCGGTCGTCCACACTCACCACACACACCCCCTGCAACGCACATGCATCCCTTCCACCACTCACCACACACACACCCTCCACCCCACTTGCCCCCCGCTGCTGCTGCTGCTGCTGCTGCTGCTGGTTGCTTGTGGCCTGGGGGGACACATCACGAGAGCTGAGAGGACGTGGGGAGGGGATGGAGGGAGCGACACAAGGCATGATGGGGGATTGCGGGGAGGCCGGGGAAGCCGCTGGCAAAAGTGGAGTAGTGAGAGGTGAGGGGAGTGGGACTGCTGCTTCAAGCGGGTTCGATCGTGGGTTCGATCGCAGGGAGTGAGGGGAAGTGAGGGTTTCAGGAGGAGGAGAGGGAGAGTTGGGAAGGTCGGGGAGAGGAGGTGTGTGGAGGATAATGTCAAAGAGAAAGGTGGTGCCGATGCCAGGCTTGCTAGTGAAGGAGATGGATCCCCCCATCATCGACACGAGGCGCTGCTCGGATTGGGAAGTGAAGGGGGAAGTGGAGGAGAGGACAGGGGGTGGGGGGTTGTGGGTGGGGGGGGGAAGGGAGTGAGGAGGGGCAGGTTAGTAAAGGAAATGGAAGATTAAGGGCTGGGCAAAAGTATAAGCAATGGTTTTGCTGCGGGGATTATTGCGCATGCACATATCTCCCTTCCATGTGTTGCGACCAACAAGCCCGTATTTCATCTCACCAAGAATCCTGTCTTTCATGGTCGCTCCGATCGGAGCACACAGGCATTTGAAAACTTCATGCTGAGCAGATGCTGCAGGTGCTGAGTGCTGAGTTCCAAGCGCTGTGCAGATGCGGCAGCATGAGAGCACCTCCACGTTGTTGTTATCGACACACAGAGATTGCCCTCATGAAATAGGAGCGGATGACAAAAGATTATAAGTTTAGGGCCCTCAGATCGCTCACCTTTGACAAAACGCGCCCTCCCGCCCTAGTCTGTTGGCAACATGGTATCAGAGCAAGTCCACGTTTCTTCTCCAAGAGTCGACGCCACTTTTGAGTCGAACTCAAAGGCTGGCTCAACGAGGTTCCCAGTGTCAATTTCCCCAGCACCCTTGCATGCACTACACCCTTGCATGCACCGCACCCTTGCATGCACCGCACCCTTGCATGGAACGCACCCTTGCATGCAACGCACCCTTGCATGCAACGCACCCTTGCACGCACCCTTGCATGCAACGCACCCTTGCATGCAACGCACCTTTGCATGCAACGCACCCTTGCATGCAACGCACCCTTGCATGCAACGCACCCTTGCATGCAACGCACCCTTGCATGCAACGCACCTTTGCATGCAACGCACCTTTGCATGCACCGCACCTTTGCATGCAACGCACCTTTGCATGCAGCATACCTTGCATATGGAAAGCCCAATCCCCGTGCCTCCATGCAGACGTGCCGTGCTACGGTCCGCCTGGGCATATGGGCGGAAGATGTGTTTCCGTGCATGCGGCGGGATGCCGCTACCTGAGAGGCACAATAAGGGGCACTGAGGTGGGGATATGAGGTGGGGGTTCTTGAGTCGACTCGACACCCAGATTGGCGTATGGCCGGAAGAACTACCTCTGTGCATGACACCGCATGCCACTACCTGAGAAGGACTGGGCTCTGAAGGTGGAAGAGATAGGGAGCAGAGGAAGAGGAGTGCGTGCGCCATCCCGATATATCGCATATCATGTGGCAGGTGGGGACTTGTTGTGGCAGGCTGCAAACATGCGTGCTCGTGTACAAGCACGAGAAATTTCGAAGGCACGCATCATAAAACGTGAGGAGACATCATGACGCGCCTGTGTCCTCCACAGCCACCAGCAAAAAAGAATAGGTGCCTCAGAAATAGCCACCATAAAATTTGGTCGAGATTAGCCACCAACAAATGATGAGGCGCCTTCAAAAGGGGCAATTGTACCTGTGTCCCCCACCGCCACCACCAGCAGTCGCACTGGCTGGTCGCGAGTCTGCCAGTAGGTAAGCAGGTGGGGTGCAGACGATCTATATCCATCAAGCACTTGCGAATCGTACCTGTGTCCTCCACCGCCACCAGCAGGCGCACTGGCTGGTCTGGAGCCAGAGTGCTATGGCAGGTGTTATTCACCATGCCGACCGCTCCAAGGTCCATGCTGCCAACCATGTGCTCCCAGGAGCACCACGTCTTCACTGCCGGCCGCCCACTCAGGGTCAGACACCCAGGATCAGTGGAGGCATCTGCGGCGGTCGCACGGCCATCAGCATCAGCACCCGTAGAGGCATCCGCACCGTTCCTATCTGCTGCAGCAATGGTGCCAACGCCCTCAGGTGCATCCTTCCCCTCTGTGGTCTCCCCTCTGGCAACGCGGTTGTTTGCAATAGCGAGGCCGTTGTGAAGGGACTGGTGATTGTTGGCGGATGCTTTGGAGAGGGATGATGAGGAGGAGGAGGAGGACAATGAGGAGGTGGAGGACGAGGCTGGCAGCAGCGACGGGGGATTGGCATCGCCTGTGCTGCTTGCCACCCGGACGGCGATGAAGATGTGGCCCTTGGACGTGAACTTGAAGGCGTTTCCAATGAGATTGATGAGGATCTGGAGCAGGAGTGGAGGAGGGGAGATAAGGAGGGGCCAGAGGATTTTGAAATTTCTCAAAAACAATTAAGGGGGAGGGGGGGGAGACGGGGGGGGAGGAGAAGAGGAGGAAGTTGTGGCCCTGGGTCGTATCCTTGAACGCGTTTCGGTGAGATTGATGAGGATCTGATGCAAAAAAAAAGGGAGCAAACGAAACGAACAATGGAGAGGCGGATGGAAGGGAAAAAGAGCAAAATGAACTCTGGAATTGTGTGCAAGCGCCTTCAGAAACAGCTTCATGAAGCGAGGATCATTCCAAGTACCTGCTTCACTCGAAGCGGATCCCCAATGAGTGTCTCGGGCACATCATCGGCAACAAACGCCGCGAGCTCCACAGACCGCTTCTCCTCCGCGCTTTCTGTGAAGAGCGCGAGCACGTCGTCGAGCTCTGCACGCAGGTCCAGCGAGATGCGCTCGAGGTGCAGCTTCTCTGCCTCGATCTTGGAGAGGTCCAGAATGTCGTTGATCAGCGCACACAGCGCGCGCCCGCTGCTGCGCGCCGTCTCCGCGTAGTCCAGCTGCGTGCCGTCCAGAGGTGTCTCCAGCAGCAGATTGAGCATGCCTAGAAAGGGAAGAGGGGGGGGTGGGAAAAGGGAAGAGTCAGGAGTCAGCATCTCTCTGCATAGTTCGGCTGCATGCTGTCTAAGGGAGCACCCAGCAGCAGATTCAGCATGCCTGTTAGGGTAAGAAATGGGGGAGAAAGCGCATGTGACAAAGACATACCGAACCACAGGTCTGGTGCTGAAGCTTAGGTTCGGCACAGATCATAGTGACAATACCTCACCATAGATTCCATTCGTAACCATGGGTTAGATAATAAGCTAGTACGAATGTATTGCCACACAAACGTTTTATACGTCATCAAAGTTACAGCGACCGTGTTACCTATCACGCCATTCATGGGGGTGCGAATCTCATGCGACATGGTGGTGAGGAACGCGCCCTTGGCTCGGCTCGCCGCCTCGGCCTCCAGGCGTGCCGCCTTCAGCTCGTGCTGTGCGACGGCCATATGCTGACAGTCGGATTCAAAAGCGTCCATGAGCTGAATGCACGTCCACAGGAGGAACGTGGACACGGCGATGAACAGCACTGCCACCACGATCCACACGAAGGAGCCGAATGGCTTGGAGTACGAGATGTGCCTTTGGGGGGGATGGAAGGTGATGGGAAGGGTGGGAAGGGTGGGAAAGGTGGAAAGGGTAGAAAGGGAAGGGAGGATGTGGCGCGTAAGCTTGCGAAGGTGCAACGGCCATGTGCTGATAGTCGGACTCGAAGGCGGCCATGAGCTAGATGCACGTTTAGAGGAGGAAGGTGGGCATGGCGATGATCAGCACAGCCACCCCGATCCACACGAAGGAGCCGAATGGCTTCGTGTAGGACGTGTGCCTTTGGGGGGGGGGAAAGGGGTTGGGTGGGGTTGCGTGGGGTTGTGTGGGGATGTGGAGGGTCTGATTGAGGAGGTTTGGAGCACTAGCTTGCAGCAATCGTTGCGATGCGGTCACTTTGACTAGCTGGGAAGAAACTTAAGACATAATGTCAACATTGATGCATACAAGCACATGTGCATGAATGTAATGTGTACATATTTATACTTGTAAAATTACATGCATGTATGTATGTATGTATGTATGTATGTATGTATGTATGTATGTATGTATGCATGTATGCATGTATGCATGTATGCATGTATGCATGTATGCATGTATGCATGTATGCATGTATGCATGTATGCATGTATGCATGTATGCATGTATGCATGTATGCATGTATGCATGTATGCATGTATGCATGTATGCATGTATGCATGTATGCATGTATGCATGTATGCATGTATGCATGTATGCATGTATGCATGTATTCATGTATGCATGTATGTATGTATGCATGTATGCATGTATGTATGTATGTATGTATGTATGTATGTATGTATGTATGTATGTATGTATGTATGTATGTATGTATGTATGTATGTATGTATGTATGTATGTATGTATGTATGTATGTATGTATGTATGTATGTATGTATGTATGTATGTATGTATGTATGTATGTATGTATGTATGTATGTATGTATGTATGTATGTATGTATGTATGTATGTATGTATGTATGTATGTATGTATGTATGTATGTATGTATGTGTGGATGTATGTATGTATGTATGTATGTATGTCTGTATGTATGTATGTACGTACGTACGAACGTACGTACGTATGCATGCATGCATGCATGCACCAACTTACTCGCAGAATAGATAGAAGTTCCTCGCAGGATCCCCCAAGTACACTGCACGCTGCACCCTCTCCCCTCCCACATGCACCTCCTCTTGCCCCTTCATGTCCACGATCCAAGTACCAATCTCCTCCTCACTCGCCGTCCCCTTGTGCTCAAACAGCAGGGCTGGCAACCAGCTGCTGCCAGCACGACCACCAACACCATTCTTCGCACCATCCCAATCCCCGCCCCGTGTACCATCCACCAGGTAAACCCTTGCATTCAACTCCTCCAGCTCCTTAAAGCCCACCAGCGACCGCAGGTTCGCAAAATTATATATCGATATGACAAATCCCCTCGGGAGCATCCGGGGTAGGGCGAGGGGGGGGAGGTGGACCGAGGGAGAGGAGGAGGAGGGAGGGAAGGGCGTGTGAGGTAGGGCGAAGGTTGTGCGGTTGAAGTACACGGGGAAGACTTGGCAGAGGAAGTGGTAGGGGTAGTTGTTGCGGATGAAGGGAGAAGACAAGGCGGAAGAGGCTGAGTCGATGGCTCGATGGAAGGTTGCGTTCATGCTGGGGTCTGCGGGGGGGGGGGGATGGGGTGAAGGGCGGTGGGGAGCGGTGGGCGAAGGGGATGGGGGTAATTTGTGGAAGTGAGTGCAAGTATGAGTAGGAAGCATGAAGCATGTCTAGGCTTACATTTATATGGCCCTAGAATTTGTTAAGGCCTAAGTGAATCACATCGACGAAGGGTTAATGCCACCAACCGATGGATAAATTGTTGAGGGAGGGAAGGAAGTAGAAGGGCGGGAGGGGGCTTCTCGCAAACCCTGAGTTAATGCCTCCGCCGTGGGCTTGTCCAGGTGTATTTTGAGTCGACTCAAAATACACCTGCAAGTACCTGACATGACATCGCAGCAGCACCCGGTGATGACCTCCACGCAGGGGTCGTAGTCCGGGCGCATGTTGGACACCACCAGTGGTGCATACACAGCAGGTCATGAGGTGTCTACTTTTTAGGCGCCTCAAAACAGTCACCTCATGCATGTTGAAGACGACCAGCGGCGCATACATGGGCAGGTCGCGCGGCCGTTTGACGAAGGCCCGTGCATGCTGTGCGACAGGCATCCCAGATCCTACCTGACATGACATCGAAGCAGCACCCATTGGTGACCTCCACGGGGGGGGTCGTAGTCCAGGCGCATGTTGAACACCACCAGCGGCGCATACATGGGCAGGTCGTGCTTTTAAAGTCGACTCAAAAAACATGACCTGCGTGAGTGGGCAGGTCGCGCAGCCGTTTGACGCACGCCCATACATGCACTGCTACAGACATCCAAGCGCATATCATACCTGACATGACATCGAAGCAGCACCCATTAATTGTCTCCACGCGGGGGTCGTAGTCCGGGCGCATGTTGAACACCACCAGCGGCGCATACATGGGCAGGTCGCGCGGCCGGCATGGCAGGGACCCGTTGCCTGAAGGGCCGTCGGTTGCAGCGGGCCCATAGGCCATGGGCCCATAGATGCAGTGGCCTGCATTGCGCTCCACCATGTCCCGGATGGCGCTGTTGTTGACCAGCAGGATGAAGCCCAGGACTGGATGGGGCGGACGGAATGATACATCACAGGGGGGTCAGTCACATGCCATTAGTCACATGCAGTGCCCCGCCTCCCTCCTCCTCGCGCTCCACTATGTCCCGGATAAAGCTGCTCCTCACCTTTGTTACTCTAAACGCACTTGTTGGGGAGCATTTAGCGTATAAACGCTAAACGCAGGGGTAAACTATAAACGCTCGGCCGAAATTTTGGGGGCAGCTGACAAAAATTCCCCCCCCAAAAAAAAAAAAAAAAAAAAAAAAAAAAAAAAAAAAAAAAAAAACCTGAAATTGTGACATGGCGAATGCAACTCGACATTCGTCAAGTCGCTAATCCCATCGTGGGTGCCCAAAATTGACTTCAAACCAACTCACTCCCTTTCACCGCACTGAGCTCCCCCACAACTACAAAGTCCAACCATTCCTCACAACTAAGTGGGAAAATTCGCGTTTCGCGTAAATTCGCTAACGAATTTACGCTGGAGTAAATTCGCCCGAACGCCAGGGCCCTGTTTTGAATTCGTTGGGAAATTCGTTCCGCCCGGGCAGGAAAAAAATGCTCGGGCAGGCCCAAAAAAAGTCCCCAGGTAGGGGGTCGTGGGGGGTTTCAGAGCAACTCTTTTTAGGCAAGAAAGTTTTAGCAGGAAATTATAATTGCTTCTGAAAGTTTATGGCAATCGCATGTTCTAGAGTTATCCTTTGCATTAACAGCCCTGCAGCAACCTACAGCAAGATGATGAACCGTACTCATGAGGTAAGCTAATGTCTATGCTTAAAACTAGATCTTCTAGCTATGACGCGGAGTGATAAGCTAGATCTACTCTACGTCTGGTAGAGTAGCGAGTGAGATGCGTGCGTGATATGGTTGCGTAAGTTGGGTGGTGGATGGGTTGGGTTCTCTAGATGCGGTGGGGTTTGATGCGGTTGGGAGCGTGGGAGGGGTTGGGAGCATGTTTGGAGGTTCAAAAGTTAGAATCGCGAATTGGCGAGGCCACGGATGGCTTCGCCAAGTCGCTGCGAATCAAGTTGGGAAATTCGTGTTTTTTTGTCCGGGCTGCCCCGAAAAATTTCCCCCAGCGTTTCGCGAATTTCAGGTAAATTCGCGTTTGCGAATTTACGCTTACGAATTTACGCAAAACGCTGGGGGACCCCAACGAATTTGCCCACTTAGCCTCACAAATGCTCTTCTCCCCCAACCACTTCCCTCCGCGTCAGTTGCGCAAGACCTAAAACAGCGCGCACCATACCTCACGCAAATTCCGCTAGCTAGCCATCTCTCCTCCATCTCGTAGCTTAGGTCGTTGTTTTCTGGTAAGTTATAGACTTACGCTAATGTCAACCCCTGAGAAGGATGCGGGCGACATGCGGGAGGAGGAACGGCAGGCATATGGCAGCAATTGGAGTAGAAGGGGGGAGGGCATGCTTAAACTTGAAAATCTGCCAAAAAAAAAAAAAAAAAAAAAAAAACTATGCTTCTGAAACACTCCCCCCCTCTCTCCCTCCCCCCATTTTTTTCACCCCTGCCAGGGCTTGCGTTTAGGACCCCAGAACTTTGTGTTTAGCGTAAAAACGCTAGCGTTTCATACCCTAAACGCGTTTAGAGCAACATAGCTCCTCACCAGCAGGATTAAGCTCAGGACTGGGGAAAACGGGTTGGAAAGAAGCAGGAAGGAGACTGTGCTAGGCACCCCACGGTTCCGTTGGCTGGGGCCCGTGCCATGGCACCGTAGATGCAGTGCAGTGGCCCGCCTCCCGCTTTCCACTATTTCCCCCATGGTAGTGATTGTTCATGAGGAGAGTGAAGCTCAAAATTGGATGGGGCGGAATGGTTGGAGACGGTGTAGGTGGAGAGGGGTGGAGTGGCGTGTAGAAATGTGTCTTGGGAGACGCCTTGAGCCAGTTCCAGGGTGTGGAAAAACCATCCATGCTCACACCTGTGGTCTTGTTGCGAAAAACAGCCGTGATGCCATGGGCCGGTCAGATCCTGACTGCCATGATGCCATGGGTCAGATCACATGTGCCTCACATGGTGTGTACGTGCCTCGCATGATGCCATGGGTTATATGCATGTACCTCACATGATGCCATGGGTTATATGCATGTACCTCACATGATGCCATGGGTCACATGCATGTGCCTCACATGACGCCATGGGTAACCCGTTGAGTGTGGCTTGAGTGAACCGTTGGAATTTCGCCACGTCAAGGAAGCTCTCCCTCATGCTGATTGGCCGGGGGAGGGTGGGGAGGGGGGAGAGGAAAGTGAGGAAGGGGGGAGAGAGGGGGAAGGTGAGAAGGCGAAGTGGAAAGTGAGAAGGGGGGAATGTGGCTTGAGTGAACCGTTGGAATTTTGCCACATCAAGGAAGCTCTCCCTCGAGCTGATTGGCCAGCGGGTGGTGCAAGGGAGGAGATAGAGGAAGCAGGGGGAGGGGGGTGGCAGTGGGTGGGGGGGAAGGGGTAACGGGGGTTTGTGGACGGGGGTCACCAATGGGAGAGTTAAAAATTATGAGAGCGCAAATTTCTTGAGGAGAGAGACATCAAACTGGAGGCATTTATTGAGGTAAAAGTGCGGATACAGTTAGGGTTGGAGCGCGTGTTGGCGGCAGTGGTGCTAAATTTCCCCTCGATGAATGCTGCCCGCTCCCCACCCCACAGTGCCGTGCCTTTTGATTCGACTCAAAATTTACCACGGCAATTCAGGTTTGAATGTCTGTGTCTCCGTAATTCTCAAGGTAGTAAGCGCCGATGAATTCAGCAGTGAACTTGCCCTCGATGATCGCCGCCCACTCCCTACCCCTCACTAACAGTGCTTGCAGACTGCAGTGCTCCTTTGAGTCGACTCAAAAGGTTCTCTGGCACTCACTTATCGAGGTAGTATGCGCGGATGAAGTCAGCTATGGAGCGTGTGTTGGCGGCAGTAGTGTTGAACTTGCCCTCGATGAACGCCGCCCACTCCTCACAGTGCCCCGCCACGTCGTCCCTCTCGCCCCACAGCGAGTGCTGCCACGCCATGGCGAACACCAGCGCCAGGATCGCCGCCGCCAGCAGCACCCACACCCAGAACAGACGCTGGGGGGTGGAAGTGGGGGGGGGAGGGAGAAGAGGAGTGAAGCAGGGCGCAGTGCTCTGCGACGTCATCACCGACACTTGTAGGGTTTGGTTTTTTACGTCACCACCACCGTTTTTGTGTACCACCGTAGCCAGCAGCTCCCACACGCAGAACAAACGGTGGGGAAGTGGCTGGGGGGAAGGGGGGTGGGGGGGGAGTTGGGCGGAATGGGAGCGGGGGAGAGGGGGAGGAGGGGGGGGGAGTGGCTGGGGGAGAGGGGAGGGGGGAGGTGGAGGACTCCGCCAAGTTGTCACTCCCATTCCGCATCGAGTGCTGTGACGATACCACCAACGCGATGGTCGGGGATCCTACGGCCAGCAGCAGCCGAACTCGGAACAGACTCCGGTTGGGGAAATAGGGCGCGGGACGCACGGCGGCGGTGCGTGCGCAAGGAAGGTGGGAAGAGTGGGTGGGTGGGCGTGGGATTGGAATGAAGGGCGTGGGATTGGAATGAAGGGGGTGAGATTGGAATGAAGGGCGTGGGATTGGAATGAAGGGGGTGAGATTGGAATGAAGGGCGTGGGATTGGAATGAAGGGGGTGAGATTGGAATGAAGGGCGTGGGATTGGAATGAAGGGGGTGAGATTGGAATGAAGGGCGTGGGATTGGAATGAAGGGGGTGAGATTGGAATGAAGGGCGTGGGATTGGAGTGAAGGATCTAAGGGGCTGCGGGGAGCGCTTGCGTGGGCTGGGATGTCGGAAGGCTAGGAAGCCGGATTTTCTTTTGAGTCGACTCAAAGGGGACAAGGAGGTTGACGGGGTGGAAGGTTGGAGGCTGGGAGGGCAGAGAAAAGCTGGCGGATCAATTGATACAGGCTGTGTGCGACGACACAGGCTGCACGCGACGACACAGGCTGCACGCGACGACACAGGCTGCTTGCGACGACACAGGCTGCATGCGACGACACAGGCTGCATGCGATGATACAGCGACGATACTACAGGACACTAAGCACGACACCTTCACCTAGCACTAGTCGCGCAGTAGCGGTATTCCGGGCGTAACAGTCTCCACGTGTGGCTGAGTCGCCGCAGCAGCCACGACACGAACCACTCCACGCTCGACAGCCATGACTGCCTTTTGAGTGGACTCAAGAGTCACCTCGGTAAGTACGGCGTACCAGTCTCCACTTGTGGCTGAGTCGCCGCAGCGGCCACGACACGAACCACTCCACGCTCGATAGCCATGACTGCCGCTGCGGCCCTTTCGCATCGTCCGCCATCGTCTCGTCCGACATGGCTCTTTCCATCTTGGCCATCTCGGCCTCGTCTTCCTCCGGATTCGAGTCATACCCGGGGCCATCGTCGTCGTCATGACCCTCGGCATCCGCCAAATGCAGCGGTTCACTCCGATCCTCCCTCGCGCTCTCCCACTGGTTTCCGCACTCCGCGCTATCCCTCGCGTCTTCCCTTCCCGCTTCCCTAGCGTCCTCCCTTCTCTCCTCCCTCGCCTCGCCTTCCGTGTCGTCTTCCTCGTCTGATTCGCCGCCGGAGCGGGTCCCGTTGACTCCGAAGCAAGCGAAAACCACGCCCGGCCCTGCTGCCTGCGTTGGTGCACTTGAAGCGTGAGACGTGACGCTAGACGGATCGTCACCCGCAGTCGTAGACGTCCTTAGAATACCTAATGATCGCCGTTTCTCCTGAGACTTAAATCCGCTGATATTCAACGACGGGTAACACGCGACCTCGTAGTCGACTGCCTCCTTTCGCCCGGTTAGTAAGCCTTCGCAACCCTGCTCCGTTTCGACATCCCCGTTTGACGGCGTCTCGTGATTCGCTTCGTGAGCTGATGAATCAGGGTTCGCCGTCGTTGTTTCCTCAGCAGCGCTCTCACTGCAAAAGGAGATGCTGTCTTGGCTCAGAGTTCGAAACCCATCCCGATGCCTTCCAACGCAAGCCGCCATTGCCGTGCAATCCATGGCGTGGTACTGTAACGGGTGTCATTCAAACCGCAACGGAACCCTGACGGACGATGTCCTGAAATAATCTAACTGAGGTGAGAAAGAAGCAGTGTGTGGCAATGGTTGACAAAACCCAAGGTAAAATTCCGGAGGGATGGTCCACCCAGACTTTCATAGGGATATGGTCGTCGTGAGGAAGGTTGAAGAAAGCCAAAAACAAGAGGGATTGCCCTGATAACTGCCGAATCTGATGGTTTTGTTCGGAAACCCTCTAGACACTCGGATCTCATTGGCGTTCCAACTTCTCACCTGCAGCCAGTCTTATCATTTCGTGATTCGCATAGAAAGACAACAGACAGAGTATGTATGAGAGCCCCAACGTGGCACAAGGGAGGAGAGAGGTTCGGCAGGGCACACTTACGGTCCGACCAGAAAGACCGAGTGCGATATGTCAGAAGGGATTGATGGAGTAAATTTCGTAGAACTGTAGCATTGAATTCCCCCGGGCAGCTGTACAATATCTTGTCGTCTCAGTTGGGCAAAGTCACTGTTGTCCAGCGCGTACATTTCGGACTTTGGAAGGATTAGGTACAAAACGCCACAAAATTGTACCGTCGAGTGTCAACGTCATGTCGTGTGTCCCCGAAACGCAGGACCCTGGTGAATGCGCGAATAACTCCCGTGTGGATGCGCACAACCAAACAGAAAATTTCGTCGGCCAATGGTCCAGATGTTCGTGCAGGGCATTTTCGCGCATGACGTAAAGGATTTGTGGTTTCGACTCTCTGCGGACGCGGAGCGATAACCAGACGTGCCTCGGTACGCTTTCGCCCGTTTTCGTTTTCACCCGACAGTACAGGTGGAGTACACCGCACGCTTTTTTTTTGTATCTAGAACCGTAGTCCGCATACGGGTGAAAATCACTGTTAACTATGCTTCGTCTGTACTGACCCCTTGTACGCTAAACGTGCGCGCTGGACACGCCCTCAGGTAAAGAGCGGCTGGTGCGGTGCAGAGATAGTGCAGAACCAGGCTCCCCGGAAAGAGGAATCACCCTAAATGTTGAGAAATAAGGGTCGTTTCCGGCTGGAAACCCGTTCCTTTTTTTCCCTAAATCCGTCCACCTAAAGAATTGGATTCAGTGTCCTTCCTTGGCATTACGAGGCATTTTTCTTTGAAACCCTCCCCTCACGTACGCCCCTCCACTTGCAAGCCAAGAGAGCAGTTTCCTGCCCACTTGTTGTCCCAGAGGCAAGGTGGCGGGAAGTTTTGATATTCTCCCGACCGTCCGATTCAAAGTATGAGGGGTACGCAACGCACCTCATACCCCTGCGGATGCCCTCGGTTCCTACCTTAGCCATGGCGAAGCCTCTGTGCCTGTTATTCTGTTAGTACAGCATAACTCCAAGGGCAGCTCTTTGACAAATTCGATTGCCTACGGGTACTTTTCCTCAGGTTCCGTCCGCTATTCTGGGGTCGAATCCGCCCACTAACAGAATCCCTAGGCCTAGTGCCCTCATGCAAAGCCCATCCATTCCAGCGGCACAGTACGCTGCCACGGACACGCAATGAGGGCGTGTCTTGCTGTACAAGATTCAACAAAACACAATATTCGGTGTATGGATCATGTAGGTGAGATTTGAGAAAAATTGCATATATATTATATAGTGACCTTATAAAAAGAGCCTTATGAAGGGCCACTTATCTTCAACTCTTAAAGCCGTTGACCCAAATCCCAGAAAAAGTGTTTCAAGATTATTAACCTTGAACACCCCCGAGTGGTAACCCAGTACCCCAAAGTGAGAATTGCAATTGAATTCGCAGCCCAAAACGGCGGGGTTCAGAAGCAGCGCGTGTGCCACCCCCAACATATTCCGCACCAACCCCCGACATACCTGGCAATTGAGCAGCATGAAACTTGAAAGCGCGTGCATACAATTTGGGACTTGCAGAGCGCAAAAACCCAGCCCACAGTCATGCCATGGGAGCCGTGTTCAATACAATTATGTAGTTGCATTGCAGTGGTGACCTGCTACGGAAAAATGGCACCAACAATTTCGTGGCTAATTATAAAACTGACAAAACCAGGAAACAATGATTGGAACGAAGCAATAAATCACGCCCTAACAAAGCAACATCTTCGCACGCCGTGCGCTGCTCTGGCCAGGTATTCTTCCCTCACTCCCCCCTGCGCCTTCCGCACGCCCATGCTTTCCCTTTCCCCGCCCTCAACTTCTCCCAATCGTTGTTTGCGGATGTTTTGGTTCTGCCATAGTTTGTATGCTCGTTCTGCTTGGTTTTCGTAGTGTGCTCTGTTAAATTATATATATTGCTATATAATTTGTAGGCTTGGTAGGTTTATCGAACTCTATTGTAGAGGGTACAATCCCCTCCTTTTATCCCTCTCTCTTTCTAGTCTCTCTCTCTTTTCTCTCGTCAACTCTCACCTCCTACCTCCTAAACCTCACCCCATACCATGGCCGCCGTTCTTCCTAGCTAGCTTAGCATTCGTATTATGGTAACAGAGCAGGTCGCCCTTCCCGGGCCTGCTCCCCACGCTTCCGCCGCGTACTCGCTTGTTTTCTGTCATCGTTTTCGTGCCGCCGTGGCGGCCTTTCCGAGCTTCCGTAGTGGCGTCGTGGTGCTGGCGTCGCAGCCCCGACGCGTGGCGTCGACGCCACACGGCTGCGACGGAGTCGTGCTACCGTCGCAGCGTCGACGCCGCATTGTGGTGGCGTCGTAATGCTGCAGTGGCACCATCGCCGAGCGGCAGCCGGCTGCGCAACCTTCGTGGCGCCGCCAGATCTGCCGCCCGCACGCCAGCCTCGGGCGTGAAGCAAGATTGCGCCCCGCCCCCCTTCTCCTACGTCCTCTTCCTCGCCGCAGCCAACGGCTGACTCCCGCCGGCCGTCCCACCGTCGCGGAGCTTGGCCATGCTGCCGAGAGGGCGGGGGCCGCTACAGTCACCGCTGTCGTCGAAGTCGCCGCCGCCGCCGCTGACGCCGCTGGCTTGTTGCCGCCGCACGTCGCCACCGCCACCGCTGTCGTAACCGTCGCCGCTGCCACCGTTGCCATCTTACGGGCCGTGGGGTTGGCCCTACCGGAGTAGTCATGGCTGCTGCTGGGAATGGGGATGCTAGGTTAGGGGGCATGGGTGTGGGTGGGTGCTTCTACTACCAAGCCTAGGGGGTGTGTTAAATTATATATTTTGTTATATAATTGGTAGACTTGGTAGGTTTCTCGAACCCTACTGTAGAGGGTATAATCCCCTCCTTGTATCCCTCTCTCTTTCTAGTCTCTCTCTCTTTTCTCTCATCAACTCTCACCGCCTAGCTCCTAAACCTCACCCCATTCCATGGCCGCCTTTCTTCCTACTGTATCTAACTTAGCGTTCATAACATGCTGAGTTCGCCCACTCTCGCCACCCTCACACCACTACTCCACGCCCCTGTTCTTGTATGTTTTGGGTCAATAGCTTTAAGAGTTGTGGAGAATTACAATACAAACCTTAAATCGGTATGACGATTTATTTTTTCACACATCCCACCCCAACCCATAACAAATACTTTTCTTAAGTCGATTATGAAGTACACATAATGTCGTGATTATGGCACAATGACAAGTCGACATTCCCCGAGCAAAACAGTATATGCAATGCCGGATAGCATACAGTGTTCCCTTCCCCAACTTCCCCACCTTTGGGACCGATGGACACCATTCTGTATGGGTTGCTGCCTGCCTTTCTGTTCCCAAACTGCTATCTGACGACCTTCTTCGGATTACTTGCATTTTTTATAAGACGCATCCGGTATTGTACATCACAATCTTGACATGACATGGTTTAGTGTGGTTCCAAATGGTCCAACACGAGTCTGAAAGAGATTCGTCTAAAAATAGTCTTAGAGTAGCACAGTGACTAAAACACTGAAAAATATGGGATCGTATAGGGTTAATGTCGTACCCTCTAAGAACACAAGCCTATCTAGTTTATAGCTTCTACATATAAAGCATATGTATATGTTGACACATCCCGTAGGCTAGATAAGGGGCAGTGCCTAGCAAGAAAACGTAGCTCATGGCGGCATTACTTGTCCAACCTCTAAGGTAGGGGTCCGAAGACCAGTCCGCAAGAGTACAAACAAAACAAGTGTAACTCAGGGCGGCACTACTAGTCCTATCGTTGAGACAAGAACCACAAGGCCAGTCAAGATAATCTCTGGAGTAGTACACAAGCCAGGTTCCTAGCAAATGAGGAGCTACTGGATACTAAAAGGGTATGCGAGATCTGGACGAGTGCAAGTCATCAGGTA
The DNA here is from genome assembly GCA_027943415.1 of Closterium sp. NIES-67. Lineage (NCBI taxonomy): Eukaryota > Viridiplantae > Streptophyta > Zygnematophyceae > Desmidiales > Closteriaceae > Closterium > Closterium sp. NIES-67. The sequence continues at coordinate 349,801 of BQMB01000524.1, read as the reverse complement.
CATGAGGCGGCCCACAAGTTCTACGTACTGACCACTAGGCTCGACGCGCTCATTGGGGACCGTAGTTGTGCGCCTATGGTCGATTGGCAGAGTGGTGGGCTATGCGGAGGAGAACTAAAGGCCGAACATTTGAAGGACCTGGCCCACCAAGTGGGACTGTGAGAGAGTGATGGTGCACGTTGCTCTATCCCTGGAGATCTGCAGCCTAACGTAGCGGCGCGGCTCTCCTAGGTCAGTGCAGGTATGTCTTCTCAGCAGCTTGGTTTTAACCCAGGCCAGCGTGTCTCTGTCTCCAGTAGCGAGACCAGGTCGTCTGCATAGACTATGGTGTAGAACGGAGTCTAGCCTAAGCGAACGAAGAACGACAAGACAGCCTAGGACGGAAAGAACGGAAGGTCTGCGAATGTAGTACGCAGCGTGTCGTGCAACTCTTGTAGCGCCTATCGCAGACCGTAAACTGGGCGGCGAAGGAATCACTGGGTCCTAGAAGGGAAAGGGCAAAAAAATCATAGTGGATGAACAAGGTCCTACAGTGAGTTAAGCTCGTAGTCGCGATGTGCTGCTACGTGAAGCAACGCCCGAAGAGTGGTCATCTTTGGTGTTGTGGCGAAGGTCTGAAAGAAGGCAACGCTCTAGCAACGTAGCGCGTCTTGAACATTGGCAGCTTTCCAGGAGGGCGCTTGACCTCGAAGAGCCACTAGCCATCGACTACGTTCGCCCCACGTGGGAGAACTGCATCAACGTACGTGCCGGTGGATCTCCAAGATGCCATCTCTGCATCCCCTGCATCAATTTACTGAGAGGCACAGGGTCTCGAAGTCCCCTCAACGTAGGTGCGAGGGGTCAGTATGACAAGAGCGTCTAGGTCATCCTTGGGGCTAGTAGCATGGAGCAGAGATAGGGAGCGGTCTCGAATAGGAAAGCTAGCTCGTACTTCCTATCCTTTAGAACGTCACTGCCAAGGGCAGGTGCAACCTCGACAGACGGAGGACGGGCAGGGTCATAGACCAGAGCAGCGGTGTAGTCAAGGCGGTGGGTAGAGGCAAAGTCAGCAACGGCAACGACAAGAGCATCGAGACTTGAGACAGGAACGGGCGGGTCGGTAGCAAGAGAGGCGAAGTCACGAGGAACAAGAGGGCGAGCAGCATGGAGGGAGTTAGAGAAAGGAGGCGGGGAGACAGTGAGAAACGACTGAGGAGGTGATGGGGGAAGAGGAGGGGGAGGAGCAGGAGACGCTTAAGAACAAAAAGACATTGGGTGAACAGTCGGAGTGGAAGAGACAGTATGAGCACGAGAAGGGCGGTGGGAACACCAACGAGAGGGGGGCGTAGGGTCAGGAGACAACGAAGGAGACACAAGATGAGAACGAGGGGGGAAAAGAGCTAGGGAGGAGTGCAGAGGAGGGAACACAGGGTCGTAGATAGGAGGAGGAGGGGGCGCTTGGGGAGGCTCGGGCGGTTGGTCAGGAGAGGGAAGACCGAGGAGGCGAAGGCCGAAAAATGATAGCGAATGTTGCAATTGTGGCTGCTGCGGCTGGTCCTGCTGTTCCGCGCCCTTACCAAGACCTCCAGCCGCACCACAGCTACCCCCAGTACTCGCCACGTTGGCACCCCCAGGACCAGCACCCCCTAGTCTAGCACCCCCACAACTAGAACACTCTCCAACACCCGCGCCACCCCAAAAACCGTCGTGACTCACCACGATAGCACCCCTATGACCAGCGCCCCCAGAACGAGCTCCCCCTTTAGAACCAGCACCCAAAGCGCCAACGCCTCCACAGCCAACTAACCCCTGCTGCTGTGGCGGCTGCTGCTGCTGCTGCGACGATTGCTGTTGCGGCTGCGACTACGATTGCGACTGCTGCTATTGTGGCGGTGGATGAGACATCGCGGCCAAGGGTGCAGGCGCCGCAAAAGCGAGCGGTGGACACCGAGCTGTAGGGCCTCCGGAGTCAGTAGACTCCTCCGCTGGGCCAATCGAAGGAAGGGGAGTGACATGCAATACACTAGACATGGCAGGACGGGTATATGGAGCTACCAGGGGAGTGGGAGCAAGAGACAGGGGTGGGGTAACTTGGAGATCTCGGTGAGGAAAGCGGGTGTAGAAAGAGACAGCGTCATCAAAGGCCACATCACGTGAGTGAAAGAACAGGTGAGACGGCAGCTGGTAAAAGTGCCAGCCAGAGGCGTCAAATGGGAAACCAAGGACGACACAAGGGACACTACGAGAAGTGGGCTTGACCGCGCGAGAGTCACGTACGCGAGCTAGGTAACCCCACACATGAAACGCAGACGCATCATTAGGGAACCCAGACCAAAGGAGGGTCGGTGAAATCTGCGGCTGCTGGGAGCTCGCCCATAGGTCAAGCTGGTGAACAGCGTAGCGAAGTGCGAATGGCCACAGAAAATGGGGTGCACCGACATCGATCATGGAGGTACGAGCCACCTCCATAACCATGCGTCGCTCAGCAACCCCATTCTGTTGTGAGGAGTCCTGCAAAGGTGTACATCTGGGTGACGCTCTCCGCATGACAAAACTGACCAAGTCGACCAGGTGTGAACTCAGCACCATGGTCGAAGTGAAGACGCAGCATTGTCTGGGTGCAACTGACTCGCGCAGTTACAAGCCATGAGATAAGAATGTCATGCATGTCAGCCTTCCGCTCCAAGGGGAACACCGTGGTGTAGAGCGTGTAGTCGTCTACGAGATTTACAAAGTAGCGCTCGCGACGTGGCCCAGGGATGGGGGCTGGGCTCCAGATGTTCAAGTGCAGGGTTTGGAGTGGCGCAGTGGTCGGGAGAAATGAAGAGGAGTGAGGAGCATGGCACAACCGGCCCTCGATGCAAGGCGCGCACAAAGGCGCAGGCAAGGGAGGGAGGGGCAGGGTGCGACAGTGGGAGACCTAAAATAGGATCGTGTTGGGACATGTGACGCAGACGCGGGAGTGTGGGATGATCTATACGGTGGTGCCACACAAGAGTGACTGAGCGCCTGACATGAGAAAGCCGCAGCAACCTGGGTACACGTAGACACCTGGGGGAACACAGACACTGGGGGGAACGTGGTGTCCAACATGAACAGGCCAGACACCAGGTCTTGGGGGAATGTGGTGAGAGGAGCATCAGTGGCGGCCTCAGTACAGATCGCGTACTGCTCGTGTCCAGGGAACGTGGTGGTAATGTTGAGGTTCTGAAGACATCTGACAACAACTAGGTTCCTGGAGAACGAGGGGATGTGCAAACCTATAAGAGAGCCTGAGGGAACCGCCGGATAGGGAAGTGTGGTTGGAGCTACGTGCAACTATCGGACAGCATGAGGGGTCGGCCAGGGCGTCTGCTACAGGGACAGAAAGCGGCGTGAGCATAGTGTGGTCGCGAAAGAAGCAGGTGGATGCACCAGAATCTAGTGTGAAGGAGAGCGCGGCAGTAGCGGCAGCCGACAGGGGCACTACTGTGGAGCCAAGGCTAAACAAGTCAGGCAGTCCTACACCTCTCGCAGAAGGGAGCCTAGACTATACACAGTAGCCACACCTAGGCTAGGCAATACTAGATAATAAAGTCTAATCCCTCTAGTGTCATCAGCATACATGGCATACAAAGCAGAGCGAATCTAATCCATATCCATCTCAAAAAACGGCACACAGCGACGTACCAGGCTATGCCAGTCGGAGAGGTCCGGCGCGGGTTCGAAACAGAGACAGAAGTAGTCGTCGAGGCGGCAGTAGCAACGGGAGGCAGTGTGACCGGGACGGTCACACACGGTGCCGCGACTGGGACCACTCTGAAGCTCGTACTGGCAAGTCGCCGCACTGGAGCCGCAACCCGACATTGAGCTGCGAGGGCCGCCTGCGCGGCCACTACCACCAAAGTCGTCCGGCCACCATGGCGGCGGGGCTCCCTATTGCTGCTGTTGCTAGGGCTGCTGCTGCTGCTGCTGCGGCTGCTGCCTTTCCTGCTGCTGCTACTGCTGCTGCTGCTGCTCTGGGGCATCAGTCGCCACCCCCTCGTCTCCACTTCAAGCACTCACGCGACCGCCACCTCCCCCGCTGTCACAGGATCGAATGACTCGAGGATCGATTGCACTATCGATCAGTACAAGGTGCTTTTATACTTCCAGAGTACATCAGGTAACCAGGTTTATCCTATCCAAAGGAATAGACCCTTCTAGAATATAGAATCACCCTGCGTATAGCCACGCGAGGCCATTGGCTTTAAGGGATTACGGCAGGATTACGCTGGATAATGTGCCAGTACATCCCAAGCCTGGTCGGTGATATAATTATAATAGCAGGATCAACCAAAGGATAATGGAAGAATGGAGAATAGGAAACCAAATGAGATGAGATAAAAAGAAGAATGAAATAGGAAGGAGATAAGAATAGGACAAGTTGTGTAACGGGGTCGTACTCTCACACTTCCCCCCCTCAAAGCTGGGTGGTAGAAGTAACACCCTGCTTGACAAGGTAGTCATGCAGAGGACGACGGGCGTTACCCATGTCGGTTTCAGAGACCCAGCTATCCTCAGAAGGATCATAGCCCTTCCAACGAATAAGAAGCTCCACGGTGCCATTCCGACGTCGACGATGTGCAAGCACGGACTCGACCTCGTACTCGGGTTCGTTCTGGACGAGGACGGGCGGCGGCGGCGGCGGCTGGCGTCCCACGAAGATCGTGTTAGGATCCCGATAGGGCTTTAGAAGTTGGACATGGAAGGCGTTGTGAATCTTCCAGGTAGCTGGCAGGCGTAAGCGGAAGGTAACAGGGGTAACCTGTGCTTCAACGAGGAAAGGTCCGCAGAAGGGAGGTCGAAGTTTAGATGGGAGGTGGCTGATGTCCAGGTTGCGGGTGTCGAGGAGCACCTGGTCTCCCACGGAAATGGTGTGGTCGTTGCGATGGCGATCGGCGTGGCGCTTCTGTTGCTGTTGAATGTCAAGGAGGCGCTTATGGGTCCGATCCCAAAGTTGATGCATGGTTGTGATGAAGTCGTGTGCAGGTTGGACTGTTGCTGATGTTGTCGGTTTCTGTGGTGTGAATGGGTGGCGTCCATAGCAGAGGAAGAACGGCGTCTGTCCAGTAGCGGCATGTGTGGCGTTGTTGTAAGCAAACTCCAGAACGGGCAGGTGCAAGTCCCATTTGGAGATCTCGTCCTTGCAGGCTGCTCGGAGGAGTTGCTCCACAATCTGGTTAAGGCGCTCGGTCTGTCCGTCTGTTTGCGGATGGTATGCGGATGACATGGCGAGTTTGGTGCCGAGCAGAGACATGAGTTCCTTCCAGAACTTGCTGGTGAACTTGGGGTCTCGGTCGGAGATGAGTGTAGTTGGAATGCCATGCTGTGAGATGATGTAGCGAACGAAGAGTTGTGCTGTCTCCTCGGTGCGTGCCGTCGTGTGTGTCGGGATGAAGTGTCCCATCTCAGAGAATTTGTCGATGACGACAAGAATTGCGTCATGACCGCAAGTGGTAGGTGGTAACCCGGTGATAAAATCCAGGCTAACCACTTGCCATGGTTGTTCTGGGACAGGAAGAGGCTGTAGCAGTCCTGCTTTCTTCTGCTTACTGCTCTTCACCCGTTGACATGTATCACACGAGGTGACAAATTTCTGAACATCATCTGCCAAGTGAGGCCAGTAGTAGTGTTTTGCGATACCGGTCAGCGTCTTGTTGCTACCGAAGTGTCCGGCGTAGAGGACGTCGTGGTATTCTTCGAGTAGTAACTGGCGCAAAGGAGGGTAATTGGGTACCCAGATTTTCGTTGATCCTTTCCGGTACGCAATGTCGTTGCCCCACTGTAGTAGATGTCTTTTTTCTGCCAAGGGAATTTCGGGGTCGATGGTATACCCGTGTGTGAAGAGTCCCTTGAGTAGTGGATTCATCCCTTCGGCCTGAATAGCGGCAACGTGTGCAGGCCGACTGAGGGCGTCTGCTTTGTTTTTGTGGCCGGCTTTGTACACGATGTCGTAGTGGAAGTGTGTCTCGAGGAAGTCAATCCACCGGACCTGCCGCCTGGAAAGGGTTGGTTGTGTCTTCAGATATTTCAGACTGCAGTGGTCGGTGTAGACTGTTGTTTGACGTCCTTCGAGATAACATCTCCATGCTTTGAAGGCGATGACAATAGCAAGAGCCTCTTTGTCGTGTATCGGGTAGTTGAGTTCTGCCCCGTGCAGTTTCTTGCTGAGGTAGGCAATTGGTTGCAGTCCGTTCCCCTGGTCTTGCATCAAGACTGCTCCCACGGGCTGATCACTGGCGTCTGCTTCAATGACGTAGTCACGTTCGGGATTTGGCAAGATGAGCACCGGTGCGGATGTTAGTGCTTGTTTCAGCTGCTCCACGGCTTCCTGGTGCTTCGTCTCCCACTTGTAGGGCGTGTTCTTCTTCAGCAGATTCGTGAGTGGTGCCGCGAGTTTCGCATACTGTGGCACGAACCTGTTGTAGTAATTAGCGAAGCCTAGGAACTGCTGCAACTCCTTCACGTTCTCGGGTGTCTTCCACGTACGTACGGCTTCGATTTTCTTGGGGTCGACGTGAACTCCTTGAGCGCTCACCATGTGTCCTAGAAATTGGACCTTCTCCAGGGCGAATTCGCTCTTGGACAGTTTGATGTAGAAACGTTCCCGTCGAAGAATTTTGAAGACGCGTCGCAGGTGTTCGACGTGCTGCTTCATGTCGCGCGATTAGATGAGGATGTCGTCCAGGTACACCACCACGCATTCGTCCAAGAGTGGGCGTAGGATGTGGTTCATTTCTGCTTGGAACGTCGCTGGTGCGTTGGTGAGTCCGAACTGCATGACCAAATACTCGTACGATCCGTACCGAGTTCGGAAAGCAGTTTTGTGGATAGAGTTGTCCGCCATGCGTATTTGCCAGTATCCGGACCGCAGATCCAGTTTGGAAAATACCGTAGCTCCCCGAAGCTGGTCAAGCAGGTCATCGATTCGTGGTATCGGATACTTGTTCTTGATGGTCTGCTTGTTAAGAGCTCGGTAGTCGATGCACATGCGCAGGCTTCCGTCCGGTTTCGGGGTGAAGAGTACTGGGGCACCGTATGGTGAAGTAGATGGCCGGATGAGTCCTTTGGCTAGGAGATACTCGATCTGCTTTTTCATGTCGGTCAGCTCCGTAGGGCTGAGTCGATATGGTGCTCGGAAGTTCGGCTTCGAACTCGGTTCCTCTATGATCTCGTGTTGATGCGTGCGGTATGGCGGTAGCTCGTTCGGTAGGTCATCAGGAAGAATGTCTTGGAATTCCTTCAGCAACTTCTTGATTTCTCCTGGAGGTTCCGAGGTCTTCTCTCCGTCGGTTTCCACCTCTGTTGCTAACGCCAGGAACCCGGTGTCGGTTCGCTTCACGTCCTTCTCGAATCGTGCGAGTGTCTCCACTGGGATATCTCATGTATCGTCCCAGTTTGGTAGCTGAACTCGCCTTCCATTGTTGTAGATGCTTGCAGTGCGGTTCACCCAGTTGATTTCGGGGTTGAATCTTTTCAGGAAGTCTCGCCCGAAAATCAGGTCAAGCCCTTTGATGTTGGTGATGGGGAGTGCAGGTCTCCAGCGTAGTGGTCCAATTCGTAGGTGTAACACTGCTTCGCCGTGTACTGGTAGCTTGCTGCCATCCACCATCGTTGCAGAGAATCCTGAAGGCTTGTACTCTTCCCGAAGTCGGTCGATTGCTGCCTTGTCGCAGACGGTGTGAGATGCTCCGCTGTCCACGAGTGCTTGGAGGCGTCGTCCTTTGCAGATGACCTCGAGCACGAGAGGCGGGCGTTGCTCGGAGTACCCAAAGATAGTTTCATTAATGGGGTCATAGGGTACATCCCAATAATCCGTACACACCTTTTCGTTGCTATCTGCTCCTGAGCTAGCAGCTGGCCGAGGCTGCTTGGAGAACGGCTCTTCTCCAGGGCCCGGAGTTTCCTTGACGACTGTGCGCGTCATTGATGCCGAAGAACTGGATGCATCCGGAGAAGGAGTTCGGGGTTTTTGCAGCTTCTTGTAGACCCCCAGCTTCCTTTTAAGCTGCTTCAGCTCCACTGACGTCTTCCCTGGGGAACGGGTAATCGATGTGGGCTGGTGTCGGGAGAGGACGTTGATTCCGTGGAAAGGTCGGCTTCTTTCCACACTCTTTAATTTTTTCCCCATGTTGTCCGGTACCGGTATGATCTCCACAGCTTTCTACTTCTTTTGGAGTCCCTCCCGTATTTTCTCCAAGGCTCTAGCCCCTCGAAAATCATAAGTTTTCATTAAAGCATCTTTATATGATAGCTTTAACGAATTCTTATATTTTCTTGGGTCTTCAAGGAGTTTCCCCGTTTCGGCAGAGTCTTTTTTCGCGGAGTCTGATTTTTCCTCGGCGATTTCCTCTGGCGAAGACTGGTCGTGGGGTGGAGATTTTCCCCCATCATTTCCTCCTGCTCGCGTCGAATCAGCTTCGTCGAAGTAGATTTTCCCGGAATCCCGCGGCCGTTTCCGGATCTTTTCTTTTTCGCCAGCTAGATCCGCAATCACTGGCGACTCCCGTTTTTTGTCTTCTAATTGGCCGAAAGATTTCCGCCACTGTTGCGTGCCCGATACTCTGCGCGTGCGGCCTTCATTTTGTTGCAGTCGAAGATTCGGTGGCCCGGCACCCCGCAAAAATCACACGTGTAGTTGGTGTTTTTCGGACGTGGCCGCCCGTCGAATCTGTCGATCTCCATCGGATCGGCGAACGTGGTGTGAGCCGAGCGGTCGCCTTGTCGCGTACTGCTGACGTGCGTCCGTCGTGTTCCGGCGTTGACCATGTCGAAGCGCTCCGCGGCCGAAACGACGTCACTGTAGCTCGCGTAGTTTGACGCTGCCACCTGTCGTTTGACTTCGGTCTTCAGCCCTGCGAGGTACGATTGCACTTTTTCCCCTTCGGTCAGGTCGGGAATTCGGTTATAAAATTCTTCCATCTGCTGCGTGTACTGTGCTACACTCCCGAACTGTCGATGGCGATGAATTTTTTCGCGAGCAAGGAAACCTGAATTTATCGGCTCGAATCGTTTGAGCAGGTCGGCGCGGAACTGCTGCCACGTGGCTTCACCGTGGATGAAGGTGCTGTTGCCGCCAATCCACTCGAGTGCCGGCCCTCGCATCAGTGTCGCCGCGAGTCGTACGCGTTGACCGTCCCAGACTGGCGAGCTCCATCCGACGGCTACGAAGTAGATCTCCATCCCGGCGATCCATCTGCGGGCGTCGGAGTTTCGATCGCTCGGATCGAACGGCTCAGGTGGGCGCGGTTTCGGAGCCTCGAGAAACTGCTGCGTCGTCGCCGTTGTCGAGTCGTGTTGCGCTCCGGCGAGTCGAGTTACTCGCTCGAACTCGTTTCGCCACGCTTCGCGATCCGCTCGCAGCTCCTCCTGAAGAGCGGCGATGCGCGCGAAGAGTTGCTGGGTAACCTCGGCGTTGTCGAAGGTTGCCATCCTGTTCAAAACACGCGCGGGAGGGGGAATTCACAAAACGCGGAGCTGGTGCTTACCAGAATCGGCGTCGAATTCGTCGCCCCCGGCGGTTTTTCGAGGCAGGTTTTCCCGCTGCTGCTGCTTTGTTGAGCGCGGCCGAGTGAGAAAAGCTCTGATTACCAAGTGTTACAGGATCGAATGACTCGAGGATCGATTGCACTATCGATCAGTACAAGGTGCTTTTATACTTCCAGAGTACATCAGGTAACCAGGTTTATCCTATCCAAAGGAATAGACCCTTCTAGAATATAGAATCACCCTGCGTATAGCCACACGAGGCCATTGGCTTTAAGGGATTACGGCAGGATTACGCTGGATAATGTGCCAGTACATCCCAAGCCTGGTCGGTGATATAATTATAATAGCAGGATCAACCAATGGATAATGGAAGAATGGAGAATAGGAAACCAAATGAGATGAGATAAAAAGAAAAATGAAATAGGAAGGAAATAAGAATAGGACAAGTGGTGTAACGGGGTCGTACTCTCACACCCGCCACCCTTATCACCCCCAGCTTCCCTCCCTTAGGCCCCTCCTTGGGGCGCCAGGGGGCTCTACCATAACGCAGCTGCGCTGGGACTGCCACAGCAATCGCAGCGACAGGGACTGTCTCAGCGACAGCAGCACAGATGTTAGAGTAAGTGCGCTGACGAGTCTCTATCGCCGAGGGTGGCGACGAAGTCACTAAGGGTGAGGTCAGCGGGGTGAAGACTAAGAAAGGTTTCGCGGGTAGTAGCTTGGTGTTTAAGGAGGTGCATAGCTAAGAAATATAGCATAGCGTCGAGAGGGGGAGGAATTAAAGTGAGCCTGGGGAGCAAGCGATTGTGGTGGAGTGCGGTACAATACGGTGAAGCCGCAAGAGAGGAGACTGCCGACGGGAGCGCCGGCGCAGAGGAGAAACGAGGGCCAGCGGCAAGCTGGGGCCGGTAGCAAGTAGGGGCCTGCGATGAGAAGGGACTGGCGCGGCGAGCTGAGGCGGTGCGTTGAGCCGAAGCCAACGCGGCTAGCTGGGGCGGCACGGCAAGCTGGGGCTGGTGGCGAGCTGGGGACGACGACAAGCTAGAGCCAACGGCGAGCAGGGGGCCGCGGCGAGCTGTGGGCCACGCGGTGAGCTGGGGCCGACAGCGAGCTGTGGGCCGCGCGGCGAGCTGGGGCTGGAGGTGAATTGGGGCCGACGGCAAGCAGTGGGGGCCCCCGGTGAACTAGGGCCCGCTCGTTGAGCTGGGGCCGGCGGCGAGCTGGGGCCAACAGCGAACAGGGGGGCGCGCGGCGAGGGGGGGGGGGGCGTCGAGCTAGGTCCAGCGGCGATCTGGTGGTCGCGCGGCGAGCTAGGGCGGCGTGGCAAGACAGGGCCGACGCGGTGGGCTGAGGCCAGCGCGGCGAGCTAGGGGCCAGCGCGGCGCGTAGGGCTAGGGCAGACGCGGCAAGCTAGGGCGGAGCGTTCTATGGTAGGCTATGGCGGAAGCGTGGGTGGGTGGGACCTACCTAGCGTGATACCATCTCATAGTAGGTAAGAGACTAGAGCAAGGAGGTACACTGGACATTTAGGGTCGGTGTTGTACCCTCTAAGAACACAAACCTCACTGACCTATAACTTCTATATATAAAGCATACGTATAAGTATACAAATCGGTCCCAGGAACACGCTCTTAGTGCTGATTGGGGGTGGTGTGAGCAGAGCAGACCACGAGTGCATTCCAGGGTGCAAACATGGAGGGGACCAAATGGTGCACCACCGGTTCTTCTGCTGTTGCTGAGGTAGTCTTTTCGCTCACTCCAATCAACCAATATATCCATAACCTACTCCAACAACAGTAGGCCTAATTGAGTCACATACACGCTTTTCACGGCCATTTTTCCCCAGTCACAATCTTATCCAGAATAAAGCTCGTTCTTATTGCACTCTCCCCCTCACTCGGACATTCCCCTGCTCCTCTCAAAGCCGACACTACTGTAGCCAGCAATGGCTGTTGCACATGTGTTGGGCTTGGGTCATCCCACTCATGGTGGCCGGTATCATTCCACAGCTCAACCTTATTCGACAGGAAGAACTGGAACTTAATTCTGCCCGAGCTGCCCGTGATCTCGCCGTACTCCTGCTGGCTGGACTTGCCCGCTGCAAAATTCCAGCTGCCCGTGCCGACGATTCCGTTGAAGAACCGGAAATGGGCTGTGATTGTATCAGGGGATGGGTACAGGCCCGCAAGATTGGTGGACCAACCAGAGGCAGCCACCTGTTCAGGGGCCGGGAAATGAGGAAGGTTTGGAGGGAAGGACTCTGATGACATGTTGGTGGGTGAATGTATGCAGGTTGTAACGGCAGGTTCTAATCCAGGCTTATAGCGGATTCAAGGCATGCTTATACGAAGCATTCATCGATACTCACAACGGGTCCGAACCATAAGACAAGGAGGTCCACGTGGTGGCTTCCCTTGTCGCGACAGCAGCCCCCCATCCCCCCCACACGGGGGTCCGCCCGCCACTTGAGTCCAAGCTTTCCATTTCCCTACGATGCATCTGCCCGCCCCTATACTCACAATCGGGCCGAACCAGAAGTCCAGGAGGTCCAGGTGGTGGCTGCCCTTGTCGCGAAAGTAGCCCCCCAGGCCCCCCACGAGGGGATCCACCCGCCACTTGAGCGAGGCGTTATAGAGAGACGCCCCTGCTGGGTGGTGCTGGGGGGGAGGGCGGTGGGGATACTGCCGCTGCTGATGCTGCTGCTGATGCTGCTGCTGCGCCCCGTCTTCCTTCCCCTTCCCGTTCCCCTCTCCCTGCTGCTGCTGCTGCTGCTGCTGCTGTTCTTGCAGCATCGTCTGCAGCTCTCTCTGTGACGGGACCCCGCTGATGGCCCACTGGTAGTCATACTTGTTGGGCGGCCGGTGGTATACCACCTGCACTGAGAGGACGTCGCCTATGGCACCCGATTGCAGCAAGGCCTTGATCTGCAGATAGGGTCGACAGGGTTCATGGGGGGCTATTAGGAGAGTGGGTGGTAGTAAACCACCTGCACTGAGAGGACGTCGCCTATGGCACCCGATTGCAGCAACGCCTTGATCTGCAGATAGGTCGACAGGGTTCATGGGGGCCTATTAGGAGAGTGGGTGGTAGTAAACCACCTGCACTGAGAGGACGTCGCCTATGGCACCCGATTGCAGCAAGGCCTTGATCTGCAGATAGGGTCGACAGGGTTCATGGGGGCCTATTAGGAGAGTGGGTGGTAGTAAACCACCTGCACTGAGAGGACATCGCCTATGGCACCCGATTGCAGCAACGCCTTGATCTGCAAACATGGGGTTAATGGGGGACTATTGGAAGAGTGGGTGGTGGTATACCACCTGCACTGAGACACAGTCGCCTATTGCACCCGATTGCAGTAAGGTCATGATCTGCAGAGAGGGCCGACGGGGTTGTATGAGGAATTAGTGGTAGCATGTGGACATTGGGCAGAGCATGAAACACCCCCTAAGAATGGTGGGCGCAATGCAAACACACCCTTAGAAAGTTGGGCAGGGCGAGGTGGTAGTAGGCGACCAAGAGGGGCAGGTTGGCACGCTGAAAGGTACAGCCCAGTCACACCCTACGAAATCAGGGTATATTGTAAACACACCCTTAGAAAGTTGGGCAGGGCGCGGCGGTAGTAGGCGACAAAGAGAGGCAGCTTGGCGCGCTGAAAGGCAGAGAGGATGGCAGAGCTGTCCACGTGGCTCATTCCCATTGGCTTCTCCACGTAGGCTGGCTTCCCTGCTTGCGCCGCCATCATGGCATACCTGCACACGTGGCATCACGTGGAATCACACGGCAGCACATGAATGCGATCACGTTAATGCAAAGGCACCCAGGCGTGGCCAGTCAGAATGGACGCAAATCTTGCCATAATCGATCGGACCCGTTCATGCGATCTCGTGTTACTGCATTCGTACTGCGCGCCAGGGATCTGAGAATTCTCAAACACTTGCCACATGTGGTAAGCATACGTACGCCTGGTGAGCATGTGCGACATGACGTGGTACCACATGGTCTGGTGAACACATGGCACAGGCGGCTTACTGAGCATGGTAGCGGCGGCTTACTGAGCATGGTAGCGGCGGCTTACTGAGCATGGTAGCGGCGGCTTACTGTGCATGGTAGCGGCGGCTTACTGTGCATGGTAGCGGTGGCTTACTGTGCATGGTAGCGGTGGGGAGTAGCGATGTAAACAGCATTGACATCGGGATGGTTGATCGTCTCCTCCGCACTCGTGGACCATCTGACCTGACACGCACGCAGAACACCCATCGTACACATAACCCCTTGTCCCCTCCTCCCCACCCAAATCCCCCCCCCCCCTCCCCCCCTCCCCCCCCTCTCTTCCCCCCTCCACACACAGACAAACACACCCTCATTCGTTCATTCGCACACAGACAAGAAATGGACCTGCGTATGGGGTACTGCGGTCAGGCGCATAACACACAAACTCAACAGAAACACATTCACACTCGTTGCTACAGGGATATTGGCATCACTCGCCTGGCCACCTTGTGCCGTTCAGCGTAGTCTTGGGCCAAGCTGCCGTTCCGCCGCATGACCATGACGAGGCGTGAGGAGGGAAGCACACGGATTAACCACACTCACACGTGGTGCCTTGCTTGCATCACTCCCACCCACCTGGCCACCTTGTGTCTTTCAGCGTAGTCTTGAGCCAGGCTGCCGTTTCGCCGCATGACCATGACGAGGCGAGAGTAGGGAATCAGCGACAGCGCGGGCCCGGACTTTTTCTCTGTGACGTCGCCACACCCTATGATGGCCCACCGCACCTGGGAGTGCGCGTGGGGAGGGGCAATAGGAGGGATCGAGGCACGCGTTTCTAACAGGCCCGCATCTCCTTGCTGTCATCAGCGCGCTACAGCCGATGATAGCCCACCCAACCTGGAAGCGGGGGGGCGGGGGGATCAAGAGCAGAGGAGATAAGATGCAGGGCGTTTAAACATCTGCCCCTGGCATTCGCGCTTCTATTCTCCCTAAAAATCTCCACCTACCTCGCTGACTGGGCGGAAGTTGGCCAGCCTGTCATGGGCGGGGATGTTTGTCGGTAGCGAGGGGGTAGGCGGAGAGGAGAGGTAGAGTCCCAGCAGCAGCAGCGCGAAGAGCGCGCCGACGATGAGCGGGAGCGGCGGACGGTTGAGGAGCGGGGGGAAGCGCGGAGCTGACATGGCACTCGACCGCATTGTCGGTTACTATTCTGTTCGGTTCCACGCTTCGAGGGATACTTTTCGCCAAAGTGGCCTCGCCACCTGTGGTCGCAGCAGCGACATGAAACAGTCTAGACTAAATGCCCTTCAAACGCGTCAGCATATCAAGGTTCTAGGAAGAACGGTACAGGAAAGCCCTAGAGCAGCTCTCTTTAGTGGTACCACGGCTCCACGGCGACAACGTTTGTTGGCTGCGAAGTGAGTGAAATGATGTGGGATTCGGGCATTCCATCTTGCTCTTCCCTGTTCGATTGAGTTGTGATATGTGCGAATGTTCTCTGCCCAATTTATCGTGCTTGGATTTAGACTGTACTGTTTTCCTTAGAATCTTGCAATCAGTTGTAACGAGTCACTTCGTGTCGCATCGCCTCCAAGTCGGTGTTCCCAAGCCAGGGCTGGCGCGCTTCTGGCACCCCGCAGGGCTTTGTCCTTGTCAACCTTGATCATTCCGCGCTTTGGCGTTGGCGCGAAAACCAACTTCCATGCGTCAGGCTCGCTTTTACCTCATCCCTCCCTACTTCTCCCCTGCTGTCAAGTTTCATGTGACACCACCAGGGCTGCTGCACACTGGTCGATCTGTTGTTATTTGCTGAGCAACAGCAGCTCATGCGAGCAACGAATCATCTTAGAAAGTAAGACACTGCTTGCGTTGCGAACCGTCTCGAAAGCAAGGTACGGATGAGTTTAGGGAGTGGGAAACCTAGCGCTGGTTTTTAGCGTCACTGGTGTGCGCACTTTCTCCGTCAGAGCACTCACTCCATAAGGCCCTCAAGTGAAGCAGTCGGTGCGTTTCGAGAGCACCAATCCGGAATCACCAGGTTTGGATTCGGAGTCCATAGACGCGTCCACAGGCGTTCTTACCGAATCCTTGAGTGTCCTTCGGCGTCGCCAGGTGTTGTCAGGCGTCGCCAGGTGTCCTTCGGCGTCGCCAGGTGTACTTAGGCGTCGCGAGGCGTCCTTTGGCGTACGGCTCAATGAGCCTAGCGCTTGGCTTCCGCAGCTTAAGCTTTAGGCTTCCCGCCTTACGTACCACAGCCATCCGCCTTAGCTATTCGCGCCCGACCGTCGTCGCTGTAACTCGTTTAGGTCACAGCCGTCGTTGTCACGCCCGCTGTTGTCGCACCCGTTGTTGTCACACCCGTTCTGTCACACAGCATCAGAGCGCAACCTCGCTACAAGCAGCCGTGCGATTTACCCGACCAGCAGGAATCACTGCTCTCCACCGCGCAGCACCTCTTCAGGGATCGCCAGCCGTCCGTCGATTGCCTTCAGTTCGTAAGCCTCTAGCGTCTCACCACTCACCAGTCGATCATCAACTAGCAACCGTCAACAAACGGCTAGCCAGCAACCAGCTACCAGCCACGATGAAGTCAGGACAGGGAGGCGGCGGTTCAAAGAAGCCTGGAGTTACTGCCGCAGACAGTCGCGGCCAACGGTCGATAGCCTCGTTCTTCGGAGGCAAGGACCAGTCAGGACCCGGGGGGAAGGCTTTACCTGGGGGCGGCCAGAGGTCGATCTCCTCGTTCTTTGGCGCGAGAGGGAAGGCTGGTGCTGGTGGTGTGGGTAAATCCGAGGTCGAGGGTTCGAGTCCCAGTGCGGTAGTTAAGGCAAGCGAGGAGGTGAAGGGAACAACAGCGAGGGAAAGCCAGGCTCTGGAGGCAGGAGCAGCAAAAAGGCCAGTACCCACTCAGACTGGTAATGCCGTTAAAAACGGGGATGGAGCAGTGGCTACTGCAGGAAAAGAAGATACCCGCCCAGAGCAGGCAGGGGCGGAGGAATGGGTGGAAGAGATGATGGAGGCGGAGGTAGTAGAGGGAGGGGGAAGCGCAGGGGGAAGCGCAGGGGGAGGAACAGGGGGAGCTGTGACCGACGGAAGTGGCTCCAGGCGGCTAAAACGCCTGAGGAAGGTTGGGGATGGGGCAAGGGGAATGGAGAAGGGGAGAGGGGAAGGGGGAGGTGAAGGAGACGGGAGTGGGGTGGTGGGGGGAGGGACAGGGGAGGTGGTAGAAGGTTCCAAGAAGGCAAGACAGGAAGCGGGGAGTGAGGCGGCTGGAGGAGGTCAGGCAGGGGAGAAAGCCGCTGCTGCTGTTGCTACTACTGCTGCTGCCGCCGCTGCTGGTGCTGCTGCCAAAGCTTCAGCGTCTGCTGTCGCTTCTGCCGCTGCTGCTGCGTCTGCTGCAGCTGTAGCCGTTAGAGGGGCTTCTGCCGGAGCTGTGACCCTTAAGGCAGCAGCTGGCGGCAGAGGGAGGAAAAAGACAGCAGCCGCCACATCTGGTAAGGCTGCAGCGGATGCACCTGCTGCTGATTCCACCGACGCTGCTACTACTGGCACTGATGCTGCTGCCACCGCTGAACCAGGAACTGAAGGCGGTGCGAAGAGGAGGACCAGACGCAGGACCAGCAGCCAAAGCAGCAGCAGCAGCAGTGACAGCAGCGGCAGTAGTGGGAGCAAGGGTGGGGCTGCATCTGCGATTAGTAGGAGCACCAGTGACGGTGCTGACGTGGACAGTGACGTGGACAGCGCCAGCAGTGACCTGGTGGAGGCTCCTGCTGACGCCGCAGCAGGAGCGGAGGAGGCCAAATCCGCATTCGACTCCCTGAAGCAGGGGAAACAACCCACGGAGAAGAAGGCCAAGAGAAAGACCAGGGGGAAGGGGGCGGGAGCAGGAGCAGGGGCAGCGGGAGGGGTTGGCGATGGGTTGGTGGCGTTAGCAGCAAAGCTGGTGCAGTACGACCCTGTGGCTGCAGCAACGTGGAAGAGCGGAGAGAGAGTGCCCTTCCTCTACCTCGCCCAGGCGCTAGGCAGTATGTGGGCTGTAGACCCCTGGCGATTCCTGTTGAGGTTTGAGGGTTTAGGGTTTCGGGTTCCAGGTTGAGGGCTTTAAGGTTCTGGTCTCATCATCCAACCCTGCCCGCCACCCTGCGCTTGTGTGCCAGGAATATCCAACGAATCTGGACGGCTGGCGATCACAGAGATCATGACCAACGTCTTCCGCACAGTCATGGCCACATCGCCAGAGGATCTGCTGCCAATCGTGTACCTGGCGGCCAATCGTGTGGCGCCACCTCATGAGGGCGTGGAGCTGGGGATTGGCGATGCCACTATCATCCGCGCTTTGGCCGAAGCTACTGGCAGAAAAGAGGCTACAGTCAAATCGGAGTACAAGGTACCCTAAACCTTGAACCCAAACCCCCTGTGTATGGTTGAGTTGAGTGACTGAATGTAGCACAAGGTGTCGTTCAGTATACCATGTTACGAGTGGCTAACAGGAGTGTGGGGTACAGCTCGTTCTAGTCCAGAGTGTTGAGTGGATCGATTCACACTTCAAAAGAGCAGCCTTTGATGATGCAGCCAGCTCCCCGCACCTGTCCCTTGATATCTGCACGTGTATCTGTGTGTGTGTGTGCCCTGATCCTTGTACCCGAACCCGCACCACAGGAGTGTGGCGACCTGGGTCTAGTGGCGAAGGCCAGTCGCACCACCCAACGTATGATGATGCAGCCAGCGCCCCTCACCTGCCATAAGGTCTTTGAGGCCTTCCGCTTCATTGCTAAGGTGGGTGGGTGCATCGGTCCGCTGGGTTGGCAGAACAGACTTCACCGCTGCATTCGCCCTGTGCCGTCAAGACTAAGCATTCTTCCAACACCCCCCCACCCATCCCTCTCTTCCTCCCTGTATCCCCGCCCCTCTCCCCACCAGGAACCCCGCTGTCAGTGTGTGGAGAAGAGCCGAGCGCGGATACAGCAGTTTTGGTATCATTGCGACAAGAGGAGCCGCAGATCATGGTGCAGCGGCTGCTGCGCAAGATGCACATCGGGCGAGTGAAATAGACGAGACTCCACCCATGCATTCTTGATACTGAGCTTTCTTAGACTACCCCCCCCCCTACCCCTCCTCTTCCTGTCTGTGTCTTCTCTCCCCTTCCCCCAGGAATCAGGCACCCAGAGCCAGGATAAAGCAGCTGCTGGTGTGAGCGAGACAGGCGGAGCGGCAGTTCATAGAGCGGCGGCTGCAGGGCAAGATGCGCAACGGGCTGGCAGAGCATGCATTAGACGTGCATACCCTCTTCACCTCCTACCAGTCCGCCTCTTTCTGCCCATGTCTTCCCTCTCGACCTCCTCTCTGCAGGAATCCGGCACTCAGAGCCAGGAGAAGAAGCGGGCACGGATAAAGCAGTTATTGGTGTCGGCGAGGCAGGAGGAGCCGCAGTTCATAGTGCGGCTGCTGCAGGGCAAGATGCGCATCGGCCTGGCGGAACAGACCGTGCTGGCCGCGCTGGCACAGGCTGCTGTCATGCACGAGGACTTCCGAGAAGGGGGTGGCGCTGCTGGTAACAGTGCTGCTGCTGCTGCTGGTGCTGGTGATAGTAATGGTGGTGGTGCTGCTGCTGCAGTAGATGCTGCAGTGGGGAGAGGGGAGGATGGGGCCATGGAGGTGGGAGGGGCCGAGGGGGATGGACAGGGGCAGCAGAGTCAAGGGGGGAAGGTGCTTTCCAAGAGGGAGAGATTGGCTCGACTGCCGGGAAGGCTGGAAGAGGTGAGGAGGAGGAGGTAGTGCCGGTGGTGATAGCACCAGTGGAGCCTTTTCAGGTACCTCAAAGCGTGAACCCCCAGCCCCCACACCCCAGGCAGTGCAAATCGAGATGGCTTTTGAGTCGACTCAAAATGACTTCTGACTTTTGAGTCAATGCAAAAGTGGAGCCTTTTCAGGTACCTCAAAGCGCGAACCCCTAGCCAGCCCCCACAACCCAGGCAGTGCGAATCATGGAGCATGCATACCTGGCTTGACACTGGCCTTGAAAGGTCATATACTCGGTCATGTCAAGCCAGTGTACGACCTTTGAGGCCTCTCAAACCCCGCGCCTCTCAATGCGTCTTGTCCAAGCCACCTATCACCTCATTCGAGGCCCTACGAATCATGAAGCACGCCTATTCAGTGCTGCCTGTCGATGACCGACTCATCCCTTCTCCCCTTAGGGATGGCATGTGGGCCTGGGCCGCCCCCCCCCCCAGGCCTGTCGCTTCACCTTGGGGGTGCCGGTGAAGCATATGGCTCATGCTGTCGGCTCAGGCCTGTCGGTTCACCCCGTGCGGCAGCACCTCATAGTGCAGATGGCTCATATTGCAACTGCTCCTCCCTCTTCACCCGCACTTCCCCATCTCCCAGGCAGTGCGAATCATGAAGCTTGCATGCTCAGTCCTGCCTGTCTACGACCGGGTCATCCCATCCCTTCTTAAGGACGGCATCTGGGCCGTGCCCGACAACTACCCGTTCACCCTGGGGGTGCCGGTGGGGCCGATGCTGGCGAAGCCCACGCGGGGCACCTCAGAGATCCTGGACCTTTCGCCTACCATGGAAACCTCAATCTCGCTCTCCTATCCACCTTGCAACCCCCCTCCCCCCACCCGCCAGGCAGTGCGGATCATGAAGCGCACATACTCTGTCCTGCCTGTCTACGACAAGGTCATTCCCTCCCTCCTGAAAGACGGCATCTGGGCCGTGCCTGACCACTGCCGGTTCACCCTGGGAGTGCCTGTGGGGCCAATGCTGGCGAAGCCCACACGGAGCATCTCAGAGATCCTGGACCCTTCTCCCTTGCAAGGCCCACTTGAACCTGCTCTCGTACCTTGCAACGCCCCTTCCCCCACCCGCCAGGCAGTGCGAATCATGAAGCACACCTACTCGGTCCTGCCAGTCTACGACCGGGTCATCCCATCCCTTCTAAAAGATGGCATCTGGGCCGTGCCTGACCACTGCCGGTTCACCCTGGGGGTGCCGGTGGGGCCGATGCTGGCGAAGCCGACGCGGGGCATCTCAGAGATCCTGGACAAGCTGCAAGGCCTCACGTTCACGTGCGAGTACAAGTACGATGGGGAGAGGACGCAGGTGAGATGCAATCACGTCTTGAGTATACACTGGACTGGATTCACGCTGTTTCTTTCCTTCCTGGTACTGGATGAGATGTAGGGGCTCACGTTCACTCGCAAGTACAAGTACGACGGGGGGCGCACGCAGGTGAGTCTGTGTGTGTGGGGGGGTGAGTGGGTGGGTGTGCGCACCTATTCCAAGCTGCAGGGGCTCACGTTCACATGCGAGTACAAGTACAAGTTGGAGAGGACGCAGGTGAGATGCACCCGTGTGAGTGGAAGCCGGATCCAAGTCCTTCCCTTCCTTCTATGGACAAGTTGCATGGGCTCACGGTCACATGTGAGACGCAGGTGAGATGCCCATTTATAACAGCACGGGCCAGGAGAAGCCTGCCAGGTGCACGAGTATGTGCCCTCGCTACTCTTCCCTTGCTGTTCTACCTCCACCCCTCTCCCGCCCCCCCTTCCAGCCAGCCCCCCCTCCCCTTTTGTCAGGTGCATAGCTTGGACTTGGAGGACGGGTCAGTGCATGTCTGTAGCCGCATTGTTTGGCTAAGCTTGTATCCCTTCCCCCGTGGTGACTCCCGCCATGGTCTCTATCTTGATTGCGTCTCTGTCCCCCTGTCAGGTGCACGGCTTGGAGGACGGGTCAGTGCAGATCTACAGCCGCAATGCCGAGTGCACCACGGGGAAATTCCCAGACCTCGTGCAGGCTGTGCAGAGGTGAGCACGGTGGAGCACGGTGGAGAAGAGGTGAGCACGGTGGAGCGGAGGTGGGCACGGTGGAGCAGAGGTGAGCACGGTGGAGCAGAGGTGAGCAAGAGGTTCACACGCGTTACTTGGCAATGGCTTCAAGTCTGCGTGAAGGAGAAGACACGGCTGATGGTCGTCCAGTGCTGCCCCCAACTCGCTTGTAAAGTTGTATTTTGAGTCGACTCAAAATGCCCCCAACTCGCTTGTAAAGTTGTATTTTGAGTCGACTCAAAATGCCCCCAACTCGCTTGTAAAGTTGTATTTTGAGTCGACTCAAAATGCCCCCAACTCGCTTGTAAAGTTGTATTTTGAGTCGACTCAAAATGCCCCCAACACGCTTGTAAAGTTGTATTTTGAGTCGACTCAAAATGCCCCCAACTCGCTTGTAAAGTTGTATTTTGAGTCGACTCAAAATGCCCCCAACTCGCTTGTAAAGTTGTATTTTGAGTCGACTCAAAATGCCCCCAACTCGCTTGTAAAGTTGTATTTTGAGTCGACTCAAAATGCCCCCAACTCGCTTGTAAAGTTGTATTTTGAGTCGACTCAAAATGCCCCCAACTCGCTTGTAAAGTTGTATTTTGAGTCGACTCAAAATGCCCCCAACTCGCTTGTAAAGTTGTATTTTGAGTCGACTCAAAATGCCCCCAACTCGCTTGTAAAGTTGTATTTTGAGTCGACTCAAAATGCCCCCAACTCGCTTGTAACGTTGACCCCAACCTGCCTACTCCTTTCGTCTCTTGCTCCCTTGCCTCCGCCCCTCGCCAATCCCCTGTTCTCCTCTCGCCCCCCATCACCTCTCTCCTCTCTGGCACAAGAAGACCCATGTGAAGACCTTTGTGTCGGACGCTGAGGCAGTGGCATTTGACCGGGAGAGTGACAAACTCTGCTTTGAGGCACCTGAGATTACTGTCCCTCCGGCTCTTCCCGCCTTCCTTCTCCTGCCCCCTCTCCCTCCCCCCCCCCCTCCCCACCTGCGTTTTTCCTCTCAGGCACAAGAAGGTCCACGTGCAGACCTTTTTGTTGGACGTAGAGGCAGTGGCATTTGACTGGGAGAGTGACAAAATTCTGCTTTGAGGCGCCTCTAACACCTATCCCCTGTTTGTCTCCTCTCACACTCCCCCCTCCCAGGCACAAGAAGGCCCACGTGAAGACCTTTGTGCTGGATGCAGAGGCAGTGGCGTACGACAGGGAAAGTGACAAGATCCTGCCCTTCCAGGTGCTCAGCACGCGCGCGAGGAAAGGCGTGATCATGGGCGACATTAAAGTGCAGGTGAGTCGTTGTGAAGGGAAGGGGAGATACTGTGGGTGGCGTTGTAGCTTTGACTATGGGCTACTGGGGGTTGTTTTTTGAGGCGCCTCAAAAAGGGCTACTGGGGGTTGTTGCCCTTCCAGGTGCTCAGCACGTGGGCCAGGAAGGGCGTCATCATGGGCCAGGAAGGGCGTCATCATGGGCCAGGAAGGGCGTCATCATGGGCCAGGAAGGGCGTCATCATGGGCCAGGAAGGGCGTCATCATGGGCCAGGAAGGGCGTCATCATGGGCCAGGAAGGGCGTCATCATGGGCAGGAAGGGCGTCATCATGGGCCAGGAAGGGCGTCATCATGGGCCAGGAAGGGCGTCATCATGGGCCAGGAAGGGCGTCATCATGGGCCAGGAAGGGCGTCATCATGGGCCAGGAAGGGCGTCATCATGGGCCAGGAAGGGCGTCATCATGGGCCAGGAAGGGCGTCATCATGGGCCAGGAAGGGCGTCATCATGGGCCAGGAAGGGCGTCATCATGGGCCAGGAAGGGCGTCATCATGGGCCAGGAAGGGCGTCATCATGGGCCAGGAAGGGCGTCATCATGGGCCAGGAAGGGCGTCATCATGGGCCAGGAAGGGCGTCATCATGGGCCAGGAAGGGCGTCATCATGGGCCAGGAAGGGCGTCATCATGGGCCAGGAAGGGCGTCATCATGGGCCAGGAAGGGCGTCATCATGGGCCAGGAAGGGCGTCATCATGGGCCAGGAAGGGCGTCATCATGGGCCAGGAAGGGCGTCATCATGGGCCAGGAAGGGCGTCATCATGGGCCAGGAAGGGCGTCATCATGGGCCAGGAAGGGCGTCATCATGGGCCAGGAAGGGCGTCATCATGGGCCAGGAAGGGCGTCATCATGGGCCAGGAAGGGCGTCATCATGGGCCAGGAAGGGCGTCATCATGGGCCAGGAAGGGCGTCATCATGGGCCAGGAAGGGCGTCATCATGGGCCAGGAAGGGCGTCATCATGGGCCAGGAAGGGCGTCATCATGGGCCAGGAAGGGCGTCATCATGGGCCAGGAAGGGCGTCATCATGGGCCAGGAAGGGCGTCATCATGGGCCAGGAAGGGCGTCATCATGGGCCAGGAAGGGCGTCATCATGGGCCAGGAAGGGCGTCATCATGGGCCAGGAAGGGCGTCATCATGGGCCAGGAAGGGCGTCATCATGGGCCAGGAAGGGCGTCATCATGGGCCACATTAAAGTGCAGGTGGGCGACTGTAACGGGGTCAATGGCCGGCATTCAAGCGTGTGTCTTTAAGGGGGCTGCGGTTCGGGTTATTGCCTTTCCAGGTGCTCAGCAGGCGCGCGAGGAAGGGCGTCATCGTGGGCGTTCAAGTGTCACATCAATGCGCTCACGTTAGCAGGGTAAAGCTGTGGTCTTTGAAGGGCGACACTCAAACTATCTGCCAGCTCTAAAAGGGCGGCCTGCTGCAATATATGGGCACCTTGAGTTCACAACCCCTATCCCCCCTACCCTTCTCCCTCCCCTCCCGAGTCGTCCATCTTTGCCAGCTGTACCCAAACGGTCACCAGCTGCTGACAGGGTGTTGTGCGTCTCATAACCCAATGTTTGCCTCCCTATTCCCCTTTCCTCCCCTTCTTCCCCGTCCTGATACCTCCCCCCCCTCCAGGTGTGCATGGTCGCGTTTGACCTGCTGTACCTCAACGGGCAACAGCTGCTCACACAGTCTCGAGTCATCTGCTAACATGCACTTTGCCTCCCCATGCACTTTCCCTATTTCCCCCTCTTCCCCCCACTCCCCCCCTCTCCCTCCAGGTGGGCATGGCCACGTTTGACCTGCTCTACCTCAACGGGCAACAGCTGTTCACGGAGCCTCGAGTCATCTGCTAACATGCCCTTTGCCTCCCTCCCCATGCTCCTTCCCTATTTCCCCCTCTTCCCCCCACCACCCCCCCACCCCTCCAGGTGTGCATGTTCGCGTTCGACCTGCTCTACCTCAACGGCCAGCAGCTGCTGACAGAGAAGCTCGTGCGCCGGAGAGAGGTGAGCCAAGCGCTGATACGGAGAGAGGAGAGAGTAAGGGCGAGTTCTATCTATATCTCCCTTATCTGGCGCGCTTGAAGCACTGATTAGTTTTGAGGCGCCTCAAAATTTTAAGCACTGATTCTACCCAAATCTCCACTCCCTTCTCCTGCCTGACTCTCGCTTGCGTCTCCTGGTCTTATTGTCTTTCGTATCTTTCTTTCGCAGCAAGGGTCATCTGGAACCGCCAGCCAAGTGTTGCGTTTAGGCACTTCAAATCAGATCTCTCCTGCATTGCCCCACTGCCCGTCAGCTGCTGCTCGGGTCATTCGAGCCCGTCAAGGGCGAGTTCCAGTTCGCAACGTCCATCGCAACTAATAAAGAGGAGGAGCTGCAAGCGTTCTTTGACGACGCTGTCAACCACAGGTAGGTGATGCTTTGAGCCCCGGCGGGGGGGGGGATTTGGGTATAGTGCACCAAGGGTGAGCCTTAGTTCGCCACGCCCATTGCAACCAGCAAAGAGGAGGACCTCCATGCGCTCTTTGACGACGCTGTGAACCACAGGTGAGTTGAAGGTCATGCCGGCCAGCTATGGCAGGTGGTGGTATTAGCCTTATGGGGGTATCAGCTATGTGGTGAACACGTGAGTTCCAGTTCGCCACGTCCATCGCAGCCAGTAAGGAGGAGCTGCAGTCCTTCTTTGACGATGCTCAGAGGCGCAGAGGAGCCAGTCAGCTGGAGCCTTACTGAGCCAGTCAGAAGCCCAACCCTTTTATCCTGAGAGGCGCCGCAAGGCTCTCATGTGGATGCTCGCATGCTCCCTTGTTCTCCCCATTGATAAATGTTTCTGTGCCTGTGTGCCTCCTCTCTGTGCCTGTACGTTCCCCTGCAGCTGCGAGGGCGCAATGGTGAAGACCTTGGATGTGGATGCGACATACGAGCCGGCCAAGAGGAGCAACAACTGGCTCAAGCTCAAGAAGGACTACATGGAAGGGTGGGTGTGTCGACCGGGGCTATATGAAAGGTTTCAGTGTTGTTGAGATCTATAATTTTCCAAAGAGACGCTAGCCTGTTTCGGAATGCTGTTCGCTCGCTGCCCGGCGTCGCCCTCCTCTCTTCCTCCCTATTCTTCTCTTCCCCGCCCGCCATCTCCTTGTCGTCCCGCCTCTTCCCTGTGGTCCATGTCCTGCGCCCTCCTCTGACCTGTCAAGCTTCCCAACCTTCTTCCACCTCACTGGCGTCATCACTACGTGTCCCCATTCGTTTTCCCCGTTTCCCACTCACTCACATCACAAGTGAGGGGAGCTCACTCACTCCCCTCTTCACCCGCCATGCTCCTTTGTCCGCCGTTCCTCACCGCAGGCTGGGAGACTCCTTGGACCTCGTGCCCATTGGTGCCTTCCACGGCCGTGGCAAGCGAACAGGTGAGAGGAGAGGTGCTGCAGGGTTGGGGTGATGGAGGGGAGATGGAGGGGAGATGGAGGGGAGATGGAGGAGGGATGAAGGGGAGATGGAGGAGGGATGGAGGGATGATGGAGGGGAGATGGAGGGGAGATGGAGGAGGGATGGAGGGGAGATGGAGGAGGGATGGAGCGATGATGGAGGGGTGATGGAGGAATGGGTTTCAGGAAGGAGCTGGAAGATGTCCATTGCCACAGGTGCATCTCGCTTGCTCCCTCCTCACAGGTTTGCTTGACGCCTTTCTTCTGGCCTGCGATGACCATGGCACCGAGGAGTATCAGTCCATCTGCAAGTTCACAGTTCAACAATGCCTCTCCCTCCCCTTATTCACTTCCCCCTCGCAGGTGTCTTTGGCGCCTTTCTCCTCGCCTGCTATGACCCCGACACCGAGGAGTACCAGTCCATCTGCAAGATCGGCACTGGCTTCTCGGAAGCGGCCCTGGAGGAGCGATCTGCATCGCTGCGCAAGCGAGTCATTGACAAGCCGCCTGTGAGTGCAGTGGTGTGGTGAGGTGTGCTGTGGTGTGCTGTGGTGTGCTGTGGTGTGGTGTGTGCTGTGCTGTGCTGTCATGGCTCTGGAGGAGCGATCGGCGTCGCTGCGAAAGCGAGTCATTGACAAGCCGCCTGTGAGTGCTGTCATGTGACATGGTGTGGTGTGGTGTGGTGTGGTGCTGTGAGCCGTGTAGCCATGTTGTTTTTTAGGTGCCAAAAAAGTGGCTGCTTACGATGACTAGGGTCTGAGTGAAGTGCTTCATCTCGAGCCAGTTAGTGACGTGCTGATGTAGTTGCCCTTGCGGCACCACCCCCCCTTTTTCCCGCCCTCCCCTTCCTCCCTCCCGCCACCCACTTTCGTCTCCCTGCCAACATCTCACTCCTCTGCTCCCTGCCACCAGCCCTGCTCCCTGCCACCAGCCCTGTTATCGCTCCTGGGGAACGGTAGGATGAAAGTGTGGTGCGAGTCACCTCATTATCCCTCAACCGTCCTAACATCCTTGCCTTCGCCCGACTCCGTACTCCTTGCCAACCCGCCTCTGCCCGCTGCTTCGAGCCCTACTATCGCTACGGGGAAGCTCTGGGAGTCAGCTCTGTTGCTTCCAACCGTCCTATCTTTCCTGCCTTCTCCCCACTCCTCACTCCGTGCTACCCCTCTGATTTTTTAGTCGACTCAAAGATCACCTTTCCTCACTCCGTGTTACCCCTCTGATTTTTTAGTCGACTCAAAGATCACCTTTCCTCACTCCGTGTTACCCCTCTGATTTTTTAGTCGACTCAAAGATCACCTTTCCTCACTCCGTGCTACCCCTCTCTGTCCCCTGCTCGCAGCCCTACTATCGCTACGGGGAGACGTTAGGAGTGGAAGTGTGGTTTGAGCCCTCAGAGGTGTGGGAGGTGCGGGCGGCGGATTTGTCCATTAGTCCCGTGCACCGGGCTGCAGCGGGGCACGTGAATGAGACAAAAGGGATTGCTTTGCGCTTCCCACGTTTCCTGCGGCTGAGAGATGATAAGAGCGCGGAGCAGGCAACCTCTAGCGAACAGGTGAGTTGAGGAGGAGGGGGGGAAGTGGGGACAGAGGTGGACTGTGGGCTGTGTACTTCTTGCGCCAGAGAGATTAGTGTGCGGAGCAGGCAATTTCTAGCGAACAGGTGAGAGGGTGATTGGGCTGGGATGGTGTCTCTCTAGAATTATGGTATGCTGCATACAACCTGTGTGTTGGCAATCTCTCTCTGAATAGCCTGCTTCCCTGCACTTGTGTGACTGTGTGTGTTACAAGCAGGTAGCTCAGATGTACCAAGCGCAGAAGATCAACCATGTAGGGGGCGCCAAGGATGACTAGAACCTGCCAATCTCAGCAGAGCCCCTGGAAAGGACTCGCATTTTACAAGTGGATTCAATGCATTGACGCACAGACCTGACCAAACCCAATACTGAAGAACTGGATCTTCCAGAGTAGCAGTGCGCCAAGTCGACGCACAGCCCTGACCTAAACCCAGTACTTAGGAACTGGGTCCTCGAGCGAGGCGGAGTGGAAGTCAAAGTAATCCAGGCTCGCATACTGCTTGAGAGCCAGCAAAAACCGCTCCTTGTCAGGAAACGTGCGCCGTGCAGATGGCCGCTGCCACATGGTAGCCAACCATTGGCTAACCAAAGGATGGTCAGGAGCGAAAATCTCGCCTCTGATTCCTTCGACCACCAATTGGAAGCGAGCAAGGAAGGGGAACAGCACCACATCAACCTGCCATGGCGAAATAAGAGTTTCAAGGGTAGTGGGTTGAGGGTAGAGGGTGCAGGTGAGCCTAGGAGTCTGGGGCAACATGTGTCAACTTGCTTTACAAAAGTATCCTTCCGTGTATAGTGAGCCCAGGAGGAAGGCCGACAGGGTTTACGGTTCAAGAACCTGAGGTATGACGCACCAGAGAGAGGTTTTCACCCATTAGGAACGGCCCCTGTGATTGGCGAACAGCCTCTTCCACAAGGTCTAGCGCTCTGCCCCACTCGGCTTGGGCCCGTGCATTCCCCCCTCCTTTGCGGATGCTGTTGGTGTCAATAGCCCACATGCGATTCGACCCAGCAACCATTGTGAGGCCCTGTGAGGTGAGATTGGCAGGGTTAAGGCACGAGAGATGTCGTATAAAGATGCGCATCTGTCAAAGCGTGCGTGCTAACTCACTCACAGCATGCATGACTGAGTCGGCCTTGCCCATGAGACGGTTCATTCATCGCTCTGCTCTGCTTCTCCCTATCTCGGATGGCACCAGGGGCACGGAGGAGAAGCCCCTAGAAGCCCCTACTGTATTCATTCGAAATATAATAGAAGGCTACACTACGTAAGGCACTAAAAAGGGCACCGAAGTGTACTCACAGCAGTTCATGGCTCCTGGCGGCACCAGAGGCGCTCAGGGAAAGCGGTCATTCAAGAACCTGCAGATGTCTCCACTCTCTGTGAAAACGTGGCCGCTCACCACCGCCACAGCAGGCTGTTACATGAACACCTGCTCATTGACTCAGGTGTGAGTGATGGCGTGTGTCGAATCCACTCACTCACAGCATGGATGATGGAGTCGGCCTTGCCCATGAGGCTGTTCATGGCTGTGCTGCTCTCCGCGTCTGATGGCACCAGAGGCCCCGAGGGGAAGTTCTGGTCCAGGAACCTGCAGATGTCAGTGCTCTCTGTGACCACCTGGCCGTTCACAGCCACCGCAGGCACCAGGCCTCGCGGATTCACCGAGAAGTACCTGTTGGGGCATAGAAGGATGGATTTGAGACGAAGGACAGGGCTTGCGCAAACTTGGGAAGATTAATCCAGGACAAGTCATAAAGAGATGGAAGGCAGAATGAGCGCGGTGGAAGGCGGTGTGAGGCGGTGCAAGGCGGTGGAGAAGAGAGGAAGGGGGGTCCACTACAAACAAGGTAGGGTGCACACCACGCTTACCATGACGGCTTGTTGGAGAGGTCGATGTGCTCGCTCTTGTAGTTCACGCCTGGACCACAGATGGAAGAAGCACTCGTCAAGTCGGCAAGAATGTTGCTAGAATGGGAATCACAAACAAGGGGTGAATAACGAAACTAGAGAGATGCAGGGAGGGACGTGCCTCGTCTGTTTTTGAGGCGCCTCAAAATCAGCAAGAATGTTGCCAG
This sequence comes from Closterium sp. NIES-67, assembly GCA_027943415.1. Classification (NCBI taxonomy): domain Eukaryota; kingdom Viridiplantae; phylum Streptophyta; class Zygnematophyceae; order Desmidiales; family Closteriaceae; genus Closterium; species Closterium sp. NIES-67. The sequence continues at coordinate 320,103 of BQMB01000524.1, read as the reverse complement.
AATGGGAAACGCATACAAGGGGCGTATCATGGCGAAACTGGAGAGACGTGCAGGGAGGGACGTGCCTCGTACCCTTCTCCTCGAGCGTCAGCGCCACTCGCTGCGCGTACGGACACAAGCCGTGCGTGTAGAATATGACTTCCGACCCGTCGGCTTGTTCCTCCTCGGCTTCATGGCTCACCCCTGCGGCAGATCTAGCCGCTGGTCGAATAGAACCCGCCATTCTTTGTTGGCCTTCCCTGATACGCGAGCCCGACAGGCAGCACCGCCTATAATATGTTCTCGAGCCTGCTGCTAGTAGGCCTCCTTCTGACAGAAACTTAATCTGATACGAAAGGCAACTAGCACTTGCTGGTGTGGCTGTGACTGGGGTATCTGCGCGTGAAGCCGCGAGTGAATTCGATGACGTGTTCGACTTGAAATCACAGAGCTTGCTGTGAAAACAACCTGTGCTGCTGATGACTATGCGAGCTGAAGGACGGACCGACGTGTACAGAGGAGATGGGTCCAGAGCGGTGCCGACAGACGGGCTCAAGCGCGATACCATCTTTCACTGGAGACGGGAGGCGGGGAATGGTTACAGTCGAGATCTGAGAGGAACTAACGCGATGATATTTGGTCCTCGTAGGTGTATGCAAGACCTACGTTGCCATTAGAACAGCGTACGCTACTATCAGATCAGAGCAGTTTTCCCCCCTAGGCCATTCTTTCAGCTGGAAATGCACATATCAGTTCTGCTGTCTGACAAGTGCAAGGTCTGTGCGATCCACGAAGCCTGCCGAGAGTTTCTGTGATGGTTACCGTGTCTTCGCTTGAGACATCTTCTTCGCCTCTTCTGTTGGTTTAGCGTCCTCGTGAAGCTTCTCGAACCATGAGTTTCTTTTGATGTGGTGTGCCCCTGACATGCTACAAATTCTAGGCAGGAAACCCTTTTCCACACTTCCGCACTGTATAAAAATTTACTGAGATTTTGGATCTGTCGTGTTTGAGTGGAAGCGGGGACACTCTGGGCCATTCCCGAATAATTTGTCAAACTGGATTAGAAGCTGCGGTTATCTGTCAAACTTGACATTCCCGAATAATTTTCGGGACAGTTGCGGATATTTGCTCTAATTCAAGGAAACTGCCTATCCCCGTATGATCACCACTACTTGATCCAGCCATAAAATTCATCAGCCTTCCTGTCAGGCGAGACTCCTGAGCTCCAGTTGGTGTCACTGATCTCCGGCTGGAGTCTGTCATTCCCAGCTCCGCTGAGGGCTACTAGATCTGCGTAGCGCCGCAATAGATTCCCATACTAGGTGAATTTGCCATTCATTATTCGTCGGTTGTTGTGCGTCTCGTTTCGTTCATAACAATCCCGCAACCATGGCGAATCCGCGGGTGTACTTCGACGTGTCGCTCGGCGGCGAGCCCGAGGGTCGGATCGTGATGGAGCTGTTCAAAGAAGCGGCGCCGAAGACGGTGGAGAACTTCCGCGCGCTGTGCACTGGGGAGAAAGGCGTCGGAGAAAACACCGGGTTGCCGCTTCACTTCAAGGTATGGTTGACTTTCCGTTGCATGATATAAGTCCGAGAGGCATCTTATTTGGATTCCCTTCTCTTCAGCTGTATTGTGTCTCACCTTTGCATAATGACGTCTACTAAAGATATTTCACGAAGACTTTATCTCGTTGCCCCGTAATTTTGTTTCCGAGCCGTGTGAGAGTGGCGAGAGCGTCTCACTTCACTCAAAATCTCCCGTCATTTCATGCGGTCCCCTCCCCTTCAAAACGATCCCAGGGCTGTCCCTTCCACCGCGACATCAAGGCGAGGCAGGACCGTTATGACGCGGGCGAGGACTCCTCAGCTCGTCTCCCCCTCTCCCCTTCTTTCATTCTCCATCCCAGCGCTATCCCTTCCACCGTGTGATCAAGGGCTTCATGATGCAGGGGGGGACTCGTCTTAGAGGAACGGCACGGGAGGGGAGTCGATTCAAGGGAAAATGTTTAAAGATCAGACATCTCCCTCCCCTCCCCCCATTCTCGATCCAGGGGTGTCCCGTCCACCGTGTGATCAAGGGCTTCATGATGCAGGGGGGAGACTTCTCCCAGAAGAACGGCACGGGAGGGGAATCTATTTACGGGGAGAAGTTCGAGGACGAGGCCGGGGGCCTGGCCCTCAAGGTATGATGCTTCCGTGACATGCCATGCCGTGACGTTGCATGCCATGCCGTGTCGTGGCATGCCATGCCCATAAGGGATTCTTGACGCTGTAGTGTCTGCGCGCAGCGAGCATGGCGAGGCCGGGCCGGATCTTACGTTATTTCACACCCTAGCCTGAATGGTTCTCGTTTTAGTGAGACAATGTAGAATTCATGTAGAATTCATCACTGATAGATTCGTTTCCCTTGTCTTCCACCCATCATCGCCCCATACCATAATTGGCCTATCCATGGCCAATAGCGGTCCCCACCCACCTCTTCATCTTCCTCTCCTACTCCCCCTCTTCCCCTTCCCCTCATTTCTCCCCTTCCCCCCCCCCCCCGGTGCCCCGCGCACAGCACAGCATGACAAGCGCGGGCTGCTATCCATGGCTAACAGCGGCCGCAGCACCAACGGCAGCCAGTTCTATTTCGTACCCCCCTTCTCTTCTCGCCCTCCCTCCACACCCCCCCTCCCCCCCTCCCCCTGTAATCACATCACAGCATGACAAGCGCGGGCTGCTATCCATGGCTAACAGCGGCCCCGGCACCAACGGCAGCCAGTTTTTCATCACCTTCGGCCCCACGCCGCACCTGGACGGCAAGCACTGCGTGTTTGGCCGCGTGCTGAGAGGAGGGCAGGTGAGATATGATGGGATTGGTGCACTGTATCCTTGTGCGAAGAAGCACTACTTCTCAGTTGTTCGCCACCTTTGGCCTCACACTGCACCTGGACAGCAAGCACTGCGTGTTTGGCCGCGTGAGTAAGGCAGTGCGCTTTAGTCATCGCGTGCTTGCTTGCCTGCTTGCACTTTGTGCTTGCTTGCCTGCTTGCACTTTGTGCTTGCTTGCCTGCTTGCACTTTGTGCTTGCTTGCCTGCTTGCACTTTGTGCTTGCTTGCCTGCTTGCACTTTGTGCTTGCTTGCCTGCTTGCACTTTGTGCTTGCTTGCCTGCTTGCACTTTGTGCTTGCTTGCCTGCTTGCACTTTGTGCTCGCTTTGCCTGTGCTTGCTTGTGATTGGGTGCAGTGAAACTGCCTTTTACTACCCAGGCCGATCAGCAATATATGTGTTTCCATTTCCTTTTCCGATGCTCCAGGTGCTTCGAGCAGTGGAGATCACGCCCACCGACGGCTCAGATCGTCCGTTGAGTGACGTCATCATCGACGACTGCGGCGAGCTGGCAGAGGGGGAGGATGATGGCACCATGAACCACCCTGTAAGGGGGGATGAGGGGGAGTGGGGAGTGGGGAGTGGGGAGTGGGGAGGGAGGAGGGGGGAGGGGAGAGGGGGAGGGGGAGGATGATGGCACCATGAACCACCCAGTGAGTGGGACTAGTACACATGTGGGGTCAGAAGCACGCTGGTGGGGAATATTTAACAGCACTCAGGCATGGTGGGTTGGTGGCTTTAGCCGGGTGGTACAGTGCAGGGGAGATGGTGGAGGGGGAGGATGACGGCATCATGAACCACCCTGCAAAGAAGGAAGGGGGGGAGGGGGAGGTGGTGGAAATACTGGTGAGGGGGTTAATTTGCAGGCGGGTGATTCAGTTGGCTTTAGCAGTGTGGTGCAGGCGAGCTGGCCGAGGGGGGGATGACGGCACCATGAACCGTCTGGTGAGCGGGGGAAGCAAGTACTTGGGTTGGGGTTGGGGAAGGATGGTGGTATGTCCTCAACACATCACCTGCAGTGTGCTCCGAGGTTCCTTGTGTTTCACCAGTGCCCTAATGGGCTGATGGGCCTGATGGGCCCATCAGCCTGATGTGCTTCTTTCTTCTGTGTCTGTGTCTGGTGAGCAGCCCCTAAGATTTTTGAGTTAACTCAAAAATCGACTCATTGCACACAGCAGCCCTTAAGATAAAAATGGCAACAAGTACCCAGACTGGCCGAATGATCCGATGTATGAGGCGTCTCAAGCAGCCCCTTAAACCGTCACAGCAGGCATCGCATCCGAGTGTTCCGATGTATGAGGCGTGTCGAGCAGCATCTTGTGAATGAAATGGCTCTTATCCCCCCCGTGACCCGTCCGTGGCAGGATGGAGACATGTACCCGGACTGGCCAAGTGATTTGGACGACAGGCCCACAGAGTGGCAGTGGTGGCTGGAGGCAGTCAAGTCTATTAAGGACCTGGGGACAAAACACTTCAAGGTGAGTGAGGGCGAAGCACTAAAAGCAATTTAATAAGCCAACCTTCTTCAAGTTTGGAGTGTTTTGAATAAGGGCTGTGCGTGTTAAATTTATTATTTTCGGCATATCTTCTCCCATGTGGCCTCTGACGCATGCACCCTCTCCCCAGAACGGAGACTACCACATGGCATTTCGCCGGTACCGCAAGGCCATGGTGTATTTGGACAAGGCGTGGGACATGAAGGACATCCCAGGAGGTAAGCTTGTGGCTTGGGGGGCGTGTTATGGCCCTCCTGTGCCGATGCGGCTGTATGCCTCTCAGCAGCAACGCCATGGTGTATTTGGATGGGGCGTAGGACATGAAGGACAACCCAGGAGGTTGGAGGGTCCCACTCTGGCTTGCCGTCCTTCTTCCCCCCCCTTTCCCCCATCTTCATTCTTTCTTTCTTCTAACTTTTCTTCTTCCACGTTTTCTCCCCGCGCCACCAGAGACCCTAGAGGAGCTTCACTCCATCCGGGAGGCCCTTCTCAACAACTATGCGGTGAGGGGCTGTGGTGTGTGGGGGGCTGTGTCGGTGTGAGGAGCGTCGACGGTGTGAGGGGCTGTGGTGTGTGAGGGGCTGTGACGATGTGAAGCAGTGTCGAGTGTCAGGCTGCGCTGTGTGTCAAGTTGTTCTTTCCAAAGGAGATCGTTTCCCCCCCCTTCTGTCCAGCTTGCTTATTTTCCATGGACCTTCCATCGTCCTCTGATCTTCTGCATCCTCCCACAGGCGTGCAAGCTGAAGCGCGGTGACTTTGATGGCGCAATTGAGGACTCCACCTCCGTGCTGTCGAGAAACGAGAACAATGCCAAGGCGCTGTTTCGCCGAGCACAGGTGAGCACTGTCCTTAGCGCCCGACCCGATTCCTTTAGGCGAGCTGTGTACGTATGTGGTGTCTCTAGCTCAGGATTGTTTTCAGCGAGCACAGGTATGCGGTGTCCTTCGCTCCTGATTCCTACAGGTGAGTACAGGGACGTGATTCTCTCAGTAAGCGACTCCTCTGCTACCCAGGTACCCTCGGGTTTTCTGATGCTGCTTCAATTGTTTCTTAAACCCATGTGCCATTCTTGCGCCCTATCCTGCTGATTCCTGCGTTGTTGCCGTGGCTTGGCAGGCGTATTTGGGGCGCAACGAGTTGGAACCGGCAATTGCTGACCTGACTCAAGCGCTCAAGGCTGAACCCAATGATGGTATGTTGGGTTGAGAATTCACCATTGTGGGATGTTGCTACGTGGATTACCATTGTCTGCTAGGGCCTGTTGACAATAAGATCCCACATTTTCCACCAATCTGTTACTCGTAACACTTGTTGAGCATCCTGTTGTTGTGTGTAGGTGGAATCAAGAGGGAGTTGGCAGCAGCAAAAAAGAAGGTGAGTGAGGACAAACTAGAGAGCTTGATATTGCAAATTGGCCTGGCAACTCACGTTTGGGAGTTTTTTTTTTTTGTGTGTGCAGCTGGCAACAAGAAAGGAAAAGGAGAAGGCTGCATATGCGAGAATGTTTGGTTGAGGTGCAAGAAAGTGGGGGTTTTAAAATGGATGATTCTCTCATATGCAATGCCCAAGTTTTTCGACCGATTCTTGCCTTATCGCGGATGGTTTCTTGGTGCTGGTTGGGCCGCTTGACCGGACAGAGTTGCGCGATTCGCTGACGAGTGTTGACGTTGTTGCAGCGTCAGCACAGCAGTAGTTTGGTCTGGCGGCGCTCTCTTTTCAAGCTGACCGAGGCAGACTTGCACGGTCATTCGCAAGCAGGGAAAATCGATGGCCAATTGGGTGGGGCCGGGAGTCCTTTCTAGGTGCCCGAGCTTTTCACCTGTCAAGATAACACCCCCTCCCATTGGGATAAAACTTGGAGGTGTGTTCTCGTTGATTGGTCAGCTACTCCTCACTCACTACAACCCACGGGTGGGGGGCAGTCACACGTCACCTCCCCTAAGCGAAATCTGGGCTGTCGCGACCTTGTTACCACGCCGCTCCCTAAGCTCCCATAGTCCCTAGTCACATACAGTTCGAAGTTTTAGTCCTTCAAGAAGCGCAGTGTCCTAAATATAGAAGCGCAGTTCCATAATTTCATCTTAGTTGCGCGTCAATCTCGAGACTATAGTAGAGGACTAGAAATCTTCGCTCAACTGGACGGAGCTTTGCTGCGCAGCAGCACTGTTACAGCTGCGTTTGAGAGAAAATAACTTCCACTAGATTCTATCTAATAAGCTCTTAGTTCACCATGTAGCGAGGCTTTGTCATGCCGATTCTTAGCGGTATTGTTGACGACGTTGTCGAATGACACGGTGTCGTAGCAGCAGCCGTTAGTCTGGCTGGAATTTAATCGCCGAAATTCCGCGAACTAGTTAGGTGATTCTGTTCCGTACCACACTTGATACCATCAGGCAACATGGCAGAGTTAAAGCCAGAATTAAAGAAGCCGTTGCTACCCCCCCGGAGACCGCCCGTCCCTCCAGTCATCTCCCCGCAACCCCCCGTGTCCAGCGGACTTTCCGCCGCTCTCCCAAATCTCCCGGGACCCCCGCAATCCCACTTCCGCCTAGGCGGAAAACCCCCAGCTGCTCCGCCGGCCTCTGCCCCCCCATTGTCCCCTCACCTCTCGCCGCTACTCACGCCGCATTTCACGGGCGCTGGCGCCAGTAGGGACCTAGGATCCGCATCCTCCGCGTCCGGCTCCATCGCTTCGGGGGGAACGGGCGCGACCGCCAACGGCGTGCGGGGAGGCGGAGGCGGAGGGGCTGGGGGAGGGGGAGGGTTCGGCGGAGGGTTTGGCGGAGCGGCGGGTGCGCCTCCCCTGCCTGTGGGGGCGAAGAAGAAGCGCGGGCAGGGCGTGCGGTCGTGGATTCGGATTGACCCGTCGGGGGAAGTGAGCATCCTGGAAGTGGACAAGGGCACGCTCATGCGACGGTGAGGGAGGAATAAGGCGAGGGAGGAATAAGGCGAGGGAGGAATAAGGCGAGGGAGGAATAAGGCGAGGGAGGAATAAGGCGAGGGAGGAATAAGGCGAGGGAGGAATAAGGGCACGCTCATGCGACGATGAGGAGGAAGGGCTAGCGCGCTGATGGGACAGCGAGGGCGGGGAAAGGGAGGATGGGTTTGAGCACGTGTGCGTGGATTAGGATTGACCTGCTGGGGGGAAGGGAGTCTTCTGGAGGTGGATAAGGGGTGGAGTGAGGCACGCTCAGGAGACGGTGGGTTAGGGATGAAGGCACGCTGATGAGGCGGCGAGGGAGGGAGACGGAAAAAATGGGTTCGAGCACGCGCCCGTTTCTTTGACGGGCGCACCTCGAGCAGACCTTTCCATGTTCTACCCCTCGCCCTTCGCTCTCCCTCCTTCCCTCCGCACAGCCCTCTCCGCCTTCTCCACCCATTGCTCATTCCCCTTCCACCCTCTCCCTCCTCTCTGCCCCACCATCAGATGCGACCTGTCTGGTGGAGATCGGCGTCTGCTGGACCCTGTGTTCGTGTACCCGTCCACCTCCACCATCCTGGGGCGAGGAGTCCATTTTTGAGGCGCCTCAAAAATAGACTCCCATCCTGGGGCGAGGAAGACCTGACTGACACGAAGCCCCGAATTCACTGCTGTAACCTATCTAGCCCCCCTCCCCTCTTGCCCCACCATCAGATGCGACCTGCCCGGTCGAGACCTGCGTCTGCTTGACCCTGTGTTCGTGTACCCGTCCACCATCCTGGGGCGAGAGCGCGCCATGGTGGTGAACCTCGAGAGCATCCGCTGCATCATCACCGCGGACGAGGTGCTCCTGCTGAACGTCACAGACCCGGCAGTGCAGCAGGTACCATCCAGCTATGGGCAGCATATGGATCAGCAGACTGTAGCCTGTAGGAGTGATTCAGGAGGCACCAAACACGCGCCACGGTGGTGAGTGTGAGCCTCGAGAGCATCCGCTGCATCATCACGGTGGACGAGGTGCTCCTGCTGGATGTTACTGACCCGGCCATGCAGCCGGCCGGTAGGATCGCACTCTCCTCTGGGTTGCGCTGTGTTTGGAACATCTGAGGCTGTGGGGGTGAGCCTGGGGATACCTAGCGCCAGCCGTGGCGGTGAATGTGAATCTGGAGTGGATGCCAATAGGAGCACCTCGTCCGCTGCTTCATCACGGCGGACGAGGTGCAAATATAGAACGTCACGGATCTAGCCGTGCAGCAGGTACCGTGTGTATTGAGACGTCTCAAAACAAAACTTATAGCAGGTGCCGTGTGTAGGGGTGAAGTATGTCTGCAACCGCAAGTATCAAGCATGAAACCTGCAGCGGTGGTTACTGCTAGGCGTGGCTGCTCCCTTTGCTCCCGCCTTACCCTTTCGTCGCCCTTTCGACATCCCCACCTCCTCCTCCCCCACCCCCCCCGGCCCCCAGTTCAAGCAGGCCCTGCAGCGGCGGCTACTGCTGGGCATGGCTGCCCCCTCAGACTTCAGAGTGGCATGGAGGTGAGGGGGGAGACCAGGAATGGAGGTGAGGGGAGGGTGCTGTGCTTGCGTTAGAGATTCGGCATGGCTGCCCCCTCAGACTTCAGAGTGGCATGGAATGAGGGGAGTGATTGGAATGAGGGTGAGGAGAAGAGAGGAGAGATGTGTTGTTGCCTTAGAGATAGCTTTTGGCTGTTGTCTCGGACTTCAGAGTGGCATGGAGGTGAGGAAAGGGAGGGAGAGGGTGTAAAAGGGCAGGTGAGGGGAGTCTGAAATCGCCGTGCCCACAGGTCACATGAGTCAGAAACGAGATCTGGTGCCAGGCAGAAGCAATGCCATCTCAATCGAGATCGAGATCGAGATCGAGATCGTACCTCTCTTTTCTCGTATGCTCCTCCCACCTAACGCTGCTTGCTTGCTTTTCCTTCCTTGCTCCTCACCAACCCCCCCCACATTCCTCCCACTCCACACTCGACGAACCCCATCAACCCCCACACACTCATCCCACTCCTACCACTCCCCCGTATTCGTCCATCCTCCCCTGTGGTGTGTCTCAGGACCGAGAGACCAGGCGAGAACGGCTTCTCTCTTGACGCTCCGGATGCCAGCATTCAGAGGTAAGCACTGGTAAGCGCTGTGCCATGCCATAAGTTCACGCCCCATCCTCCCCATCAAAGATGAGGTGGTGGGGTGATTCGTTTTGAGACGTCTCAAAATGGCATGTCCTAACCTAATGCCATGCCTCATCATCCATCCATCCATCCATCCATCCATCCATCCATCCATCCATCCATCCATCCATCCATCCATCCATCCATCCATCCATCCATCCATCCATCCATCCATCCATCCATCCATCCATCCATCCATCCATCCATCCATCCATGCATCCATCCATCCATCCATCCATCCATCCATCCACTGTTTGCTGTGCAGTGGAGGATGGTGCTTACTCACTACCGATGCTGTACAGGCCTTGTTGAATCTCCTCCCTTCCCCTCGCTTCCCTCGCTTCCCTCTCACCTACCAGGTGCGAGATCAGCAGCGAGGAGGATACGTTCAGTGGGTCTGGCAGCACAGCAGAGGAGGAGTCTATTCTTTCAGTTCACTCCTCTTTTTCACACCCCCCCCTCTCTCCCCCTTGGCCGCTGTTCCCAGGCGCGAGATCAGCAGCGAGGACATGTTCAGCGGGTCTGGGTCCACAGCGGAGGAGGACGATCTGCCGTTTGAGTTCAAGGCGCTGGAGCTCGCTCTCGAGCTCTCGTGCTCGGGGCTGGACCGCCAGGCGCAGGAGCTCGCCCAGGAGGCGTACCCGCTATTGGAGCGCCTGGCGTTTCAGATCAGCACCACGAATCTGGAGCTGGTGCGAAGAATCAAGAGCTCCCTCCTCGGCCTCACCCGGCGCGTGCAAAAGGTAAGCCCTATAACTCCATTCCTGGTCAAAGCCTGGACCGCAGGAGCTCGCCCAGGAGGCGTACCCGCTGCTGGAACGCCACGAACCTCGAGCTCGTGCAGCGAATCAAGAGCTCCCTCCTCGGCCTCACCTGGCGTGTGCAGAAGGTACCGCCCTCACCCCCTCCTCCAGAAGGCACCCCCTCCTCCAGAAGGTACCCCCTCCTCCAGAAGGTACCCCCTCCTCCAGAAGATACCCCCTCCTCCAGAAGGTACCCCCTCCTCCAGAAGGTACCCCCTCCTCCAGAAGGTACCCCCTCCTCCAGAAGGTACCCCCTCCTCCAGAAGGTACCCTCTGTGCAGTGTGCCTCCCTCCTGTGCCCTGTGTGTGCCATGCCCTCCTACATTTCCCCATGACCCGTCTGACCCCTAGGTTCGTGATGCGATAGAGCTGTTGATGGACGACGATGGTGGCATGGTGGAGATGTACCTCACCCAGAAGCGCCTGCTGGCAGAAGTGACTCAACCCCTCTCCCTCCACTCCCCTTCCCTCCCCACTAAAACCCCCAGGTGCGGGACGAGGTTGAGCAGCTGATGGACGACGATGGCGACATGGCAGAGATGTATCTCACCCAGAAGCGCTGTCTGAAGTGCCTTGCGCCTCGTGCCTCGTGCCTCGTGCCTCGTGCCTTGTGCCTCGTGCCTCGTGCCTTGTGCCTCGTGTCCCGTGCCTTGTGCCATACCCTCCTACCTCCCCCCGCACCACACCACACCCCCTAACCACCACCAGGTGCGGGACGAGATAGAGCAGCTGATGGACGACGACGGCGACATGGCCGAGATGTACCTCACCCAGAAGCGCCTGCTAGCGGAGGAGAGTCAACCCCTCTCTCCCCACTTCCCCCACTCCCCCCCCCTCCCCCGTGTTACCCCCAGGTGCGGGATGAGATCGAACAATTGATGGATGACGATGGGGACATGGCGGAGATGTACCTCACCCAGAAGCGCCTGCTTGCGGAGGAGAGGAGTGAGAGCGAGAGAGGGCCGCACCGTGACGATGGCAGCGACCACTCGCACACGCCTAGGGAGTCGCTGGGGGGGTTTGGGTCGTCCATCTCCGCTCCTGTCTCGCCTGCTGGCTCGCCCACCAAGCATGTAAGAGTGGTAGCGGGGTCAGAGAGACATGGGACGAGAGTATGAGAGATTTTATTTTCTTCTTTTGCAGAATTCTCAAACGTTTCCTTTGACGCCAGCAACCACTTGTGCTCTCACACACCCAGGGGAATCGAAGACGGGAGGCTCCTTTCTTTTTTCTCTCTTTTCTTTTTCCCAGAAGTCTCAATAGTACGATAGAGCGCAATCACTTGCGATCTCGCATGTCCAAGGGGAGTTCTTAAGCCTCCCGGGGGTTTGGCTCACTCCCCCGTTTCAGTCTCCATTTCAACCACTGTTCCAACCTCCCTGAGATTCGGCGGTAGCCCCTCGGGGTGAGCCCCACCTTCCTCCATCAGCTACTGGAGCGCGCCTCACAGTGCAAGTGACAGTACCGCAAGGGGCCTTCTATCACTTCCCCCAATGCAATTTCTCCTTTCTCATCATGAATCCCCCCCAAGAACATGTCCAGGGAGGGCATTACCAAGATGGCATGATAAGAGTCTAGTTTTGAGGCGCCTCAAAAAAAGATGGCGTGATAAGAGTCTAGTTTTGAGGCGCCTCAAAACTAATCCCCCCCAAGACCATGTCCAGGGTGGGCATTACCTGGATGGGAGGCCATCGGGGCTGGCCCCAGCCCCCTCCATCAGCTTCCGGAGCGGCGCGCACAGTGCGAGTGACAGCACGGCCACGAGCATTGAGAATGTGGAGGAGCTGGAGATGCTCCTGGAGGCCTACCCTGTGGTGATCGACGGCAGCACTTGCTTGCATTGCACGCACCGACTTCAGACTTCTCACCCGCTCCTTCCCGTGTCTCCCTTCCCCTTCGTCCCTGCCCACCCCTCCAGGGAGGTCATTTCTTGGATGGTAGGCCCTCGGGATTGGCCCCAGCCCCCTCCATCAGCTTCTGGAGCGGCGCGCACAGTGCGAGTGACAGCACGGCCACCAGCGTGGAGAATGTAGAGGAATTGGAGATGCTTCTGGAGGCCTACTTTGTGGTCATCGACGGCACGCTCAACAAGCTGACTCAGCTGTCGCAGTACATCGACGACACGGAGGACTTTATTAACATTCAGCTGGACAATGTTCGCAACCAGCTGATTCAGTTTGAGCTCATTATGACCACCGCTGGTAAGTGCGGCCGTCTCTGGTATTGAGGTATGGTGGTGGTGTTGAGTTGAGTGTGTTTGTTGGTACATTGATGGAGGCATATTTTTTAGAATTCTAAAAGATGACTCCACCGTACATTGGCGGCACACGCAACTAGCTCACCCAGCTGTCGCAGTACATCGACGACTCAGAGGATGCCATTAGCATCCATTTGGGCCAGCGGTGGTCATAATGAGCTCGAATTGAATGCCATGTTCGCAACCAGCTGATTCAATTCGAGCTCATTATGACCACCGCTGGTGAGTGTGCGGCGTGCCCCTCTCTGTGGTACTGTCTTTCTGTGTTCCCATGAGTGCCAACATCCAGCTGGGCAATGTTCTCAACCAGCTGATCCAGTTCGAGCTCATTATGACTGCCGGGGGTGAGTGCGCCTCCTTCTGGTCTTTAGGTGTGGTGGTCGTGTTGAGTGTGTGTTGAGGGGTACCTTGAGACGTGGTTTCTGTTGGAGTTTTGATGGTGTTGAGTTGCACACCTTGAGTACACTGAAGAAGCTTACCCAGCGGTTGCATTACATCGATGACACGGAGGGTTTTTTCAATATCGTGCGGAATAACGTGCCTCGCGGACGACACAGGTGGATACATGCGGAACTGGTTCAAACCGTTTTGAGCTCATCATGGCCACTGCTGGTTAGAGTGCCTCCTGCTGGTTAGAGTGCCTCCTGCTGGTTAGAGTGCCTACTGCTGGTTAGAGTGCCTCCTGCCGGTTAGAGTGCCTCCTGCTGGTTAGAGTGCCTCCTGCTGGTTAGAGTGCCTCCTGCTGGTTAGAGTGCCTCCTGCCGGTTAGAGTGCCTCCTGCTGGTTAGAGTGCCTCCTGCTGGTAAGAGTGCCTCCTGCTTGTTAGAGTGCCTCCTGCCGGTTAGAGTGCCTACTGCTGGTTAGAGTGCCTACTGCTGGTTAGAGTGCCTCCTGCTGGTTAGAGTGCCTCCTGCTGGTTAGAGTGCCTCCCTATGATGGCATAAACGCGTTTCCGCGTTTCGTTCTGAACGCAAGCGTTCAGGACGCAAAACGCAGGATTCCAGGCTTCAAATACGCTCGGAAAACGCCTTCCCGGGCAGGCGGAAAATTTAGCCCGGGCAGCGGACGCCATGCTAGGGGCTGGAAGTCTGGTAGCTTAGGTGCTGGAAGGAAGAACGTAAGAGTACTAGATCGTCAGTGCATGTGAGGTGAGCGAAGATCTCCTCTACAGATAGATCTGGATCAAGCAGGGGGGAATGGTTCGGGATTTTCAACAAAATTGGGAAGAGGGAAGGAGGGATTAACGAGTTTTCATGTCGCTATGAAAAGTTTCGCGACTGCACGACGACGAATTTGCGACGCGCGAAACGTGTTGTCGTTTCGCGATGCGCGGCGAAAAGTGTTTTCGACTCGCGACTTTGCGGGTTTTTTTGTGCGTTTTTTTGTTCCGGTCTGCCCGAAAAAATTCAAGGTGCGTTCGAGCATTTTGACACGTTTTTGCGTATTGCGTTTAAACGATTGCGTTTAAACGCAAAGCGCAAACTCACAAAAGCGTTTTTGTCAACACTGGTGCCTCCTGCCGGTTAGAGTGCCTACTGCCGGTTAGAGTGCCTACTGCTGGTTAGAGTGCCTCCTGCTGGTTAGAGTGCCTCCTGCTGGTTAGAGTGCCTCCTGCTGGTTAGAGTGCCTCCTGCTGGTTAGAGTGCCTCCTGCTGGTTGGAGTGCCTCCTGCTGGTTAGAGTGCGTCCTGCTGGTTAGAGTGCCTACTGCTGGTTAGAGTGCCTCCTGCTGGTGTTCAAGTATGATGGGTTGACCTTGCCGTTTGTTTGATGAACGTGCCTCTGTCAACGCTGACCTGTCTGTGTGTCCGGACCCCATCCCCATTGCAGCGTTCGTGGTGGTGCTATGGGGGGTGATCGCCGGCACGTTCGGGATGAACGTGCCTCTGGGGCTGGAAGAGGCGCCCTGCACGCTCAAGTGGATCCTCATCGACTCGGGGGTGATTCCCACCGTCATCTTCCACGTGTTCCTTGCCGTGCGTCTGCTCCTCCTATCCCCTTTCACAGGGTTTGTGGTGGCGCTATGGGGGGTGATAGCCGGCACATTCGGGATGAACGTGCCGCTGGGGCTGGAGGAGGCGCCCTACGCGCTCAAGTGGATCCTCATCGACTCGGGCGTCGGCGGTGTTCTCATATTCCTCAGCTTCCTCGCGTATTTCCGGTACAAGAACTGGACCATCACGTGAGGGACGGTGACGGGTGTGCTTTTGGGTCGACCCTGCACCCTAATTGTCCTCATCTCCCTGAGCTTCCTGTCCTGCTTCCGGTACGAGAATTGCACCATCCATCGCATGGGCATGCCTCATGGCGCAGTGTAACATAGAGCTTCTGAGGGGCTCAGAGCTTCTGAGGGGCTCAGAGCTTCTGAGGGGCTCAGAGCTTCTGAGTCAGAAGCGCTCCTTCCATTCTTTCGCCACAAGTTCGGCGGCGACTAATCGAAGAAGAGCTGAGAGGGAGGCAAGAGCATGGTGCAGTGTAGTGTAGCGCGGCGCTGGTAGCTGTGGTGCGGCGCTGGTAGCTGTGGTGCGGCACTGGTAGCTGTGGCACGGCGCTGGTAGCTGTGGCGCGGCGCTGGTAGCTGTGCACGGCGCTGGTAACTGTGGCGCGGCGCTGGTAGCTGTGGCGCGGCGCTGGTAGCTGTGGCGCGGCGCTGGTAGCTGTGGCGCGACGCTGGTAGCTGTGGCGCGGCGCTGGTAGCTGTGGCGCGGCGCTGGTAGCTGTGGTGCAGCACTGGTAGCTGTGGCGCGAGCGGGAACCGGTGTGCAGTGCCGGCTTTGAGGCGTGTTAGAAACCTTCCTCGTGGCCGCTTTTGGAGTACACAAACTGGATTGTTTTGCAACGTGCGAGTGTGAGCGGGGTGTGACACCCACCCATGTCACAAGTGTGACACCAATGTTACATGTGTGACATGGGTGATTGCTCCATGGGTGATTGCTCCATGGGTGATTGCTCCATGGGTGACTGCTCCATGGGTGACTGCTGGAACATGTCATCACTGTAGTGTGGTGGCTGACTGGTGGCACCAGATGCATTACGAAGGTACGGTAGTATTGAGTTGAGGGGTCTTGGACAGCTGCAGGCGCCAACAAGGGGGTATTGAGTTGAGGGTGGGGGTTGAGGGGGTACTCGTTGTCAAGGAGTAGACTTTGAGGGTGGGTGTGCAGCCAACATGGCTTTCAACCGTGGTTGGAGGCACGGTACCTACAGGCGTATTCTGCAGGCGCAGCAGCATCTACACTAACAATTCAAAGTGTATCAGTTAATGCATGGCACGAAACAATGCCTTCACCATTGTCTGTTGTGTAGCATGTTCAAATTCAAGCTGCAGGGCAATCACTATCACAGTGTTTTTCGAGTCGGCTCAAGAAAACCAAGTTGCAGAGCAGGGTAATCTCCCATTCCATGGAAATGAGGCATCTCACTTCACTTGGTCTCATTGTACCATAGCACAAGCCAGCAGTCATCCTATTGTGATGCACTACACACCTAGATACCACCACTACAGGTGCATAGCAGCATCCATGCCATGCCATGACAGTGCTGCTGATATATCATCCATGAGTAGGATGATTATTATAGCACACTACGAGAAAAAAATCACGTGGCACGCATTTCAGCTTATTCGCTTGTCGTCATCTCCTTTCGACGATTTGGATCTAAGGCTTGGTAGGCTAGGAGGAGGATTATTTCCACGTGGCGGGTTTGAGCTGAGCAATGATGACAGTCATGTTGTCCAGGCCTAGGGGTTGGTGCCGGTATGTGCCCCATACCAGGCTATGAGGGCGGCATGCACATGGCGGCTAGGACGGTGATTTCCACATGTCCGGTTTGAGCTGGGCGACGATGACAGTCATGTTGTCCAGGCCTAGGGGCGATGAGTGCGCGTCCTTTGCCATGCAAGCATCCATGAGCTGCTCACAGATGTCCGTTAGAGGCACCTGGAGTTGAGGAGGGAGGGGGATGAGGGGCAGGCACCATCAGATTGGCAAAATGAATGACCTTTCAGTCTTCTGGTGTTGCCTCACTGACACCTAAGCCAAGCATATGCAGTCTCACACTGTTGCCTCGCCCTCACCTCCTTCGCAAGCCTCGATCGCACGAAGGTGACCACGGCTTGACTGCTCATCACGTCCCTGCAAACAGCCACGGGTGGGTGCGGAGGAGGAAGAAAGCATTGAGGTTTCAGTTTTCGGGTCTATTAGGCTGCAAGCGCCTTCTATCGATAGCCTCTAGCTGGACATGACACCTTGTAGGTGGATATGTGAACGCCTGTACAGGTGCAAAATATTATTTGGTCGATTCAGAAATCACTTTTGAATAGCCGACTCAAAAGTCACTACAGGAAGACTCCGTGCACGTGCCATTGCTCTTACCAGGTGCCATTGCTCTCACCAGATGCCATTGCTCTCACCAGATGCCATCACATGCTAGCACAACGAACTCGTCTTTGTCTGTCAAATCCACCTGCAGCAGAGAAACAGGGGGATATGGAGTTCACACATGCGGAGAGAGCAGAATACAGCGAGGGATAAAGGTTGAATTGGTTTTTCAGAATCCTAAAAAACCAAAGCAGCAGAGAAACAGGGGGATATGGAGTTCACAGATGTGGAGAGAGCAGAATACAGAGAGGGATAACAAGAGGGGGGGGGGATGGAGAGAGAGGCCTCATTAGCAAAGCAGCTTCTGCGTCTGCGGCTGCTTCTGTCTGGAGTCAGACTTCCAGGCGCCCCAAAAATCAACCCCTCAGAGGGGCTAAAAAAGGTTCTACTTTTCACAAAAGGGGCTTGAAAAGAAATCAACTCTTCACTGAGGGGCTCAGGGGGTAGTCCGTGCCTGTTTTGAGCTTGTGTGATTCCAGTGGGTGTTTGTGTGGAGGGAGGTAGCAGGGGCTTTTTGAGAATTCTCAAAAACACCCTGCAAAATCGAGGTAGCAGGGGCTTACCTTTTGAGCGGAATCAAAAGTCAGCTTGTGCGATGGCAGTGGAAGATCATGAGGAGGGGGGGCTCACCGACTTGTGTAATGAGTCGATTTTTGAGTCGACTTGTGTAATGAGTCGATTTTTGAGTCGACTTGTGTAATGAGTCGATTTTTTTAGTCGACTCAAAAATCGACTCATTACACAAAAGTCAGCTTGTGCGATTGCAGTGGAAGATCATGAGGAGGGGGGGCTCACCGACTTGACTTCTGGCAGCGCAGTGACCGCCTGCTTCTCTGGGGGTAAATCCGGCCTATCCTTGTACTCCATGTCCCCTGCTCAGTGCACACACAGCCACACAGTCAGATAGCCACACAGTCAGATAGCCACACAGTCAGATAGCCACACAGTCAGATAGCCACACAGTCAGATAGCCACACAGTCAGACAGCCACACAGACAGAGAGAAGCCTTGACTCAGCCTCATGCTGCAGCCACCAACTCTGTAACCACCTATAGGGCCACTCCTTGCAATCCATGTCCCCTGTTCACAAACGCACACACACTCGCAAGCACATTCCAAAACAGCTCCTCTCGCTTGACTTAGCCTCATGCACTAACCCCTTGTACTCAACCCTACAATCCACGCCCCCTGCTCACACAATCACTTGCAGGTACGGTCCACAATCACTTGGACTTAGCCTCCCTCATCTGCCAAACCTTGCACTTAAAGAAACATTTGCTCCTCGTACCCTATCATGGGGGCATAAACGGTAGGCAGAGACCTCCCCAAGAGTGCAAGAGAATTTCATCCCCAAAGTTGCCTCCAAAAGCAAGGAAGTGGAGGTGGGGGAGAAGAGGGGAAGGACGGGAAGGGGGAGGAGAGGAGGGAAGGGGGAGGGAAGAGGGGGTCCTCCTGCGCTCCTCCGGCAGCGTGGGCTTGTGGTCGCGCGTCATCTCCACCGCCTCGCCCCCGCAGCTCATGCGACAAGTGCTGCCAAGCCATTATGCCCCCCCTAGAGTGCACGATATCGCCTAAAATGCCCAAGTTACTGCAGAGGGAAGGGGAAGTCTGTACCCAGGGCACGGGAGAGGTTAAGGCAGCCGTCTATTATTCTTCCTTCCAACACGAACTTCCCCACCTGCTCTATCCTCCTCCTCTCCTCCGGCACCGTGGGCTTGTGGTCGCGCGACATCTCCACCACCTCGCCCCCACGGCTCATGTGGTACACACTGCCAAGCCATTATACCCCTTCCTAGGGCACAGGAGATAGCCTAAGGTGCCTAAAAAAAACTGAGGGATCGGGAAAAGGGGAAGGAGGGACAGCGAAAGGCACACCATACCTAGGGCGCGGGAGAGGTTGAGGCAGCCGTCTATTCTTCCTTCTGACACAAACTTCCCCGCCTGCTCTATCCTCCTGCGCTCCTCCGGCAGCGTGGGCTTGTGGTCGCGCGACATCTCCACCGCCTCGCCCCCGCGGCTCACCACACACCGCGAGTCGCCTGCGTTCGCCACCACCAGCCGCCGCCCCGCCACCACCGCCACCACCGCTGTGCACCCGGCCTCGGGGCCTCTGTATGAGGTGCTCTTGGGGGGCTGGGGAGTGCGCCGGCCGAACATGAAGATGGGCTGGTGGTGTGCCGGGGTGGGGTGGGGAGAGGGACGAGAGTGTTTTGAGTCGACTCAAAATACGCCTGGCTTGGGGCTTGGGGGTTGGGGGGGTTGGGGGTTGGGGCTGCCGACCAGGAAGATGGGCTGGTGTGCCAGGGTGGCGTGGGGAGGGGAGGGGAGGGGAGGGGAGGGGAGGGGAGGGGAGGGGAGGGGAGAGGAGAGGGAAGCTTGCCTTTTACTAGCTGCCACCCTGCCCCCACCAACTGCCGCCCCGCCACCACCGCCACTACTGGTGTGCGCCCTGCCTCCGGGCCTCTGTATGCGGTGCTCTTGGGGGGCTGGGGAGTGCGCCGGCCGAACATGAAGATGGGCTGGGGCTCACGGGTGGCGTGGGGGAGAGAGAAGAGAGACTTGCAGCTTAACAGCTGCCGCCCTGCCATCACCACCGCCACTACTGCTGTACACCCTGCTTTGGGACCCCTGTAGGCAGCTTTTGAGTCGACTCAAAAGCAGACCCCTGTAGGCAGCTTTTGAGTCGACTCAAAAGCAGACCTCTGTAGGTAGCTTTTGAGTCGACTCAAAAGCAGACCCCATGTAGGCAGTAGTGCTCCTGGGGGCCTTGGGTGTGCACCTGCCGACCATGAAGACTGGCTGACATTGGTGTGAGTTGGAAGGGGGGGGGGGAGGGGGAGATTTGAGAGAGAATTACTGGCCGCCCTGCCTCCACCGCCACCACTGCTGTGTACCCTGCTTCGGGACCCCTGTAGGCGGTGCTTTTGGGGGGCTGGGGTGGTAACACAGTAACACGAGCACACACTAGTGCATACCTTAGCTCCCTCGTCGTCCTCCTCATCTTCATCCTCCAACGCATCCCCCCTTTCTATCGCCTTATCCCCTGTCTGCCCAACCACCTCCTTCCCTTCCTCCTTCCCTTCCTTACTGGCATCATTCCCACGACTCCCCTCCTCTTCTATTCGCTCTGCACTTTCCTCCTTTTCCCCCTCGACCCCCTCTCCCTCCTCCGCCTCCCCACCCTTCACCCGTCCTTTACTCCCGCCCTTCCCATCCTTCTTCCCGCCCCTATCCCCCTTCTCCCCTTTCCGCCCTTCACCCCCTCCCCTCTCCTCCCCCTCCTTCTCGTCCTCCTCCTCCTTCTCCCTGGCCTTCCTAACAGCGTCAGCGAGGAGCATTTTGATGAGGCTCGACGACAACGCAGCCTGCACGCGCGCCCTCGCCCCTCCCCCCTTCCGCTCCCCCTCCCTCTTCCTCTTATTTTCTTTCTTCTTCTTACCCCCACCGCTCTTGCCCTTCCCTTCACCGCTCTCAGCCGTGCCTGCCTCTTTCCCCTCCGTTTCGGCAGCCTCGGCTCTGGCTGAGTTGGCTTTCTCCTCTCTTTCTGCCTGGGCTCTGGCCGTGTTGGCTTTCTCCTCTCCTTCTGCTGGAGTGCCCTTCTCTTGTGCTGCTAACGAGCTGGTGCTTCTCCTAGGCTTTGATTTCCGATTCGCCCGGCTTCTCCCTCGCTCATTTTCATGATCCTTCCCCTCCTCCTTCCCCTGCTCCTTCCCCTGGTCTACATTTAGTCCCTCTCTCTTACACTCATCCCCTTTACAGTCTCCTCCGCTTTTGCCACCCTCTGCTCTAACTCCATCCTGATCGAGCGCCATACTTTGCCCCATCTCGCCCTCTCTACGCTCTGCTGCTCCTACTCCTGTTCTCCCCGATTCCCCACCCTCGACCCCCTCTCCTAGCGTCTCTCTCCCACTGTCCGCCTCTTCTCCCTCCTCATCCTCCCCATCCGATTCCTCTCCCTCCTCTCCCTCCTCCTCCTCTTCCTCCTCCTCCTCTTCCTCCTCATCCTCCCCCTCCTCCCCCTCCTCCCCCTCCTCCCCCTCCTCCCCCTCTTCCTCCCCCTCATCCTCCTCATCCTCCTCCCCCCCCCCAGCGCCAAACACCGAGGCGACCAGCGCACTGCGCTCCCCCTCGCCTCGCCGCGCCTCTCTCTCCTCCTGCCGCATCCTTGCATCCTCGCTCTCCTTGCCTGCACTCGCCAGCTGCCGCAGCTCCTCCCGGTGCTCCTCCAACGCCATCATCTCATCCATCCTGCGAAGCAAGGGGCAAAGAAAAATACTTCTGAGACAAACCCCTGCGCGTCCTCGCTCTCCTCGCCTGCACTCGCCAGCTGCCGCAGCTCCTCCCGGTGCTCCTCCAACGCCATCATCTCATCCACCCTGGAAGTTGTTAAGGAAAAGGAAAATACTTTTCAGGTGCATTTTGAGTCGACTCAAAAGGAAAACACTTTTCAGGCGCCTCAGAACTGGACTTCAAGCATCCGCGCGCCCTCGCTCTCCTCGCCTTGGGGCTCGCCAGCTGCCGCAGCTCCTCCTGGTGCTCCTCCAATGCCATCATCTCGTCCATCCTGCAAAGCAAGAAAGCAAGAAAGCAAGGGAGAAAGAAACGTCCGTCTCATAAGCCATCTCCTTGCCTTAGCTCGCCAGCTGCCGCAGCTACTCTCTGTACTCTTCCAATGCCATCATCTCATCCATCCTGCAGAAGAAAAGGGAGAGGAAACTGAACTAAGGGGACTTCTGAGTCGACTCTTAAGCCACCTCTTCGCCTTGGCGCGCCAGCTGCCTCATCCCGTCCCTGTGCTCCTCTTTTGAGTCGACTCAAAAGCAGACTCGTCCCGTCCCTGTGCTCCTCCCAGTGGTCCTCCCGGTGCTCCTCCCGAAGCTCCTTCCAGAGCTCCTTCCGAAGCTCCTCCAATGCCATCATCAACCGGCAAGCAATGAACCAACAAGGACTAGGAACCAGAGCAGCTTCAGCATCGTACGCACCTGAAGAAGGTGGCTGTGAGAGCCTTGGGAATGTCCCCCGGGTTGGCCTCGAGAGCCTTGGCGAGCTGGGCTGGCAGATGCCGGCCACAGAACGCCGCCACCTCGCTGCCTGTCATGGGGGGATGTGAGAGGGATGTGCGAGGGATGTGCGAGGGATGTGCGAGGGATGTGCGAGGGATGTGCGAGGGATGTGCGAGGGATGTGCGAGGGATGTGTGAGGGATGTGCGAGGGATGTGCGAGGGATGTGCGAGGGATGCGGGAGGGGAAAAGAGAGGTGAGGGCCTTGGGAATATCCCCGGGTTGGCCTCCAACGCCTTGGCGAGCTCGTCTGGAAGATGCCGTCCACAGAACGCCGCCACCTCGCTGCCTGCCAGGGGAGATGACAGAGGGTGAGAGCGCTTCTTGACTCGAATCGACAGCCTTGGGAATGTCCCCCGGGTTGGGTTCTAAAGCCTTGGCCAGCTGGGCTGCCGACGACAGAACGCCGCCACCTCGCTGCCTGCCGTGGGAGTGACAGTTGGTGAGAGAGAGGATAGGAGACGCAAAAACAGACTTGTGAGACCTGCCATAAGGATGTGGGAAAGTGAGATTGGGAAAATGTGCGGGTCGTGTGGTGAGCATGGGAATGCTTTTGAGAATTCTCAAAAACACCCTGCAAACTGTGCGGGTCGTGTGGTGAGCATGTGAAGGGCCGGAAACGGCAGGCGAAGTGCGGCAAAGGAGTTAGGATGGGTTTCTTTACACGGACATTAGGACGGAAAAGATACTCGTTATAAGACGCCCCTTTACAGATCAATGGGCACAGGGATGCACGAGGAGCTCACCCCCGTGACCGTCGAAGACGGCAAACACCTCTGGCCTTCCATCCCCGTTAGTATCCAGCACCGCTGCATGCTGTAGAAACGGGTAGAATGAATAACAAAGCGAAGAAGAGAGAGACAAGGAGCGAGAACAGCGGTCGAGAACGGAAAGGTAGCGCAGGGTACTCCAATCTGATCAGCAATGGCCGGACGGCCGTAAAGCTGTCCTTAGACGCCGCAAAAGACGGCCACAGATGCAGCACGATTGATCATGTTTAACCTTAATATGATCGTATTTTCGTTAGTGGATTCTAGGAGTCGATGCTTACCGCATCCTCCATGGTCATTCGCCAGCCTTGCATTGACGAGGCCGCATACCGCATACGACCGTCCTCGCCATTCTCTGACTCTTTATCCGTTACTGGACGTGACAAGTACGCCCCCATCTTGAACTCTATATCTTTCACCACTTCGCACGAAAACTAGTTGACGGATGTCAAAAGTGAAACATTTGCGTTGGCTTCACGGGCAAGCAGGCCTGAATCCGATGCGTTGACTCTAGGAGTCCTAGTAGAGGATCAACGGGCCTGATCGAGGATCATTGGCCTCATCGCTAAGGAGACCTAAGCCCGCTGATATAGATTAGAGCGCAAATGAGAACCGAGGGAGCCGAGTATGAGGAGCTACGTCTAGGAGAATAGAAGGCGAGGTCCTTATTCTGTGCTGCTAGGGGAGACGGCCTGTGGACCAAGCAACTGCATAATGTGACTACACCTCACCCACAGGCTTCTACTTAGCTACTGAGGACAGCTTTTGAGGGCGCGTTCTAGGATCGGAGCAAGCCTCGAGGCAGAGCTTCGGGACATAAATTATACGGGTGAGATCAAACAACGTGAGGGCTTGGGCGATCTCACTCGTACAACAGATGCCCCGAAGCTCTGCCTCGGGGCTCTTTCCGAGCCCAGAACGCGCCCTCAGAAGTGCATTTCAAGCTTTGAAATTCAAACTGCTCAACAGTCCGCATCTGGCACGCGTGCGAGCGTGAATGGCTCCGACCGTGTTTCATGGAGAATGGGCAGATTGCTTGGCTGGGAGAAAACAAATTGGGGGGTGACCACCACGTGTGGGCAGCACGATAAGCTGTCGTGGGCGTTACGGGCAAGCAGCCCGCGTGGCGAAAACTTTCTGAGGGGTACAGCGACTTGCAGGCTGCAGCACAAAAGCTGGGCTGTTACGGTGTACATTGGGAGTTTGCCGTGACAACGTGGAGCACACTGATTCGTTGCTCGGTGGTTGGGGGGTTTGGGGGGAACAGATTTCTATTTTCGTTGTTTCGCTCGTCAGTAACAGTACTAGTACTGCTCTTTGAAACGAAACCTCGTTGCACTATATCGAGTCACAACAACTCCTGTCAGCGCTGGGCAATGGGCATCTTACCAAATTCCTAAATTGAGCTTGCTAGTGAGTGCTCCGACGGAAGGAACTAGCGAAATAAGTCAGACCACCAGACCTGTCTGCTATGCTCAGCACACTCCTCCACTCTCCTTTCGTCCCCGGTGTTCCCGGGCGCAGATTCCCCAACGCCCTCAGTCTCGACTCTCGACTCTCTGCCGTCCTTCCCTCCGTCCGACTCTCCTTTCCTCCCTGCTATTTCCGCTTGTAGATTCCCGTCTGTGTAGCATGGCCGCTGCGGCCGGCCGTCTGATTCCAGACTTGCCCGATGACGTGGCATTGTCGTGCTTAGCTCGAGTGCCACGTGGCGTCTATGGATCGCTCAAGCTGGTCTGCAGGAGTTGGCGCGCCGCGATTGAAGGCTCCGAGCTGTACACGTGAGGTTCGCACGACGGCCCGTCGGGATTGTAAACTGTCATGATTTTGAGTCGACTCGGCTTTTGAGTCGACTCAAAAGCAGGATTCGAGCTGTACACGTGAGGTTCGCACGCACGACGGATTGTAAACTGTCATGTTTTGAGGCGCCTCAAAAGTCATGACGACTCGAGTAGTTCCCAGCTTGCCGCAACAACCGGTTTTAAATCGCCATGCCCACAGATATTCCCCATGAGTCCAAACGAATCAGTCAATGTTCAAGTCGCATCTCGTGCTCTGGTAAGTGCGTCTGAGTTCCGCTTTCCGATAGTCCATCCGATAGCACGAGGAGTCTAAAAATAAACTCAATTTTTTTTTAGGCGCCTCAAAAATAAACTCCTCACGCTTTCCGATAGTCCATCCGATAGCCTCTACTCCGAGCTTTGGTTGTCCCAACTAACCTTCTTCCCTTTGCTTTGTCCCTTCTTCCCTTCTTTCCTCTCAACCAGGAAAGGCTTCCCTTCTCCCCTTTCCTGCCCTTCTCCCCTTTCCTGCCCTTTCCTGCCCTTTCCTGCCCTTTCCTGCCCTTTCCTGCCCTTCCCTGCCCTTCTCCCTCATCGGTGCTACCAGCCAGAGGAGTCAACTGGGAGCCACGGAGAGCTGGCTTCACCTCATCCCTCTCCGAAGCGCAAACTGGTTCGCCTTTTCGCCAGGTAGATGCTTTCTCTTCTCTAGTGGCGCTGCTCAATGCTCACCATACATCCAGTAATCTTCGTCACAAACTGTCCATCCTTGCTAGAATTCATTCGCCTCAGGGATCCTGGTGATTTTCTTCTTACTTCTCAGCTGCTTCCAAATACCTGTTCCGTAGACTGCTGATGATTTTATGTAATAAGCTCCCTGTCGACTCCCATTTTCCCTCGGCAGTGCTATCGCGGTGGTTCGCCCTGCCCTGGCAGGGTCCACGCTTCATCCGGTGTGTGGAGGTGCTGGGTCGCTACCTGCTGGCGTTTGGCACAGACGACGACACAGGGGGCTCGTACCCCTTTTGCCACGTCAACAAGGTGAGCAACCGCATGACATTGGTCGATCAGGCCAAGAATTTCGCGGAAGGAAATTCGTTTAGAGGCGTCTCAACACGACTGCATGACATTGATTGATCAATCAGGCCAAGCCTTTCTGAATAGCGTGCGCCTTTCGCCAACTTGCTGCAACTTGCTGTCCCACCCTACAGGTGTCCGTGTTCGACTCTGTCACATCGCAGTGGAGCGACGGCCCTCCCTTTCCACGTCAGCTCAAGCTGAGCGACGCCATTGGTGCGCACGGAAAGGTGGTGCTGTTCTCGTCTGTGATTGGCCAGTGCCTGTACATGGGCGTGTCGTCCCGGCCAGGCGAGGTGGTTGCCATGCGACTGAGCGAAGATAGGGAGGGAGGTGAAGGGGGAAAGAGTGGAGAGCAAAGGAGGAGTGGAGGAGAAGGGGGAGAGAATGCAGGAGATGGAGGCGACGGAGAGAAAGGGGGATCCAGGCTGGGAAGGAAAGCAGAGGTTTCTGGTCTGCAGGAGAAGGGTTCAAGTGGTGCAATGGAGTCACATGGGGAGGAGGAGGTGTGGTGGGAGGCAAGGGAAGCTTGGGGTGAGGATGAGGAAGGGGTTGGAGAAGAGCAGGGGGAGGAGAGGAAGGAGAGGAAGGGTGAGGCGAGACGGCAAGAAAGGAAGAAGGCAACCAAGTGGAAATGGGAGGAGCTTCCTACCCCCTCGTGCCCTGGATGGTAGGTCGCTTCGCTTGTTCCTCCTCATTCATCTTCCCCCCACCCCGCACCCACCCCCCCCCCACCCCCTCCCCTCCCTCTCCGCATCCTGTTTGTCACTACCCTTTTCCCGTTTTAGTGTTCTTCCCTCATGCAGCATCATTCATCTGACCTTCTCCCCCATGTGCAACCCCCCCCACCTCCTCCCCCCCCTCCCATCCCCTCCCAGTTCACCCCACCTCTCCTTTGCTCTCAATGGCGCTTGGCACATCTACTCCGGCGCACTCCTCCCCACCCTAGAACCCTCCATTCTGTCTTTCCATCCCTCCTCCCTCTCCTGGACCCAACCGTCCTCTCTCAAGCAAATCTACAATAGCGGCAAAACGTCGGACATTGTAACATCCCTAGGCCTTGGAATTCCCGGTTGGCGAGCCGATCTCGCCAAGAAAATCATAACTTTGTGGCGGGCAAGTGGGGTTCTTCGGCATTTAGCTGTGCTCGACGATGGATTGGTGGTTTCTACAGGAGGTGGAAGGTTGGCTGGGGGTGGTGAGGGGGATCTGCGGGCATGGGTGGAGGAAGAGAAGGCTTGGAGGAAATTGTCAGACTTGCCTTTTGATGGAAGGAGTGCACGGCTAAGAGTCCTCATTAGCATCTAGTTCCCATTTCCCCCCCATTTTTCCCACTTTAAATTCGTGTTAGTTGTATGAACAAATCATTTCTACTGTGTCACAGTTGTCTCGTGCCGTGAAACGTGTCCACATCCGAAATTAGCTTCGCAGGCGGGGATTTTCTTCGCACGGGAGGATATTCTTCGCACGCGAGGATTTTCTTCACACACGAGATTCTTTCGTAGGCACCCAAACGCCACTCTACCTTCCCAAAGTCTTTCTTGACCATCAGGACCACGTTTCCAGCGCACTGACTAAAATGTGCCACGGAAATTGCCGCTTAGTTTGTTCTAGTTCCTGCACACTGTCCTAACACATCGCGCCGTCATAGCCCTTCCTCCCGCGGCGGCATTTCCTGGCGTCTGCGGTCACTAGCAGCTCTCCAGCGCTGCGCTCCTTCCTGCGCTCGCTCTTTCAGACCAACGACTAGTCCTCGCTGCTTGAAATGGCGTCGCACCTTTCAATGGCGTCCGTTGTTCTTAGCTCTCGCCTCACTATGTCATCCCATTCTCTCTCTAGCTCCTCGAATCTCCTCGTCGACGCATCGGCGCGCTTCTGCGGAACATCCCTTTCCGCCGCGGTGCGCCTCGCGGATAAAAGCGGCTCTCGTTCGGTTGCCACCCGCCATTCCCGCCGCGGCATCCCCGCCTCGCCGTCCCTCGCGCCGTTTCAGCAGCCCGCTTCCCGCACCCTTCTCGTCGTTCCGCGCGCTAAGTACCTGGGCAAGTTTGGCTCCGCTCCCCCGGCAGTGCCCGCCGCCGGCGCCGCCGGTCGCGCTGCTGGTGGCGCTGCTGCCGCTGGTGGCGCCGGCGCCGCTGCCGCGCAGTCTCCGCCGGCCAGCGCGCTCCCGTCCCTCGTGCGGCAGCTGCTGCCGCTGACGGCGGCCGTCGTGCTTCCAGTCGCTGCCACCGCCGCCGCATTCGCCGCCGCGGGCTTTGGGGAGCGCGACGCGGGCGAGTGGTTCCGCAGCCTCAACCCGCCGGCTTTCGCGCCCGCGGATTGGCTGCTGGCCGCCACGTGGACGGTGCTGCAGCTGCCAGCTGGCGTGGCGTCGTGGATGGTTTGGCGGAATGGCGGATGGGCGCGGCAGCGAGGCGCGCTGGAGATTTATCTCATCCAACTAGCCGTTGGGCTGCTGTGGCCGGTTGTCATGTTTAGGCTGAAAAAGATCGACGCGGCGGCGGCGGTTGCAGGTACGGGGAGCGTTGTAGGTGAGGCGTTTTGAGACACCTAAGAATGGATGGGATTAGCGCCGTCGTGGCCCGCTGCCATGTTATACTGAGGAGGATTGACGTGCTGCAGTTGCTGCAGGTTGCTGCAGTTGCTGCAGTTTGCTGCAGTTGCAGGTAAGGCAGTTTGAGACACCGTAAAACGTTGAAAGGAAAGGAAAAACGTCGAAATCGAGAGGAGAATATCCGCGTACACTGCTGTGAGGAGGGTAAACACACTGCTGTGAGGAGGGTAAACACACTGCTGTGAGGAGGGTAAACACACTGCTGTGAGGAGGGTAAGCACACTGCTGTGAGGAGGGTAAGCACACTGCTGTGAGGAGGGTAAGCACACTGCTGTGAGGAGGGTAAACACACTGCTGTGAGGAGGGTAAGCACACTGCTGTGAGGAGGGTAAACACACTGCTGTGAGGAGGGTAAGCACACTGCTGTGAGGAGGGTAAACACACTGCTGTGAGGAGGGTAAACACACTGCTGTGAGGAGGGTAAGCACACTGCTGTGAGGAGGGTAAACACACTGCTGTGAGGAGGGTAAGCACACTGCTGTGAGGAGGGTAAACACACTGCTGTGAGGAGGGTAAGCACACTGCTGTGAGGAGGGTAAACACACTGCTGTGAGGAGGGTAAACACACTGCTGTGAGGAGGGTAAGCACACTGCTGTGAGGAGGGTAAACACACTGCTGTGAGGAGGGTAAGCACACTGCTGTGAGGAGGGTAAACACACTGCTGTGAGGAGGGTAAGCACACTGCTGTGAGGAGGGTAAACACACTGCTGTGAGGAGGGTAAACACACTGCTGTGAGGAGGGTAAACACACTGCTGTGAGGAGGGTAAGCACACTGCTGTGAGGAGGGTAAGCACACTGCTGTGAGGAGGGTAAACACACTGCTGTGAGGAGGGTAAACACACTGCTGTGAGGAGGGTAAGCACACTGCTGTGAGGAGGGTAAGCACACTGCTGTGAGGAGGGTAAACACACTGCTGTGAGGAGGGTAAGCACACTGCTGTGAGGAGGGTAAACACACTGCTGTGAGGAGGGTAAACACACTGCTGTGAGGAGGGTAAGCACACTGCTGTGAGGAGGGTAAACACACTGCTGTGAGGAGGGTAAGCACACTGCTGTGAGGAGGGTAAGCACACTGCTGTGAGGAGGGTAAGCACACTGCTGTGAGGAGGGTAAACACACTGCTGTGAGGAGGGTAAGCACACTGCTGTGAGGAGGGTAAACACACTGCTGTGAGGAGGGTAAGCACACTGCTGTGAGGAGGGTAAACACACTGCTGTGAGGAGGGTAAGCACACTGCTGTGAGGAGGGTAAACACACTGCTGTGAGGAGGGTAAGCACACTGCTGTGAGGAGGGTAAACACACTGCTGTGAGGAGGGTAAGCACACTGTCACGAAATTCAAAACAAAATCCTACAAATGCTTCCCGTCGTTATGGTACAACCGTTTGTCACCTTCACGTCATCTACCTCCTCGCCTTCACCTCCCCTCCCTGTCCTCCCAAGGCGCCCTCACCATCTCCTCCGTCTCCATCTTCCTTGCCTTCTACCGCTCCCCTCCCTTCGCTTCCCTCCTCTTCCTCCCACAGCTGCTCGGGCTTGGTCTCACCCGCTGTCTGGT
Organism: Closterium sp. NIES-67; assembly: GCA_027943415.1. Taxonomy (NCBI): domain Eukaryota; kingdom Viridiplantae; phylum Streptophyta; class Zygnematophyceae; order Desmidiales; family Closteriaceae; genus Closterium; species Closterium sp. NIES-67. The sequence goes on along the minus strand of BQMB01000524.1, from coordinate 290,349 downwards.
CGGGAGAAAAAGACAAAACAATACCTCATACGCGCCTCTACGCTTGTCCATTCACGTTGCTTCCCTTGTCATCCTCACCTCACCTCACCTCACCTCACCTCCCCTCCCCTCCCTGTCTGCCTCCCAGGCGAGGTGACTTTTGAGTCGACTCAAAAGTCACCTTTTTCCCTTGTCATCCTCCCTGTCTGCCTCTACGCTTGTCCATTCACGTCGTTTCCCCAGTCATCCTCCCCTCCCCTCCCCTCTCCTCCCCTCCCCTCACCCACCTCCCCTCCCCTCCCTTTCCCTTTTCCCCTCCCCTCCCTGTCTGTCTCCCTCAGGCGCTCTCACCGTCTCCTCCCTCTCCACCTTCCTTGCCTTCTACCGCGCCTCTCCCCTCGCCTCGCTCCTCTTCCTCCCCCTCCTGCTCTGGCTCGGCCTTGTCTCCGCCATCACCTATTCCATCTGGACCAATCACAGTGTGGTCCTCGACAAGCTACAGGACAAGCTACAGTGGGGCGATTTGCAGGCGACGGCTGGCAAGATTTTGAGTGATTTCCGCGGGCGTATTGACAGCAGTGGCAGTGGTGGTAGCAGCAGCAGTGGTGGCAGCGGTGAGGGGAGTGGGTGGGGCACGGGAGGATGGGATGGTGGGGAATGGTCGGCTGCTCGTAGCAACCAGAACAAGCGCATTGACTGACTGTGCTGCTAGGTTGCCCAGCTCCGTGGGCTGTTTGCTCTGGTTGTTGCTGTAGTGAATACAGGTGGGCTGCGGATCACGTGGCTTACCGTATCTCCATCCGATCACGTGGCTTGCTGTGGGTTGCTTTGCCCTGGGTGATGGGGTGGCTGCGTTCTTTAGTTCATGTATAGTCTGGTGCCTGTTAGTTGTGGCAGTGGTGGAAAGTTCGCTCTGCAGGCACTGCGAGGTGCTGGAGGCTTGGGGGGGGGGGGGGGGAGGGGGGGGGGGTGGTTGAGGGGAATTGTGTTTCTCCACTTGTGTTTGTGGTTAGCATTCCCATAAATATGTAAAAAAATTTCACGTATCTCCAGACCAGACTTTCCCAGAGTTGCTGCAGTTTTCCGGAGTTGCTGCAGTTTTTAGAGCGTATTCATGGAAAGTGCAATTTGGCAAGTAAGAAATAAGGCATCCACACCTGATCACAATCACAAATCCACACTCAAGCAACAATAATGTGGCACTAACGGGCCCAAAGCAGACCACCAAAGCGCCACTGCCCTCTCACAGCACCATGCAAGAAGCTCTTACCTGCCGAGTACATGATACTGTTAAATTATATATTGTGTTATGTAATTGGTAGGCTTGGTAGGTTACCGAACTCTACTGTAGAGGGTACAACTCCCTCCTTGTATGCCTCTCTCTTCCTAGTGTTTCTCTCTTTCCTCTCGTAACTTTCCCCTAGCTAAACCTCACGCCATTTCCATGGCTTCCTAGCTACCTACCTTAGCTTAACAGATACATGCATGCACCCTGGTTCAAGCACTCGCGCCTTGCAACTTGGGAGGGACTTGGGCGGCTTCAAGCCGGCAACGCAAGAGGCTGAACCGCGATCACCGACCTCACAGAGTGCCCCGTCCCATCCTCCCACGTCAGGCTCCCAAACACAAATTCCTCAGAAACAGCCGTGGGCGTTAAAGTCACAGTAAAGCTCACTGTCGCCGCCGGCTCGATGTCAAACGTGCTCGGCTGAACCGTCACGTCAACCCCACTCGGCGCCACGACAGCCGCAGTATACGTTGCTTTCACGCCGCCCACATTAGTCACCCGCCTCTTCACAATCACACTGCCCTGAAGCCGCGACACCGAGATCGACGCCCGGTTCAGATTATACGCGGGAATCGGCGCCAGAGTGAGATCCGCGGGCTTGACTTGCGCTGCTTCCGTCGCATCCTGCCCCGCCAGAAAATTGTAAAAATCCTCGCTGTTGGCCGGGTAGACCAACCCCGGATCTACCATCTTCGCAGCACTCACATGCCCCTGGCCCATAGCCCACGGGGTGGCATCCGCGCCATACGCATCCTTGATAGGTCCCCCCTTATTACTGACAGTATCAGCAGTGGTCTGCATGGCTGACATCACTTCCGCGGGGGTCCAAGCGGGGTTACTCTGCATCACCAGAGCAGCAATCCCAGCAGTGATCGACGCAGCGACACCTGTACCCGAAGCCATAGCTACTGCTGCGCTTTTCATCTTGGCTTTGGCCACGGTGCCGGGAGCAGCCCCAAAGAGGCACACACCCGGGGCGATGAGGTCCGGCTTGAGAATGTCGTTGGTGGGGGCGGCAGGTTCGGGTGTGAGCGAGGGGTCGGTGACGGGGCCTGTGGATGAGGTGAAGAACATGGCGGGGGCTTCGCCAGCGCCGGAGGTGGCTCGCTGGGCAATGGTGACCTTGGGACTGGGGAGGGGGAGGGAGGGAGGGAGGGAGGGAGGGAGGGAGGGAGGGAGGGAGGGAGGGAGGGAGGGAGGGAGGGAGGGAGGGAGGGAGGGAGGGAGGGAGGGAGGGAGGGAGGGAGGGAGGGAGGGAGGGAGGGAGGGAGGAATCAGGTAGAGGAAAGGGAGGGAGGGAGGGAGGGAGGGAGGGAGGGAGGGAGGGAGGGAGGGAGGGAGGGAGGGAGGGAGGGAGGGAGGGAGGAAGGGAGGGAGGGAGGGAGGAATCAGGTAGAGGAAAGGGAGGGAGGGATGTGGGGACGAGAATTCAGAGTAGGCCAAGGGGGAACGGGTAAAGGGGCCTGTGGAGTGGATGAGTGCTGGAGCCTGGCAGCACTCCCCCCCTTCCCCTCACACCCACCTGGCCGTTCCACCGATATACTCCTGCAGCGTGCTCCGCTCGCTCCCCAGCAGCAGCACCACGGGCAGACACGCGTCGTATGATATAGAGGGCCATACACCGCCGGAATGCCCCGCAGGAGAATTATCCGCGTTCACCCTCCTGATCACCCCTTGCACTCACCTGGCCGTTCCACCGATATACTCCTGCAGTGTGCTCCGCTCGCTCCCCAGCAGCAGCACCACGGGCAGGCGTGCGTCGTATGGTATCAGAGCATCATTTCCCACCAGATTGTCCGCCAGCAGAATGATCCCCGCGCTTTTCTTGGCCAGCACCTCTTGCACCATGTCGACTACCAGAACCCACCCGCCAATGCACACAACCACCTTGCCCTTCACGCCCTTGTTCAGGGACCCCGGCTCGCAGTAGGGAGCCTATAGAGACAGAGTGAGAGAAAGAGAGAGAGAGGGCGGAGAGGCAGAGAGAAAGAAGGGGCGGAGAGGCAGGGGGACGGGCCGGGAGACGTTGATTGGAGGTTGAGGAGGAGGGAGTGTTGGTCACGTGGAGACTTGGGCAGTGCGTTCCGCCTTGTGAGGCGAGGGGCGAAGCATCAACACGAGGGGCGAAGCATCAACACGAGGGGCGAAGCATCAACATGAGGGGCGAAGCATCAACACGAGGGGCGAAGCATCAACACTAGGGGCGAAGCATCAACACGAGGGGCGAAGCATCAACACGAGGGGTGAAGCATCAACACGACAGGCAAAGCATCAACATGAGGGGCGAAGCATCCACTTGAGATCAACGCACAGCAGCAACATTCCCAGGAGCGGCTGCCCCCGCCACAACAGGCAGCTTGGGCTTGATGGTTCCTCCCCCCATGCCCCGGCCCTGCAGCACCGTCCCGTTACCGAGTGTCACCGTTGTGAAATACCGCTGGCTCGTGGAGCTGAAGCGTTGACACAAGGAGGGAGGGAAAAGCGGGCAAGGGGGTAAACAGGGGAGAGGGAGGAAGCGGAAGGTAAGTCTTGTGCGGCCCTGCAACACCGTCCCGTTACCGCGTGTCACCGCTGTGAAACACCGCTGGGCTGGCTCGTGGAGCTGAAGCGTTGACAAAGGGAAGGAGGGATCGGGGCGCACAGGGGGGAACCGGGGGAGAGGGAGGCAACGGGAACGGAAGGGAGGAGGGAGGGAGGAAGGAAGAAAATGAGGGTGACCAGAGAGGGTTGACCAGAGAGGGTTGACCAGAGAGGGTTGACCAGAGAGGGTTGACCAGAGAGGGTTGACCAGAGAGGGTTGGCGAGAAGCGTGAAATTACTGATCATGACTCAACTCAACCTGCTGCAATCGCAAGGGCGCAACAGAAGAATCACCTGGCAGCAACAGATACTCACCTGGCGCCAACAGCAGGCCCACCTGGTGGCAACAGCAGGCCAACCTGCTGGCAACAGCAGGCCCACCTGCTGGCAACAGCAGGCTCACCTGACATCAACAGCAGACCCACCTGGCGCCGACAGTGAGGCCGAAGGGATTGTAGTTCCCTACGTTTTGATACTCCCGAGAGTTCCTGGAGGGCGGGCCGTAATCCCCTGCCATGAACACCACTGTCACTCCGGCCTGCATGCAGATATAAGGACACATCCCGCCAAGGACACAAATTCCAGATCAGGCGCCCAAGAGAACAGCGCCCAAGGGAACACGCTGTGCACATGCACACCAAAGGGAGGCTCAAACTAGAGCTCGCTCGCGCTAACGCACCACGGACGAACACACATTCAATCAAGCACGCCTCAGCGCCCCTCAGCCACTCACCAGATGCGCATTCAAATAGTGCAAGCTTTCAAAGTAAGTGGCCGAAGGGTCCCAAATCAAAGCCACCAGCAGCACGTGCACACCATCGGCTGTAGCGGCCTCCACCGCTGCCGCTATATCCAACGTACTGCAAACATTCCAGCCAAGAGCCTTGCTTTTCCAAAACGTCTTGTAGACCGCCAGGTGTGCCCGAGGGGCCACACCAGAGAGACGGCCGATGGAGGAGCCGAAGACAGGAGCCGTGGGGACGTTGGCACTGCCTGCTGCCGGCCCTGGGGGAAGGGGAGAGGGGAAGGGAGAGGGGGAGGGAGAGGGGAAGGGAGAGGGGGAGGGAGAGGGAGAGGGAGAGGGGGAGGGAGAGTGGGGGCTGAGTCCAAGGCACCTGAATGCAGCAGCAGCAGTGGGGATTGAACTCTGAACCTGAGAGACCGTGTGCTGAGAGTGGTGGGAAGCCGATGCCCTGGAATGGAGCTTCACACACACAACAGAAAGCACTGGCTGGTGAGGTGACTGAGAAAGCTTCTCGGAGAAAGCATGCCGTCATCTCGTCCACTGGCTGCAGAAACACGTCCAGTGCAAGGCACACGGCAGCGGAGCTGCCTTGCCCAGCAAGCCAGTGCCCGTGGCAAAGATTTAGCCCGTACCAGTGCCAGTGCCAGTGCCAGTGCCAGTGCCCGAGTCGCCTAAAGCTTGTCAACTGGCTGTATGTATCAGCACGTGCAAGGCACAAGGAGGCGGAGCTGCCTTGCCCAGGGTGCTTTTGGAAACCTCAGAAACGCCCTGCAGAATCAAGGAGGCTTGCTGCGGTTCGAATCCAGCTCGCGGAGCTGCCTCGCCCAGCAAGCCAGTGCCCGTGGCAAAGCTTTTGAGTCGCCTCAAAAGCCTGACAACTGGCTGTATCAGCACCTGCAAGGCACAAGCAAAACTGCTGCCTTACCCTGCGAGCCACGTGCCGGTGCCAGTGCTGTCCCGGGGCGAGAGCCAGTCGCCCTTGAGGTCCCAGTCCTTCGTCCCAACCTCCTCCTGAAAGCCCTGGTAGAAGACCCTCGCCCCGATGAGCTTGCGGTTGCAAGCAGACGAGGGGAAGTCCTTGGTGGGCTCGCACCTGTGTGGGCGAGGCAGGAGGAATGGAGGCAGGGTGGGGCGGGAAGGGGGATGGAAACGAGGGTGGGGATGAGAGGTTTGGGCAATGAGCTTGCCAGCCGCTGCACGCAGACGCGGGGAAGTCCTTGGTGGGCTCGCACGTGCGTGGGCGAGGAGAGGGGGGAAGGGGGGGGAGACGGGAGGGGGATGCAAGGGAGAGCGTGTTGGGAAATGAGCTTGCTGTTGCACGCCGACAAGGGGAAGTCCTTGGTGGCCACGCACCTGCGTGGGCGAGGCGGGGGGGGAAGAGAGGAGGGAGAGGAGGGAGAAGAGGGAGAGGAGGGAGAGGAGGGAGAAGAGGGAGAGGAGGAGAGGGTTGGGCAATGAGCTTGCGGATGCATGTTGAAGGGGAATCCTTGGTGGGGAATCCTTGGTGGGGAATCCTTGGTGGGGGAAGGTGAGGGGGAGGCGGGGGACGGGAGGAGGATGCAGATGGTGGGAATGAGGGTGGAATGAGGGGGGGGGGTGGTGAGGAAGCCGACGGCCTGGAATGAGGTGGGGTGGGGACGGGAGGAGGATGCAGGGGAGAGCGTGTTGGGAAATGAGGTGGCGGTTGCATGTAGATGCTGGGAAGTCCTTGTACGGATAGCAACGGGGAGTTGGGGGGGGGGAGTGGTGGGGGAGGGGGGGAGAGGAGGAGGTGGAGGAGGGGGGGGGTGACGAATAGGCAGAATGGACGCGCAGCAGTCCTTGGCAGATAGATCCCCGCTAATAACATGTGCACACCCTCACCTGCCCTTCCAGGTGGGTGGATGGAGGCGCGAGAAGGGGAGGGCTGATGAGCATGTCAGTTGAGGAAGGGTGCTCGGGCCAAATGCCCGACCCCACCACTCCAATCAGCATCCAATCTCCCTGCACCTGCCAATGAGGCGCAAGTTGGCAACTCGCACACACCCACCCATACTCCCACATCCTCACCTGCCCTTCCAGGAGGATGGAGGCGCGGAGAGGGGCGGGCTGATGAGCTTGTCCGAGAAGGAAGGGTGCTCGGGCCAAATGCCCGAATCCACCACTCCAACCACCATACCATCTCCCTGCACCTGCGCACCCTCTTGCTGTTGCTGCTGCTGCAGCGCTTGCTGCTGCGCCTGCTGCTGCCGCTGCACATGCAGCAACCCCCGTCGGCCCTGCAGACCCTTCAGCCCACGGCGGTGACGAGTCTGATTGGCGGATCCGGCCAGATTTCCCGAGTCAACCGAGTCAAGCCAGTCAACGGAGGTCGAGGGGCGGGTGGAGAGCATGTGAATCGTGCTGCTCCTGTGCACGGCCACTACAGCCGGGTGTTGCTGTAGCTGCTGCAGCTGAGACGGCGAGAGCGCTGCTGCAAAGCCGCTGCTCACCACCTTGTAGCTGGAGGGGGAGGGGGGGAGGCGCGGGGAGAGGGGAGGATACAGGAGAGGGGACACTGCTTTTGTTTTGAGTCGATTAAAGAAGCTGAGACGGCGAGAGCGCTGCTGCAAAGCCGTTGCTCACCACCTTGTAGCTGCGGGGAGGGGGGGGGGGAGCGAGAGGGAGGGCGGAGAGGCAGAGACGCGGGAGAGGGGATATGGGAGGAAAGCGAAGGACAAGACGGATGGAAACGGGGGGACGTTCGGGATAAGGCGAGGGGAAGTAGGGGATAAGGCGAGGGGACGTACGGGATAAGGCGAGGGGACGTACGATAAGGCGAGGGGACGTACGGGATACGGCGAGGGGAAGTACGGGATACGGCGAGGGGAAGTACGGGATAAGAAGAAAGAGCCACAGCTCCGCTCAGGTGATGAGATGAGTGCTTGCAGCGATGCGATGCGAATCGCCTGACTCACTCAGACAGAGGAGCGCAGGAGCAGAAGAGCAGAAAGAAGCGAGCGAGTCAGATGACTCACGCAACCGTGCAGCGCACTCACGCACGCACCTGCACAGCCCACACACCTGTGCAGTACGCGTGCTGGGACCACGCCAGCATCCTCCATGACTCGCGCCTGCAGGAACTCCAGGTACCCCAGGTATTGCCTCGCTGCAGCAGACTGCATGTTCACACGCGGCAGGCGCACACGCCTGGGGCCGTGGCTACAACCACTCCCAAAGCTCGAATGCACGTGCACAGCCCACCCACCTCCACAGCCCACACACCTGTGCAGTACGCTGGACGGGTCCACGGCAGCATCCTCCATGACTCGCGCCTGTAGGAACTCCAGGTACCCCATGTAGCTCTTCACTGCAGCAGAATGCATGTCCACGCGCGGCAGACGCACGCGGCTGGGGCCGTGGCTACCACCGCTACCAAAGCTTGACTGTCTCGAGTGGCCTGGCTGGGAGAGAGAGGATGCGCCACTGCCACTGCTGGCGCCACCAGCACCAGTGGTGTCAGGGTCAGCTTGAGCTGCGACTGTAGCAGGCAGCCCTTCCACGCCGCCTCGGTAGCTCGCTACAGCCGCCGCCCTCAGATGCACCAGGTACACTGGGTGGGCGCTGGCGGACCCCGTGCCAGCATTGCTGCTCGCCGACGAATCACCTTCTGCCACGTTGGCAGGGGAGCCGGGCGAGGTGAATCAGGCTGGCGCAGAGCAGAGCAAACATGAGGAGACCGTCTCCAAAATTCCAGGATCAGAAATATGGAGTAGGTATACAGTAGGTATGGCATAGGTACGTCTGCTACGGAGTAGCCTTGCTATACGAACAACTATACCTACAATATAGGAGAGATCCACATTTTTCTTCGTGACGAAGCCAACCCAATTCACAAGGGACGAAAATGAGCCCGATTCACACGAGTCATGGCGAAAGGGCGAGAACAGACTGGCTCACCTTCAGCCAGCAACACGGAGAGGAGCGAGAATAGCACCAGGACGGCCAATGCTGCACGCCGCAGCAGCAGAGGTCCCGCCATGGTCATGAGTCGAACCGAGGCGACGGAGAATCCGCTCCCTGCTGCTAATGCAAGCGTCTGAGACCGTCGTACCGGCCGCTGAGAGAGCTAAGGGGGAATCGCCTCGACCTATTCTCGGGAATCCCAGTGCCCTAGCCTCTTGTGTCACACTCGCCCTCAGCCCCACTGGAAAGGGAAGACGGAACAGCAACGGTTCTGAAGATGCCAGGTACGAGGCCCACGTGGCTAAATACGGTGCGCCGTAGGAGGCATGGAGAGCCCCCCACCCTTCCATCCCCCCCTCCCCAACCCTCCTCAACCCCCCTTCCCTCCCCCTTCGCCCCCTCCCTCCCCTCTTCGCCTTCCTCCCCTCCCACCATTCGTTTGAGGCGAATCGCTCCTTTAGGTAGAAGGTATCCTCCCAGGCATCAGAGGACTAAGTCCGACGTGGTTCCACCTTCCCCCGTCGTATGCATTGAAAGGCAAGCTGTGGACGAGAGGGCTCCAAGACTCGACTCGTGGACCAAATGACTCCTCGAATCGACTCGCCTAGTCCAAAGATAGGGCTCCAGGACTCTGAATCCTGCTACAGCCTGAGTCCGAGAGAGGCACGCCACTTTTTCGAGCCGCGGGGGCTTCTGTCGAATTGGTATTTCGCCCGCTTTCGCTGCTAGAAAGCTAGGGATTCAGGGTGAGCACGTTGGTAGTTACTTTTTTTGTCGCAATAGGGGAAGGTTTGGGTGGCAGAGTTCAGATTGCATATGTAACCACGGTAACCACCTATTAGGGCTCTAGTTCAGTCAGTTGCCTAGGGGTCATGCCATGCTGAGTCATCGAGCTGTTTCCCCTTTGCGGTGTTCCGTTGGTTTCCATTGCCCTCGTGTCCTTCGCGGCTTTGCGAAAAAGGCGAAAGGCCATTTGGGCCTGGACGAAAAGCCCTCGCGACGCCGTACGTAAATATGTGGCGAAAATGAGAAGGCTGCAACTGCTTCGTCGCTGTCGGCATGTTCATCGACGCTGTCATGATGACTCAGCACAGTAGCCGGCGCGGGGGACTCTCTCGAAACGGATACTGCCCGTAAACTTCTGCTATTGCGCGAGGGAGGGCGATTAGGATTTAATTGGGCAAGACACTTTGCGGACATCGCGTGTACGACCTCAAGCCTGCAACGGCCCCAAGCTGTCTTACTGCCCTCGCCGCACGGCTCGGCAACCTGGGAAACTTGTGAACCATATTCCATCTGGGAGATCCCAAAGACTCGAGAGCTACATCCGGGCAGAACCCTGAATGTAGAACACCGGTATAAGCCAGAAGAATTAGGTACAGCTTGCCACTAACAAGGCCGTTGAAGTATGAATTAAGAATATTCCGACATATACAAGACCAAAGGAGGAAACGAACCGAAGGGGAAGGGACAATTCTATGTCACCCGCTTCTAGCTTCTTTTTCAAACCTTTCTGCACTCAAACTGTGCTCTTTATGGTCGTATCGTATTTCTCACCAATTTATGAAGGGAAAGAAATGACAGTTCATGCTCTGGTTGGTTCGTAAGCTCTCGTACAATACCTCAACTTTGAAAGCTGCATCTCGTTATATCGAACTTGCAGAGGAGTAGCCAACTGTGCGATCAGCGTGAGGTTTGCAGACCCCACTGATTGGCTGCTTTTCCCAACACGCTCTCTGGGTTGAACCACGCCACGCATGCGATGCTGCTCTCGTTGGCACCACCCTAAAGGTGAAGCGAAATGACTGGCGATTTTCGTCAATCGCAGTAACGATGTCGAAGGTGCGGAAGGGGTGTTCGGCAAAGTAGCAAGAAACTTGCCACGTTCGCCCACACTCCATCAGATAGAAACCCCACGACTCACTACTGCCACAACTTGGCAGTCTAGTTTGTGTGTTATCCTAGACAGTTGAGAAGACCTAGGAGCGTCCGTTGTCTGCGCTTTTACGGTTCTGTTAGAGTTGCCTCTTCGACCTGTCCTTTTAAAGCCCGTGCCATGGCGAAGCTTTCGGTGGCTCTCTGCGTAATTGCTGTTGCTTCCGCGCTGTTGGTGCTGGGATGCCACGCTCGGCCATTTTCGGCTTCCAGTGCGTACTCCTTGTATACCCGTACCGACACTGCCTACTACTTAGGTCTCTCTACCGCCATCATGGTGTAATAATATGACGCACGGTTTTTTCCCCTTGTTTGTCTTATCGTCCGTGGAGCGCATACCTTTCTAAATCTGCTTCTGTTTTCCTGATGACGCTTGAGCCTCCTCTCATTTCTTGTTTCCTGCAGTTGTTGTGACTGAAGCGGGTGGTCCGTTGGACCAGCTGTGCGCGGCGTGCACAACTGTGGTGCTTCAGGCGCAGATGGTGCTCTCGGATCCTGGCACCGCCGCTGACGTCATCGACGCCGTTGAAACGTACGCGTGCTCGCAGCTCGACACCGAGAAGGAAGCCCAGGTGAAACCAACGTTTTTCCTCTTTTTTTATTTCCCAATCAGAGTTTTGTTTAGAGAAGCCAGAAGACAAAGCTTCATGTTGAGATAGAATCTAGGGGCAGGCGCGCTGCCTGCTATCCTTTACGCTTCCTCTGTTCCCTTACTCTTGTTCGTGTTTCTGTTAAAAACTGGACTCCTATCCCATATCGCATATTGTGTCTTCCAGTGCAACGCGATGGTGGAGCAGTACGTGCCACTGGTCATCGCTGAGATGAACAAGGATATCACCTTCGACAACGTCTGCGTGCGCTTCCACGTCTGCCCGCCAAACCCTGGTTCAATCGCAGCCGTTGATCTGACCCCAGCGCCCGCCAGGGACAGCCTTGCCTACACCATTCAGGAGGCGCTGCTGGGGGAGGCTGTATCTGACCCTGAGGACGTGGCAGGTGCAGTGACTGTGGTCGGCGGAGTGACTGCTGTGGAAGGGGCAGTGGAGGGTCAGAGTGGGCTGACAAACCGGGAGGACTGTGTGGCGTGCATGCTTATGGTGCGGGTGATCAGGAAGAGGCTGTCTGACCCCAAGACACAGGTGATTCCCCTAGGGAGAGCGATGGGGAAGGGTGAAATGGGATGGGAGGCAGTGAGAGAGGAAGGTTGGCTTTAGGGAGCTACAACTGTTATTATTCTTCTTCTATTTTGGTTTTCGTTTTTTAGGAACTTGCTTCTGATTTTTCTTTCCGCTGAACTCCCTCCAGGCACACATCATGGACTTCATTGTTGGAAGGTGCAACAAGCTGGCCAATCAGAGCCTCACCGCTGAGGTAAGCCCACTGAGTTCTGGTTGCACCTTTCCACACATCACAGACTCGTCCCCTCTCCAATATCCTTGCCTTAACCTGCTGGTCCTTTCTTTGGTATAACTTTGAACCTTCCCACCTCTCCATGTTTCAACAGTGCATTAACGCAGCCGAGGACATTCTGCCGGTTATCTTTGAGGAGCTGCCCAAGGTGTTGGACCCCAGGAAGATTTGCAAGAAGGCTGGCATGTGTGCCTTGCCCCTGCTGGTCGAGGGTTCGGTGGATTCTGGTGGTGGCGAGGATTCCAAGCTTCCGCTGCTGCTTCAGCTGCCTTCAGAAAAGAACTAGTGGGGAAGGGGTGGCAAGTGGGGAAGGCAGTGTAGGTTGTCCGAGGATGGCTGGCTGGAGATGTAAATCTGGTGCTTCACATGGGTACTAGAACTGGAACCAAGCTGCATCCAGGCTTGGTATTGTACATACAGTTTTTCTTTGAGTTCCTGTGTGAGAACTACACATGGTTCGAATCCAGCCCCCTAGATTCATTTGGAGGTACGCTGATTGTATCAGAAATTCAAGTGATGGTGATAGAGGGAGAGTACACACAATATAGCTAAGTGTTGTACCCTCTAAGAGGCTACCCTATACAGTCTATACAAACATAACAAATAGACATGTTTGACACACCCCCTAGACTGCATAGGGGAAAGTCCTAAACAAACAACTCAGGGCGGCACTACTAGTCCAACCTCTGAGACAAGGGTCTGAGCGACCAGTCAGAAGGAGTACAGACAAGGCAAGCAAAGAGCAGGGCGGCACTACTAGTCCAGCCACTAGGAGAGGACACAAGTCTAGTCTGAGTATACATATAAAGGACAGTACAAAGTCAAGGTCCTAGCAAGTGAGAGGCTACAGGAACTAGACCAAGCTGGACACAGTGCCGCTGATGATCTTTAGGCGCAAGCGCCTTCGTAAAGATATCAACCGTGTTGGCACCTGAGGCCAAGTGTACTACGCGAGCCTGACGTCGCTGCTGTAGCTCACGCAGGAGGAAGTACCGCAGCTGAATGTGCTTCGCTCTGCCCTCGAGTCGAGGCTCCTGACACAGGAGGATCATGGCCCTGTTGTCAGCGAACAGGACCGGGGCAGAGCTAGGCCGCTCACCTAAGTCAGTGAGCAAGAAGGTCAGCCAGCGGAGCTCCTGTGCCGCCATGGCACCGGCGTAGATCTCAGCCTCACAGCTGGACTGTGCAACAGACGAGGAGCGAGTAGCTCTCCACGAAACGGCACCTGAGCCAAGGCTGAAGCAGTAGCCCTGGGTAGACCGGAGTGTCTCAGCGTCGTCTGCCCACGAAGCGTCTGTGTGCCCAGTAAGGACCACTGGCCTGCGTCCTCCTAGCACTAACCCCATGCCCGATGTACTAGCAAGATAACGCAGAACCCTCTTAGCGGCAGACCAGTGCTGCGGTCGGTGTCTGCCTGTGGCCACAAAGCGAGCCAGGATGCTGAGAGGGTATGCGAGATCTGGGCGAGTGCAAGTCATCAGGTACATGAGGCAACCCACCAGCTCTGCGTAGGGGCCGCTGGGCTCTACCAACTCCTCAGGCACTGGAGCGGAGAGCCTGTGGTCTACAGGCAGAGGGGTGGGCTGTGCAGAGGAGAACTGAAGGCTGAACCTCTGAAGGACCTGGCGCACCAAGTGTGACTGAGTCAGGGTGATGGTGCGCGCAGCTCTGTCCCTGGAGATCTGCAAGCCAAGGTAACGGCGCAGTTCTCCAAGGTCAGTGCAGGTGTGTCTCTTCAGCAGCTCTGCCTTCACGGAGGCCAGCGCGTCCCTGTCTGCTGTGGCAAAGACCAGGTCGTCGACGTAAACGAGGATGTAGAACGGAGTCTGGCCAGCACGAACGAAGAGTGAAGGGTCTGCAGAAGACGGAAAGAAGTGCAGGTCAGCAAGCGTAGCACGGAGAGTGTCGTGCCACTCACGGGGAGCCTGGCGCAGGCCGTAGACGGGGCGCCGCAGGAGCCACTGGGTCCCAGGAGGGAAGGTGCCAGTAAAGCCCGGAGGGCGGCGCAGGTAGACCTGCTCGTGTAGGCTGCCCTGAAGGAAGGCAGTGGAGAAGTCGAGGGAGTGAAGCTCGTAGTCACGCTGAGCAGCTAGGTGTAACAGAACCCGAAGAGTAGTCATCTTCGGGGTCGGAGCGAAGGTCTGGAAGAAATCCACCCCCTCGCGCTGACTGAAGCCTCCAGCCACATAGCGCGCCTTGAAGACAGGCGGCTCTCCAGGAGGGCGCTTCACCTTGAAGAGCCAGCGGCCATCGACTACGTTCACCCCAGGCGGGGGAACTGCGTCGACGAAGGTGCCGGTGGATCTCCAAGATGCCATCTCCTGCTCCATGGCAGCTATCCACTGCGAGGCCCAGGGTCCCGAAGTCGCCTCAGCGTAAGTGCGAGGGGTCGGGATGTCGAAAGCGTCTGGGTCACCCTCAGGGACTAGCAGCATGGAACAGAGATGGGGAGCAGCCTCGGAGAGGAAAGCAAGCTCGAACTGGCGGTCCTCCAGGACGTCACTGCCAAGGGCAGAAGCACCCCCGACAGACTGAGAACAGGCAGGGTCAGAGACCAGAGCGGTGGCGTAGTCAAGGCGGCGGGCAGAGGCGAAGTCAGCGACAAGAGCGTCAAGGCACGAGACCGGAACAGACGGGTCGGTAACGAGAGAGGCAAGGACCCGAGGAACGAGAGGACGAGCGGCACGAAGGTAGTCGGACAGCGGGGGGGGCGCGACAACAAGGGAGGACCGAGGAGGCGACGACAGAAGGGGAGGACGAGACGCGTGGGAACGAAGCAACATAGGGTGGGAGCGCAAGACAGGCGAGGCAGGACGAGCACGGGAGGGACGGTGAGACCAGACGTGGGACGGAGGAGTCGGGTCAGGAGACAGGGGAGGGGACACAGGAGGGGAACGAGGGGGAAGACGGGCCAGGGACGAGTCCGGCGGAGGGAAAACTGGGCCGTAGACAGGAAGAGGAGGAGATGGTCGGGGAGGAACCGACGCAGGGTCGGGGGACGGAAGGCCGAGCAGGCGAAGGGCGGACACCGGTGGGGACTGCTGCTGCGGCGGCACAACGGCGACACCTGGACCGCAAGCTGCTCCTCGGCTACCACCGGCACTCTCCACACCCGCACCCCCAGAGGGACCACCCTCAGGGCGACCGGGACGAGCACCCCCAGAG
This sequence comes from Closterium sp. NIES-67, assembly GCA_027943415.1. Lineage (NCBI taxonomy): Eukaryota > Viridiplantae > Streptophyta > Zygnematophyceae > Desmidiales > Closteriaceae > Closterium > Closterium sp. NIES-67. Next base: position 275,323 of record BQMB01000524.1, on the reverse strand, counting down.
TCAGCGAACGGGGGCTGCGACGGCGGCGGCGACGGCGACGGCTGCAGCGGCGGCAGGGGCGGCGGAGGAGGGGACTGGGGAGGGGCGGCCGGCGAGGACTGCACCGGAGGGCCGCCAGAGTCAAAAGACTCCTCAACCGGGTCCACGGACGGAAGGGGGGTGACGTGGGAGACACCAGAGGGGGCGGGACGGGGAGGAGGAGGAGGAGGGGCAGGGACTACCGGGGAAGGGGTGACCAGGAACAGGGGGGGGGTAACCGGGGGACCACGGTGGGGGAAGCGGCGGTAGTAGGAGACGGACTCGTCAAAGGTGACGTCACGAGAGTGAAAGAAGCGGTGAGACGGCGGGTGGTAAAAGTGCCAGTCGGACGCGTCAAGGGGAAAACCGAGGAAGACGCAGGGAAGGGTGCGGGCAGTGAGCTTATCCGTGCCGGAGGCACGGACGTGAGCAAGGCAGCCCCAGACGTGGAACGCAGACGCGTCACCAGGAGACCCAGTCCACAGACGGGTCGGCGAAACCTGCGGCTGCTGAGGGTGCGGCCACAGGTTAAGCTGGTGAGTAGCGTAGCGCACCGCGAACGGCCACAGAAAATGGGGTGCACCGGCATGGACCATGGAGGTGCGAGCGACCTCCATGACCAAACCGATGCGTCGCTCGGCGACCCCATTCTGTTGTGGGGAGTCCGGTAGGGTGAACGTCTGGGTGATGCCCTCCGCACGACAAAAGCGACCAAGGACACCTGAGGCAAACTCGCCACCACGGTCAGAGTGAAGACGCAAGACAGGGAGACCGCGGTGGACACGCGCAGAGACAAGCCAGGGGATGAGGGCGTTAGGCACGTCGGCCTTGCGCTCCAAGGGGAAGACTGTGGTGTAACGAGTGAAGTCGTCGACAAGCACAAGGAAGTAGCGCTCGTCACGCGGCCCAGGGACGGGGGCGGGGCCCCAGACGTCCAGGTGCAGGGTCTGCAGCGGCGCGGCGGTAGGGGGGAACGAGGAGGAGTGAGGGGCACGGCGAAGCCGACCCTCGACACAAGGCGTGCAAGGTGGAGCTGGGGAGGAGGGAAACGCGGGGAGGGAACCTGGGAGACCAAGGACAAGACCGTGCTGGGACATGCGACGCAGACGCGGGAGCGCAGGGTGACCTAGGTGGTGGTGCCACAGGAGGGTCGGGTGAGTGAGGGAGCGACAGGAGCAGGCAGCAGCAACCTGGGTAGACACAGCCACCTGCGGGGGCGCTCCAGCCGGGGGGGGCACGATGTCCAGAGTGAACAGGCCGGACACCGGGTCCCGGGGGAACGTGGACAGGGGGGCACCAGTGGCGGCCTCGGTACAGACAGCATACCGTTCGTGACCAGGGAACGTAGTGGTGACGCCAAGGTCCTGGAGGCAGCCGACACCAACTAGGTTCCTGGAGAACGAGGGGATATGCAGACCTGTAAGAGAGCCCGAAGGAACCGCCGGACAGGGAAGGGTGGTGGAACTGCGGGCGACTACCGGACCGCCGGAGGGGTCAGCAAGAGAAACGGCAGCAGGAACAGGAAGCGGCGTCAGGGTGGTGGAGTCGCGGAAGAAACACCGAGAGGCGCCAGAGTCCAAGGTGAAGGAGAGTGAAGCCGAGTGGTCTGGCGACGGAACGACGGCGGAAGCACCAAGACTACACAAAGCAGGGGATCCTACGCCTGACGCAGCAGGGGAGGCTAAGCTAGGCACACCTACACTAGGCAACAGTGAGTAATAAGCAGGAAGCACACTAGAGTCATCAGCATACATCACATGCAGAGCAGAAACAATGGCATCCATGTCCATATCAAGAATCTGAATCTGACGACTAAGCAAACTGTGCCAGTCCGGGAGGTCTGGCGACGGGCCGAAGCGCTGACGAAAGAGGTCGTCCAGGCGACGAAAACAGCGAGGAGTGGAGTGACCGATCTTACCGCAAACGAAGCCGCGGCGAGGACCGGTCCGGATCTGGTACTGACAACGCCCGCCGCCAGAGCCACCACGCGGCACACCACCACGCGCCCGGCCACCACCAGCGCCGGGCCACCCTGGCGGGAGGACACTCGTCTGCCGCGTCTGCGACGGCTGCTGCGGCTGCTGCGAAGGCTGCGACTGCGGCGGCTGCTGCGGCTGCTGCACCTGCAGGGGCGGCGACTCAGCTGAACTGGGCAGAGTCCCCTCGTCCACTCCAGCACCAGGCGACCCGACCCCACCACTACCCCCGCCCGCACCCCCACCGCCTCCTCCGCCGCGCCCAGCCTTGGGGCGGCGGCCCTTCCCCGAACGGACCTGCGCTGCAGCAGCAGTCTCAGCCACTGCGGCAGAGCTGTCGGAGAAGGTGCACTGAGCGGGGGCACAACCCTAAAAGATAGGGACCGGTACGACACCGCTCGCCTGGGCGATGGAGCGGTGACGGGTCTCTATCACAGTCAGGGTGTCTACAAAGTCAGTGAGGGTGAGGTCTGCGGGGTGAATGCTAAGGAAGCGGTCGCGGGCGACAGCAAGGCGGTCAGGGAGGCGGGTGGCAAGCAGGTAGAGGGTAGAGGTAATGGGCGGCTGGTGGGCTCTAAGCTGTGCGTCAGTGCAGGCAGCGCGCCAGGTCTCATCTATCGAGCGCAGGTGGGCAGCGAGGTCAGAGACAGTGGGGAAAGATGCAAGGTCAGGAAAGAGCATCGGGAGGATCAGGCGACCCACCGAGGCAGCCGGAGGGGTGGAATAGCGCTTGATCACAGCATCTAAGTATGTCTGAGCAGTAGTGAGGGACCTAAAGCGAGGGCGCTCGGACGGGGGAAGGGCGTTGCTAATGGCAAGCTGGGCGACAGCATCGCGAGAAAGCCAGACAGAGCGCGCACGGGCAGTGGCAGCAGTAGACTCACGCTCAGTGGGTGTGGGGTCAGCGGACAGAATAGCAGGGGGGTCTGGGCAGGGGAGCGTACCGTCAAGGTGTGCAGAAAGCGGTTCACCATCCTGCCGCTGGCCAGTGAGTTGGCGGCGGAGGTCGGCAAGCCACGCCTCGAACTCTAGGGGCTGACCTTCAGCGTCGAAGCGAAGCTCCGCCGCCATCAGGAACAGTCCAGTGCGGTGCAGGGCAGTGCGGTACAGGGCGGTACAGCGCGGTGCAGTGCGGTGCAGTGCGGTACAGTGCGGTGCAGTGCAGTGCAGTGCGGTGCAGTGTGGTGTAGTGCGGTGTAGTGCGGTGCCAGGCAGTACAGTGTGGTGCGGGGCGGCACGGAGCAGGGCGGGGTGGGGGGGAACCGTACCAGTGAGGAGGACGGGGCCGGGGCTGGCCCGACGGGGCCGGGGCTGGCCCGACGGGGCCGGGCGGGCGCGACGGGGCCGGGCTGGTGCAACAGGGCCGGGACGGGGCGACGGGGCCGAGCGGGCGCGACGGGGCCGGGCTGGGGCGACGGGGCCGGGCGAGTGCGACAGGGCCGGGCCGGTGCGACGGGGCCGGGCGAGCGGGACGGCGGCCGGGCGGGTGCGACGAGGCCGGGCGGCTGCGACGGGGCCGGGCAGGGTGCGACGGGGCCGGACGGCTGCGACGGGGCCAGGCAGGGGCGACGGGGCCAGGCGGCTGCGACGGGGCCGGGCGGGCGCGACGGGGCCAGGCGGCTGCGACGGGGCCGCGCAGGTGCGACGGGGCCGGGCGGGTGCAACGGCACCGGGCGGGCGCGACGGGGCCGGGCGGCTGCGACGGCGCCGGGCGGGCGCGACAGGGCCGGGCGGCTGCGACAGGGTCGGGCAGGATGCGACGGGGCCCAGGAGGGGCGCTGCAGGGCCCAGGGAGGGCGCAACGGGGCCCAGGAGGGGCGCGACAGGGCCCAGGAGGGGCGCTACGGGGCCTGGGAGGAGCGCGACGGGGCCCAGGAGGGGCGCTAGGGGGCCGGGGAGGAGCACGACGGGGCCTGGGAGGGGCGCGACGGGGCCCAGGAGGGGCGCTACGGGGCCCAGGAGGGGCGCGACGGGGCGCTACGGGGCCTGGGAGGGGCGCGACGGGGCCTGGGAGGGGCGCGACGGGGCCTGGGAGGGGCGTTACAGGGCCCAGGAGGGGCGCTACGAAGCCCAGGAGGGGCGCGACGAGGCCCAGGAGGGGCGCTACGGGGCCCAGGAGGGGCGCGACGGGGCGCTACGGGGCTTGGGAGGAGCGCGGCGGGGCCCAGGAGGGGCGCTAGGGGGCCTGGGAGGAGCGCGACGGGGCCTGGGAGGGGCGCGACGGGGCCTGGGAGGGGCGTTACGAGGCCCAGGAGGGGCGCGACGAGACCCAGGAGGGGCGCTACGGGGCCCAGGAGGGGCGCTACGGGGCGCTACGGGGCGTGGGAGGAGCGCGACGTGGCCCAGGAGGGGCGCTAGGGGGCATGAGCGGAAGCGGTAGGTGGGGGGGATCCTACCTACGCGTGATACCATATCAGAAATTCAAGTGATAGTGATAGAGTGAGAGTACACACAATATAGCTAAGTGTTGTACCCTCTAAGAGGCTACCCTATACAGTCTATACAAACATAACAAATAGACATGTTTGACATTGGAAACATCTCAAAAGACTTAAGCGTTTCTGAAGTATAACACTGTATTCGAGGAAGATTACAGGGGAGCACGCGAGTCAACGGAGGTTGCACGAGGGGGCGGACAAAGAATGCGAAAAGACTCGAAAGGTCGCAACTGGAGGTTATGACTGACCGTTACAACATCACGGATGGTAACCGAAGCGGCAATCGAGTTGCTGTGCGACTCGATAAACCGTTCCTGTAACTGTATTCTACAACTGCTTTCTTATCTTCTATATATTGCTGCATGCTTGTTTCTTTAGTCAATCACTTGTTCTCATATACTAGTACAAGGGTTCAACTGCCTCAACTTCCGCTGCACTACTCAAGTCTCATTTTACAACTGGGACTTAGTCTCTGGAAAGATCCTAAGGGCTTTTATCAGCCCAACAGGGTATGAGAGCTGGTCAGAGACCAAACTCCCAGCGACTGCACTCCATCAACCTGCAACTCAACTCAATTCAACGACTTCATTGATCACAAGACATGGTCAGCAAGGGCAAGAAAGTCTCTACGGGCTCACCCAGCGGCCAAGAAACTCAACACGGCAACTCTGGTCTGCACACCTCAGGACTGCAGACAGAGACCGGGACTGCTCAAGAAACAACGGGAAGAGTACCAGAGATGGTGACTCCATCTCCCTCTTCAAGCGTGGACCCCAACCTTATGGAAAGGTTCTTCAGCTTCATGTCGCACTTCGACCAGCAGCAGCAGACAAGGACACCTGCGCATTCAACACAGAGCAATGGAGGAAACATGGGATTAGCGCCGATGAGCCTCGACAACTCATCGTTTGGGCGACACAATCAAGCGCCTACCTTTGCGCCTTATCACTCTTCACCGGGGACGTTCGAGTTCATGCCGCCCCGTGCCCAACCAACAGCAGCTGCATCACAACAAACACCAAACGAAATCTTAAGTCTCCAGGCGCAGTTTTCACACGTGATTAAACTTCAGACATCCTCACCGTTCAACGGACACGACTTCTTTACCTGGAGCTTCGAGTTCGAGCTGCTAATGGAGGCTGCGCACCTTCTGGGATACTTCAACGGGTCCCTGCCATTCCCAAGCAACGGCACTGGAAAGGAACAAGAAATCTTCACGTATCGGTCGCTGCTGGCGTATACGGTTCTCCTGAGAAACCTGTCACCACAAGAACAGCAGAGCATCAGAACATACAGGAGCTATGGAAACTCCGCGGAGCTCGCATGGCACCATCTCAAGTGCCTCTATCAAGCAAACGACAGCGTGACACAAAGCAGACTCATGCAACAACTGACAACAATACAAATGAAGACCGGGGAAAAGGCGATACAGTATATGAGTCGCTGCCAGACCCTCCGCGACCGCCTGCTTCGGTGCGGAGGGACAATCACTGAAGAAAGCTTTGTGACACTTGTCCTCGCCGGGCTCGGGCCAGAATGGAGAACCACACGATCGCTTCTTCGCGCCCACGTAAGGATTTCGGAGATGCACCTCTGCGCCGAGCTTCACGCTGAACAACAGAAGATGGACCTGTTCGAAGAAAGACAACCAAGGAAGCAACAGCAGTTAGTCTTCTACACTCAACGAAGAAACGACAACACCTACAATCGACGGGGCAAGCAAGAACGCGACAACAGGGGATTTACCTTCGTGCCGCCGTTCTGCCACAATTGCCAGACTTCCGGGCACTCCAAGGTCAATTGCAACCGCCCTCGCGTTTACCGTCCAGTAGACCCACAAGTCGCTTCCACTCAAGCAAGTCCCCCAAGACGCTCTTCAACATCTGCACAACAGACACCAAATATTATCAATTGCATGGTACACATCGACAACTGCGCACCCGGATCACCACCCACTTACGCGCCAGACGAAGAAGAGCTCCCGCCACCGCGCTCACAAGGCCTTCAAGTCAATCCAACATATGCTGCGGTTGCCAACGCCGAACCCACCGGGCGAAACACCTGGTTCTTGGACAGCTGCTGCGGGCAACACATGTGCTCTTCGGGACGATTCGTGCAACAGGAGAAACGCCTCAACCGCGACGTCGTCATCACCGTCGCCAACAACGAAAATATGAAGACAAACAGACAAGGCGTGGTTCAGTTACAATCCATGGAGACAAACGTCATACTTCAGCTCAACAAAGTCCTCATTGTCGACAACCTGGGATACAACCTACTAAGCGTAAGCCAACTAATGGCCAAGGGGATTCACCTGGAGTGCGACTCCTACTCCAACGAGTTTCGGCTATACCACGGGAAGGGTGGCCTCTTCATCGGTCGTGCCCTCCTGAAATCCGGCGTCTTTGTGTTGGACTTCGTCCCCGACCGCGGTACTGCCGACAGCGACGGCATCGTATCATTCGCCGCCTGGACACACCCGCCGGATCTTGATCCAGAATTCGACAGTGACGGCTTCTGGCACTCCAACACCATACCTGCAGCAGAAAGAACACGAGCATTAGCAGTCATCAGACAAGAAAGACAAGTACCCGCGAGTATCCCAACCAAACCATCACCTGCAGTAGCAGCAGCAGGACTCAGGCGAGTTCCACCAACGGCGATCCGAGGACCGCCACCCGAAGCAGACCAACTTATGCCCATCACACGAGAAGTTTGTCGAAGTCCCGCCACAGTCGTCGCGTTCTTCTCCAACGCCGACATATACCACCGCTCGCCGGGTCATCGCGCTCCCGACGACATCTGGCACCAACGCCTCGGGCATTCTGCAAACAGCACGATACTACAAACAATCCAAGCAGGGGTCTTAGAACGCAACGCCCTCCTAACGACAAGCGGCCAAGAACTTCGACGACCGCGAGCACGGTGCTTCACGTGCCCCGAAGCAGATCTTCCCCATCAGCCATTTCCATCTCATCACAACCCAAGCGCACCTACATACGCTCCGATGGAAAAAGTCTACAGCGATATTTTAAACATGCCTCGAGAAGACACCGAAGCCGACTTCAACTACGTCATCACGTTCATCGACGCAGCAACCAGATACGTCTGGCACTTCAATCTCAAGACGCGCGATCAAGCTTTCGACGCCTTCACAACATGGCTTCCCATCGCCGAACGAGAATCAGGAACCAAGCTCAAGAGCTTCCAGTCAGACGGTGCACTGGAATACCAGTCACAACGCTTCAGGACCTATCTGGCGGAAAGAGGAATCAGACGCCTGGTGTCTCTGCCCTATGCTCACCAGCAGCAGGGGGTCGCAGAACGCATGAACCGGACCTTGCAGACGACGATGCGAAAACTGCTTCTGGGGATGAGGCTGCCCACCACACTGTGGCCAGACGCGATGACACATGCAGTTCACCTGCACAACCTGCTGTCCTCGTCATCGCTTCCCAACAACGCATCACCGCACCTGTTGTGGACAAGAAAAAGGGGCAGCACAAAATTACTCCGAGTTTTCGGCTGCATGGTACAGTACAGACCCCACACAGCCCGAGCAGGACGCTTCACACAATGAGCTCGGTGGGGACTACACCTCGGCATCGCCAAACACTTTCACGCGTGGAAAATTCTCGACATACAGGACAAAAATACCGTGGCATCACGTGATGTTATCTTCTACGAGCGACTGACGCTGCAGCATTACCTGGACAACATTGCCAACACACAAGACCCCACCGACGGCTTCTCCGGACTTCGTTCCTTCGCTGACCGTGCTGCCGAAGCTGATGCGGCAGAAGAAGACGTACCTGAAGCCTCGGAAACTGCCGGACCACTCCCATTCTGTTCCGTACCTGTTCCACTCGACGAAGACAATCCTCTCGATAGCAACAACCTCGACACCTTTTACCACCTCGCTGACCAAGGTTACATTACACCCCACCCAGTCGACACAAATGTTTCAGAACGCATCGGTCCCAACTTCTTACCTGACCCAGAAGACGGTGACGAAGCAGCTTATTCCGGGAATGAAAATTCCCCTCGACACACACCAACGGGACTGCAGATTCTAGGCGTCTGGGTCTCCGTCCAGCATCCGCCGCCGCCTTCTCCGCGAGAGCCTTCGACCCTGTCGCAGGCTCCGGGGGGGGAATATAAGGCGAAATGGAAGGAAGCGATGGAAAAGGAGTTAAAGGCTCTGCAAGACCGGAAAACATGGAAACTGGTACCTGCAACGAGCATCAACGGGAAAAACGTCCTCTCGGGGAAATGGGTGTACCGCATTAAGACCAACTCAGACGGCTCCATCGAACGATTCAAAGCTCGATGGGTCGTACGAGGCTTCGATCAACGATACGGGACCGACTACACAGAAACCTTCGCTCCAGTCTCCCGTCACACCTCATTACGCATCCTACTCGCCGTCGCGGCCACGAAGACATTACCACTACGCCAAATCGACGTCGCGAATGCGTTCCTATACGCACCTGTGGACGCCGAGATTTTCGTCGAACAACCCCACGGATTCATCGACGACCCCACGAAAGTATGCCAACTGACAAAATCCCTTAACGGGATCAAGCAAGCCCCGCGGCTCTGGCAGCAGCATCTCCACGGCCGTCTCGCAAAAATCGGATTCCTACAGCTGCCGCATGACCAAGGAATGTACCGACTGCAGAAGGGAAGAGAGTATATCCTACTCATCGTCTACGTCGACGACCTGCTCTACATCGGCTCCACTACCGACATCGCCACCTGGTTCGAACGGGAGCTGAAAGAAGACTTAACACTCACGGTGTCCGACGAAGTGACCCAGTACCTAGGACTGAATGTCGACGAAAACGACACGGCGTTCTACCTACACGCTGGAAAGTACTCAGGCACCGTCGCGAAGAAATTCGGTCTAACACCGACTACTGTCCCAACTCCCTACCACTACGGGAACAACAACAGCACCTCCGCAAAACTCCCCGCGAAACAAATCCAGGAGTATCAACAGAAGCTCGGCTGCCTACTATTCGCAGCAGTAACCTGCCGACCCGACCTGTCCTATAGTGCGAGTCAACTGGCGACGCATCTGAAGCAACCGGAACAGGAAGATCTCGAGGAGCTCAACCGAGCACTACTCTACTTCGTCTCCACGCCGACGATCGGGCTTACCTACCGCAAAGCGACAACACCGTCCGTACGACTACTCGGATACGTCGACGCCGACCACGCGGGAGATAGGGAAAATCGACGATCTAGGACGGGCTACATCTACCGACTAGAACCCATCGGAACTATCTCCTGGCAGTCGAACAAGCAGGAGTTAATCGCGCTATCCTCGGCTGAAGCAGAGTATATCGCCCTTTGTACTGCGACCAAGGAAGGACTCTACCTACGGGAGTTACTCGAGGAAGCGAAGATCGCGACCCAGCCCGCCTTCTCACTCCTCTGCGATAACCAATCTGCGATCAAAATCGCGAACAAGGACGGCTTCGCCAACCGAACTAAGCACATCGCCCTGCGGTACTTCTTCGTCAAGGATGAAATCGCGAAGGGGAGACTTCAACTCAGTTACTGCCCGACGACAGAAATGGCCGCAGATTATCTGACGAAGAAATTGGCGAAAGCAAAATTCGACTACTGCATGCTCCTGACCGGGCAAACAAACGTCACCGGATTTGAACACGCCAGCACTCCAGAAACGAAGGGGAGTGTTGGAAACATCTCAAAAGACTTAAGCGTTTCTGAAGTATAACACTGTACTCGAGGAAGATTACAGGGGAGCACGCGAGTCAACGGAGGTTGCACGAGGGGGCGGACAAAGAATGCGAAAAGACTCGAAAGGTCGCAACTGGAGGTTATGACTGACCGTTACAACATCACGGATGGTAACCGAAGCGGCAATCGAGTCGCTGTGCGACTCGATAAACCGTTCCTGTAACTGTATTCTACAACTGCTTTCTTATCTTCTATATATTGCTGCATGCTTGTTTCTTTAGTCAATCACTTGTTCTCATATACTAGTACAAGGGTTCAACTGCCTCAACTTCCGCTGCACTACTCAAGTCTCATTTTACAACTGGGACTTAGTCTCTGGAAAGATCCTAAGGGCCTTTATCAGCCCAACAGTACTCAATATTTTTTTGCTTTTCTAACAGCCTTAGCCTAAAAAGAAACTCTGCAGTGTGAAGGATTAGCTAACGGGATTTTTTTTTGGTGAAGCAACAATCCAGGGCCCAAAATTGGTTTTAGAGCACACTTTGGAATCAGGGTTCTTTTTTTTCGAGCCCAAAACACCTTGACGTAAGGGGTGACTTCTTTTTCGAGTCTGATTCTGCAGCCTAAAAAAATTCGCACCATGTCTGTTCAGGGTATTTTTTTATGCACACTGATTGCGATACACTTTAGTGAGCAATTTAATATTGCAGTTAACAAGGACAGTTATCTCTACATGGCCTACCTACCTACGACGACATACTTTCATTAAGCTAGCCTACCTACAGCTACTTAGATGTCAGCGTGCAACAGTAATGTACCCTAGCTGCGGCTATACAAGCCATCCTACTCAACCACTCCTGGCTCCTCCAGAGGCTGAGTCTCTCCCTGGGGCTCAGCAGGTGCAGCAGGGGCCGGATTCACCCCATGAAGGTCTCGGGTGGGGCGACGGTGCCTCTCTGCACGAAAGATAGCCATGACAGCGTACCAGTCCACCAGGTACTCCAGCAAGCTGCATCGCAGCAAGTCACCCAAGCGGTCATCCCCAAGGCTACCCCGGCCCCAGGTCTTGATTAGGTTCTGTTTAGAGAACCCACGCTCGCACTCGACAGTGCTGAGAGGCAGCACTGCCACCGCCTGCCACAGCCTCAGGATGTTGGGGTAGCCTCCCTGCCAGTCGTTGTTGTCGAGGGTGAGGGTCAGTGCGGTGTAGAAGTCGTCGTCCTTGTACTGCGAAGCCATGGTGCTGGTGAATATCCACAGCTCCCTCACAGCCTTCTGGTAGTCGAAACCTGCAGGGGGACAAAGAGGAGTAAACACCAGAGGGGGTTGTGAGACATGGGTGCTTTAGGTGCAAACACATTGGGCAAACTCACATGGTGAACACACATGTACTGAGCACACAACTTACCAGGGAGCTTGTTCCTGAAGAGTCCGGCCAACTGCCTCAGCCACTGCCTGAAGCGGGCCATGCGCAGGTCGTCGTTGTTGAGGTAGGCCTTCACCTTGAAGAGCTTCGTGCCGTCAAGGTTGTAGAGGTCGTTGAAGCGGCCGTTGATGCTGATGACTAGATCACTAGCGTACTTCCTCGCAATAACGTTGCATGACGCCCAGGCATGTGGACATCAGGTCAGGACATAACAGGGGGGCCAACCTTGAAGCCCAGGGGATATACGCCATCCGCTGGCTTGCAAGAGGAGAAGCAGTGCGCCGCTTCGCGGATGTGCTCCCTACGGCGATCGTCCTGCTTCTAGAAGCCGGGAGCCACCTCTACGACATCGTGACGTCCTTCAAGTTTCACTACCTCCTCTACTTCCTCGCCGACGTCCTGGCGGAGCTCCTGAAGAGTCCGGCCAACTGCCTCAGCCACTGCCTGAAGCGGGCCATGTGCAGGTCGTCGTTGTTGAGGTAGGCCTTCACCTTGAAGAGCTTCGTGCCGTCAAGGTTGTAGAGGTCGTTGAAGCGGCCGTTGATGCTGATGACTAGATCACTAGCGTACTTCCTCGCAATAACGTTGCATGACGCCAAGTCACTATTGCCCCCCCTGTTGGCAGGTGGACATCACGGTCGTCGCTGCAGTACTGGCAAACACGTGCAGCCGCATTCACAGCCGCTACATCAACTGTGGTGATGGTCTTCAGTTTGGCAACGGCGACAGCGAGCTCCTCGGGGCGTTTCTCGACCGCCATGGCTCTGCAGACAAGAGGCAACACCGGGTGTTTGGTGTGGACACCGATGGAAACCCCCGGTCCTTCGTCTACACTCTCCATGAGCGACAGCTGGACGGTGATGAGACGGGCCACCACGCCCGTCCTCTCGCCAGTCATGACGGAGGCTCCGTCGGTGGCAATACCGACGATCCTCTGCAGATCCAGCTCAATAGACTGGAGGTAGTGCACGAGAACGGTGGAGAGGGAAGCCGCGTCGGTGCGGTCCACGGTCAGAAGCTTGACAAACTCTGTCACGACGGCTGACCCCTTGAAGAAAGTAGCATACAAGATAAGGTGCTTGCCATGCACCCTATCCGTGCTTTCGTCGATCGAGATGCTGACAAACGGGGAGGCGCGGATGTGCTCCACCTGGCGGTCGCGAAGGTACTGTGAGGTAGCCTTCAAGCACTCCTTAAATCCGTAGCTGCGAGGAGTGGGGCATAGGCGGAGCAACATCAAACCGAGTTAGTATTCATTATGTAAGGTGAAAAAATATTTCGATGCATATGGAAAGCAAAATAAACAATCGACAACTGTTCAAAGGCGTAGGCTAAAACAACTTACTCGGTATAGTAGGTTCCGTACGCCCCTCCTGGCGGGAGATCTGGCAGTCCTTCACGAGCGAGGAAGAAGCAGAGCGCGACGAACATGGCGATCGGCGCATCCGCCTTGCACACGAAGAGGGCAATGTGGAGGCACCGAATCAAGTGCTTTGTTGAAGCGTCCGTCCCCTGCCACCGGTCGAGGGTGCGCTGGCGATCGCGCTCCCGCTCCTTGTCTTCTTTCGCCGCGAGAGCGTCCTTGTGCGCTCGGGTTCCGAGATGAGTGCGGATGCTGCCAACCTGCAGGTCACGTCCGCCCTCGCTTTTCCTCCCATATTTCGTATTGCTGAAAACGTCGCCGTACTGCAGACATGTCGCGCACTTCAGTGACGGGCGGCCATTCTTCATACGATGCATGCGCAACCACGGGAAGCGACGGGACCAGTCATCGACGTAGCGGCGGTTGATGATGTCGTACTCCGTATCGGCATCGGTGCCCGGGGTACTGCAAGGCGGAGGTGGAGGAGGCGGTGTTGCCACGGGGGTCAGAGGTTCCTTAGGCGGTGGCGCAAAGGGGAGACACTGCTGCGTGTATCCACCGCGCTTACGCTTGGCAGGTGCTGGAGACTCTCTAGCATGGCCCGAGGAACCTTCACCGGTGGATGCGCACGGCTAGGCGGCGGGAGCGTACCAAGACGTCTCGGGGGAGCTAGGCTCAAAAGGGTAGCTGAAGGGTGGCGTATCCCCATGGGGCAGCGAGACAGCAGGAAGCGACCCCCTCGCTGGCGTCGTTTCTGTGCGCGGCGATGAGACTGCATGAGGAAACCTCAATGGAGGGGGGGATTGTGATGCACGGGAGAGTTGGCCCGTACCTCTAGTAGACAGTGGTACGACCGTGGAAGGCTTGAGAGGAAAGATCCCCAGTATGCTAAGGCCGTCACAAGGAAGGGACTGAGGGGGTTCGTCGTCATTGTCGACTGTCATCTACTGGTTCTTCTCGAGAAAGCTAGTGAGAGGGAGTTCTCCTAGGGAAGGGTGATAACACGGGGTCTGGTTTGGGGGGGATAAACAAGTCGATGGAAGGGATGGAGGGCCAGCCACCCAGCTGAGATTCCTCGTGCAGTCACGCGGGCCGCGTTCAAGCGTGAGCTGTCAAAGTCCCATCTATGCTGGAACTGAAAGGCTCGCACTGAGGGCGCGGTTCATGTGTCATATGCGATGAACTCTCGTCGGCTGGGACCAAGGCAATATTGTTGCCAAAGCGACCAATAGCGGGCCTAACAGAAGCTGACGCACGGACAGCTGGAGGGGAATATTCGACAGCGCGGGTGGGGCAGGGTGGCAAACGGCCGCAGGTGGTAGGAATGTGGATAGCATTTGCTGATGGTGCGCGAGGAAAAACGCCACGTGTAAAGCACTTGACTGTTTTGCATTAAGGGTAATTTCCAGGCCACCCTGACGTATCAGGGTTGGTCGTGCGCACACCCGGATTTAGCCAGGGTAGAAAGAAAGGAACACTTTCTACATCAGGGTTAAAAAATTTCAAACCCTTAAAAATCAAACTAGTACAAAAAATGACCCTTAAATCAGGGTAATCAGGGCATTTCACCCAGATATTTTGGGCCCTGCAACAATCCCTGTTGTCAAACATATCTTAGTACGGTATGTTAGTATAGACAATAAAGGTTTGTGCCTTAGAGGGTACAACACACTTGCATATATTCCCTTGTACTGTCTTTTTGGGCTGAGAAAAAGACCTTAGGACCTTTCCAGAGACTAAGTCCTTCTTGTACAAGATGCTTGAGTAGTGCAGCGGAAGTATTGAGTAGTTGAACCCTTGCACTAGTATGTGAGAGCAAGTGATTGATTAAAAGGAGCAAGTATATAGCAGTATATAGAAAACAGAAAATAGAGCAGTTGTAGAATACACTTGAAGAAACGGTTATCGAGTCGCACAGCGACTCGATCGATGGTTCAGTTTGTCAACTTATACATATGCTGTATGTAGAAGTTATAGGCTAGCCTAGGTGTGTGTTTCTAGTGAGTACAACTCCAACAGGTACATGTTCTAGGTTTCTCACACTAGTCCATTCATTCTCTCTTTCTAACATGGTATCATGAGTAGGTTCGATTCCTCGCGCCCACCCACGCTTCCGCCCTAGGCCCTAGCCGCCCTCGTGACCCGTCCCTAGCTGGCCCCCTCCCCCCTGGCCGTCCCGTCCGCCCCTAGCCGGCCCCCTGGCCGTCGCGCCCGCCCCTAGCCGGCCCCCTGGTCGTCGCGTCCGCCCCTAGCCGGCCCCCTGGCCGTCGCGTCCGCCCCTAGCCGGCCCTCTGGCAGTCGCGTCCGCCCCTAGCCGGCCCCCTGGCCATCGCGTACGCCCCTAGCCAGCCCCCTGGCCATCGTGCCCGCCCCTAGCTGGCCCCCTGTCCGTCGCGTCCGCCCCTAGCCGGCCCCCTGGCCGTCGCGTCCGCCCCTAGCCGGCCCCCTGGCCGTCGCGTCCGCCCCTAGCCGGCCCCCCTGGCCGTCGCGCTCGCCCCTAGCCGGCCCCCTGGCCATCGCGTCCGCCCCTAGCCGGCCCCCTGGCCGTCGCGCCCGCCCCTAGCCGGCCCTCTGGCCGCTCGCGCCCGCTCCTAGCCGGCCCCCTGGCCGTCGCGCCCGCTCCTAGCCGGCCCCCTGGCCGTTCGCGCCCGCTCCTAGCCGGCCCCTCCCAGCGCCCGCCCGGCCCCCTCTACCGCCCGCCCGGCCCCTCCACAGCGCCCGTCCGGTCCCTGCTAGTGCCCGCCCGGCCTGTTGCGCCCGCCCGTCCCACACCGCCCGCCCAGCCCCACCCAGCGCCTGCCCGGCCCCGATACACCTGCCCGGCTCCTGCGGCTCGCAGCTCCCAGTGCCTGCCAGGCTCCTGCGGCTCCGTGTCTTCTGCTCGGCACGGTTCCTCGGGTCTCCGGCCTCGTGTCTTCTGCTTGCCAGCGCTGGAGCGTCCTGCCGACGTCCCCTTGGAGCTGTGCTGCTGTGTCCTTGTGCCGCTGTGTCGTGTGGAGCTGTGCCGCTGTATCCCTGTGTCGCTGACCCTGCACGATGGCTGACTTCGTACTCCGCCTGGACGCTGAGGGCCATGCGGTTGACTTCGCCGCCTGGCTGTCCGATCTCCGCCGTCAACTCACAGGTCAGCGCCAGGATGGGCACTCCTTGGTTCTCCATACTGATGGCTTGCTCCCCCGCTCCCCTGCGCCTGCTCCCCTCTCTGCTAACCCCACCTCTGCTGAGCGTGAGACTTTCTCTGCTGCTGCACTTGCCTGTGCCGTCTGGGACTCTCGCGATGCAGTTGTTCAGGTTGCTATCAGTCCCGCCCTCCCTGTGTCTGAGCGTTCACGTTTTGCTACAGTTGATACAGTCAAGGCTTACTTAGAAGTTGTTGTTGGTTGCCTCCGCTACTACAGGCCGCCTGCTCTTCCCTATGCTTTTCCCAGACCTTGCTTCCTTCACTACTGTTGCTGACCTTGCCACTCACCTGCGCGCCCTAGAGTCTCGCTATCGCACTGCTAGCACTGCTGCACAGCTCACTGCGCTCCCTCCCCCCTTCTGCATGACCCTCTACTTTATCGCCATGCGCTCGCCTGACCGCCTTGCTAGTGCACGCGACCACATCCTTAGCCAGCACCCGGGTGATCTCACCCTGCAAGCCTTTGTCACCGCGCTGACCGAGATCGAGACTCGCCAGCGCACTATCGCTCAGTCGAGCGGTGCGCCGGCAGTCTCTATCTTTTACGGCTGTGCCCCCTCCCAGTGCACGTTTACTGACGTTTCGGCTGCGGCCGTCATTGCGACCCCTCTGACCGAGACTACAGCTGCGGTACACCCGCAGCAGCGCTCGCGCCGCGCCGGTCGTGGCTGCCAGGAAGGGCATGGTGGTGGAGCTGGTTGTAGTAGTTGTGGTACTGGGGACAAAGGTCCTACTGAGGGGACTGCCTCAGCTAGTCAGGAGCAGCAGCCGTCGCCCCAGCAGCAGGAGCAGCCGCAGCAGCCGTCGCAGCAGTCGCAGTCGTCGCAGCAGCTGTCCCAGGCCCAGCCCTGGGCTCGCCTCACCCCGGGTTGGCCTGGCACCTCTGTAGGTGGTGGCCGTGGTGGCGGCCCGCGAAGCTTGGCGTCTACCGGCAGCTCCGTTGGTGTGACCAGCTTAAGACCGGGCCTCTCCGTGGCACTCTGTGCCGCCGCCCGCACCCGACCGCCCGCTATTTCCGCCGCCTCGACGATCTCTTTCGTCGTCGCTTTGGCCCGGCCCCGGACCTCCCTGACTGGCCCAGACTGCTTCGCCAGGGCGTGCCAATCTTTGGTTTAGATATGGATCAGATAGGTGCTACTTTGCATGCCTTGTATGCTGACGCTTCTAGTGTTGCTGGATCTTTTACTCTGTGTACTCTAGTTTAGGCGTAGCACCCTTGTGTAGCTTAGCCTCCCCTGCTGCGTCAGGCGTAGGACTGCCTAGTTTGCCTAGCCTAATTTTTGCACTGGCTCCGTTCCCGGCCTCCGCTACTGCCTCGCTGTCCTTCACTCTCGACTCCGGTGCTTCTGCCTGTTTCTTCCGCGACCGCTCCACGCTCACGCCACTTGCTGCGCCTGCTGTTGTCGCTCTCGCTGACCCCTTAGCGGGTCCTGTCGTCGCTCGCAGCTCCACTTCCCTTCCCTGTCCAGCTGTTCCCTCGGGCTCTCCACCAGGCCTCCAGGAACCTGATTGGTGTCGGCCGTTTTCAGGACCTCGGCGTCACCACTACGTTCCCTGGGCACAAGCGGTTCGTTGTCTGTACCGAGGCAGTCTCAGGTTCCCCCCTTGCGACGTTCCTCCGGGACCCGGTGTCCGGTCTATTTACCCTCGACACCGCTTCCCCCCCGGTTGGTGCGTCCTCCCAGGTCGCTGCAGCTTGCTCGTGTCGGTCCCTCACACACCCGTCCCTTCTGTGGCACCACCACTTAGGTCACCCTGCTCTCTCGCGTCTGCGTCACATGTCTCAGCACGGTCTTGTCATAGGCCTCCCTGAGTCGCTCCCCGCACTTCCCCCCTCGACTGCGCCACCGTGCACGCCTTGCGTCGAGGGCCGGGTCCGCCGTGCCCCTCACTCCTCCTCGCTTCGCCCTAACAGGCCTGCACATCCCCTCATTCACCTGGAACCTAGTTGGTGTCGGCTGCCTCCAGGACATTGGCGTCACCACTACATTCCCTAGTCACGAGCGGTACGCTGTCCGTACCGAGGCCGCCACTGGTGCTCCTCTCACCACGTTCCCCCGGGACCCGGTGTCCGGCCTGTTCACAAAAGACACCGCGCCCCAGCTGGGACATCTCCTCAGGTTGCTGCGGCCTGCTCGTGACGGTCGCTTACTCACCCGACACTCAAGTGGCACCACCGCCTAGGTCACCCTGCACTCCCGCGTCTGCGTCACATGTCTCAGCACGGTCTGGTCCTAGGTTTCCCATGGTCGATCCCCGAGTTGCACTCCTCCCCAGCGCCACCGTGCACGCCCTGTGTCGAGGGCCGGCTTCGCCGTGCCCCTCACTCCTCCTCGTTCCCCCCCACCGCCGCACAGCTACAGACTCTGCACATGCTCGGTTTGGTCATGGAGGTGGCTCGTACCTCCATGATCCATGCCGGTGCACCCCATTTTCTGTGGCCGTTCGCCTTTCGCTACGCCGCTCACCAGCTTAACCTGTGGCCGCACCCCGAGCAGCCGCAGGTTTCGCCGAACCTTCTTTGGTCCGGGTCTCCTGGTGAAGCGTTTGCGTTCTACGACTGGGGCTGCCTTGCTTACGTTCGTACCTGCAGCACGGACAAGCTCACTGCCCGCACCCTCCCATGTGTCGTCCTAGGTTTCCCCCTCGACTCGTCTGACTGGCACTTCTACCACCCACCGTCTCAAGGTTTCTTTCACTCCCGCGACGTCACCTTTGACGAGTCCGTCTCCTTCTACCACCGATTCCCCCACTGTGGTCCCCCGGTTACTCCCCCCCTGTTCCTGGTTCCCCCTTCCCCGATAGCCCCTGCCCCTCCCCGTCCTGCCCCGTCTGGTGTGTCTCACGTCACCCCCCTCACGTCGGTTGTCCCGGTCGAGGAGTCTGCTGACTCTGGTGGCTCTACGGCGCAGTCCTCGCCGCCTGCCCCTCCCCAGGTGTCTCCTCCTCCGCCGCCTCCGCAGTTCTCAACGAGCTGTTGCAGCCGCCGTCTTAGCCGCCGAAGCCGTCGCTGCAGCCGCCGCCGCCGCAGCCGTCGCAGCATTCGTCACAGCACCAGTTCGTTGACTCTGGGGGTGCCGGCGTTGGGGTGGGTACTAGTCCTGGGGTTCCTGTCGTGGCTAGTTCCGGCGGGCCTGGGGGTGGTACCGGTGCTCGAGGGGTTTCGGACTCTGGGGGATGTTCCTTCCGGGGGTGCTGGAGTGGAGTGTTCCGGAGGTAGCCATGGAGCACCTTGCGGTCCCGGTGTTGGTGTCGTGCCGCCGCAGCAACAGCCACCGCCGGTGTCAGCCCTTCGCCTGCTCGGCCTCCTGTCTCCTAACCATGCGCCTGTGCCTCTCCTGCCGGTATTCCCTCCCCCTGACTCGACTCCGGCTCGTCTTCCCCCTCGTTCTCCTCTTGTGTTCCCTCCTCTGTCTCCTGACCCGACTCCTCTGTCTTACGTCTGGTCTCGCCGTCCCTCCCTTGCTCGCCCCGTCTCCCCTGTCTCCCACTATCACCCTATGTTGCTTCGTTTCCACGTGTCTCGTCCTCCCCTCCTACTGTCGCCTCCTCCGTCCTCCCTTGCTGTTACGCCTCCCCCTCTATCTGACTTCCTTCGTGCCGCTCGTCCTCTTGTTCCTAGGGTCCTTGCCTCTCTCATTACCAACCCGTCTGTTCCGGTCTCGTGCCTTGACGCTCTTGTCGCTGTGGTCGCTGACTTCGCCTCAACCCGCCGCCTTCACTACGCCACTGCTCTGGTCTCTGACCCTGCGTGTCCTTCGTCAGTCGGGGGTGCTCCTGCCCTCGGCAATGACGTCCTGGAGGACCACCAGTTCGAGCTTCGTTTCCTGTCTAAGGCTGCTCCCCATCTCTGTTCCATGTTGCTAGTCCCTGAGGGTAACCCAGACGCTTTCGATATCGCGACCCCTCGCATTTACGCTGAGGCAACCTCAGGACCCTGGGCCTCTAATGGATAGCTGCCATTAAGCAGGAGATGGCATCTTGCAGATCCACTGGCACTTACGTCGACGCAGTTCCCCCACCTGGGGTGAACGTAGTTGATGGCCATTGGCTCTTCAAGGTGAAGCACCCCCCTAGAGAGCCGCCTGTGTTCAAGGTGCGCTACGTGGCTAGAGGCTTCAGTCAGCGTGAGAGGGTGGACTTCTTTCAGACCTTCGCCCCGAACCCGAAGATGACTACTCTTCGGGTGCCACTAAACGTAGCAGCACAGCGTGACTACGAGTTACACTCCCTCGACTTCTCTACTGCGTTTCTTTTGGGCAGCCTACACGAGCAGTTCTACCTGTGCCGCCCTCAGGGCTTCACTGGTACCTTCCCTCTTGGGACCCAGTGGCTCCTGCAGCGCCCAGTCAACGGCCTGCGCCAGGCACCCTGTCAGTGGCACGACACGCTGCGTGCTACCCTTGCTAACCTGCAGTTCTTTCCGTCCTCTATAGACCCCTCGCTCTTCGTTCGTGCTAGCCAAACCCCTTTCTACATCCTCGTTTACGTAGACGACCTAGTCTTTGCCACTGTAGACATTGACGCGCTGGCCTTCGTAAAGACAGAGCTGCTGAAGAGACACACGTGCACTGACCTAGGAGAACTGCGCCACTACCTTGGCCTGCAGATCTCCAGAGACAGACCAACGCGCACCATCATCCTCACCCAGTCACACTTGGTGCGCCAGATCCTTCAGAGGTTCGGTCTTCAGTTCTCCTCCGCACAGCCCACACCTCTTTCAGTAGATCACAGGCTCTCTGCTCTAGTTCCTGAGCAATCAGCAGAGCCCTGTGGTCCTTACGCTGAGCTGGTGGGTTGCCTCATGTACTTGATGACTTGCACTCGTCCAGATCTCGCATACCCTCTCAGAATCCTGGCTCGCTTTGTGGCCACAGGCAGACAGCGACCTCAGCACTAATCTGCTGCTAAGAGGGTTTTGCGTTATCTCGCAAGTACATCGGATATGGGGTTAGTGCTGGGAGGACGCAGGCCAATGGTCCTTACTTGGCACACAGACGCTTCTTGGGCAGTCGACGCTGAGACCCTCAGGTCCTCGCAGGGCTACTGCTTTAGCCTTGGTTCAGGTGCTGTCTCGTGGAGAGCTACTCGCTCGTCGTCTGTTGCTCAGTCTAGCTGTAAGGCCGAGATCTACGCCGATGCCATGGCGGCACAGGAGCTCCGCTTGCTGACTTTCTTACTAACTGACTTAGGTGAGCGGCCTAGCTCTGCCCCAGTCCTGTACGCTGACAACAAGGCCATGATCCTCCTGTGTCCGGAGCCTCGACATGAGGGCAGAGCGAAGCACTTCCAGCTGCGGAACTTCCTCCTGCGTGAGCTACAGCAGCGCCGCCAGGCACGCAAAGTACACTTGGCCTCCGGTGCCTACACAGCTGATATCTTAACGAAAGTGCTTGCGCTTAAAGATCATCAGCGGCACTGTGTACAGCTAGGTCTTGTTCCTGTTGCCTCTCACCTTCTAGGGCCTTGACTATGTACAGACCTGTATATATTTTACCCTGACTGGCCTTGTGGCCTCTTCCAGTGGCTGGACTTGCTCGTGTCTATTATTATTCTTCTTCTATTTTGGTTTTCGTTTTTTAGGAACTTGCTTCTGATTTTTCTTTCCGCTGAACTCCCTCCAGGCACACATCATGGACTTCATTGTTGGAAGGTGCAACAAGCTGGCCAATCAGAGCCTCACCGCTGAGGTAAGCCCTCTGAGTTCAGGTTGCACCTTGCCACACATCACAGACTCGTCCCCTCTCCAATTTCCTTGTTTTTTCCTGCTGGTCCTTTCTTTGGTATAACTTTGAACCTTCCCACCTCTCCATGTTTCAACAGTGCATTAGCGCAGCCGAGGACATTCTGCCGTTTATCTTTTGAGGAGCTGCCCAAGGTGTTGGACCCCAGGAAGATTTGCAAGAAGGCTGGCATGTGTGCCTTGCCCCTGCTGGTCGAGGGTTCGGTGGATTCTGGTGGTGGCGAGGATTCCAAGCTTCCGCTGCTGCTTCAGCTGCCTTCGGAAAAGAACTAGTGGGGAAGGGATGGCAAGTGGGGAAGGCAGTGTCGGTTGTCCGAGGATGGTTGGCTGGAGATGTAAATCTGGTGCTTCACATGGGTACTAGAACTGGAACCAAGCTGCATCCAGGCTTGGTATTGTACATACAGTTTTTCTTTGGGTTCCTGTATGAGATCTACACATGGTTCGAATCCATTTTTTCTTCATATGGCTCCCTTTGCTTAGGGTGTGTTCCTAACCTATCCCAATTGAGTTGTACTGTGCGGTTGATGGTAACTCGAGTTAAAATGTGGTACAGTACAGTTCGGCGCGATTTGGGACGCAAGGACGTCACTACGTGAGGATTGGAATGAACCCTAACATTTCGTAGCGATAGATTGTAATGGCTAAGTTGACTCAATGCTATCGAGGCCCTCACAACGGCGGCATGGGTCCCCGCCAAATTGCTGGGTTCAAACTTTCAAATTGACGGCTCCCGCCATCGTCCACATCGTCCACGAGTATTTTGTGTATCTGTGGCCACAAAACTTTTCGCCTGACCGGAAATTCGCAAATTCCACTGGTGTGGCGGTGCCCTCGTTTGGCCCTTCCTGATCCCACCTTGGAAATATCTGGTCACCCAGTGTAATGTAGCACACTGTAGCGGGCATCGAGTCTCGGTCGAAGGCCTTCGCGACAGTATCCAGGTGGTAAGTTGGAAGAAACTTGTCAGCTCACCTGTCAGATCCGAGCTTCCCCTCAACCCGCGGGATGATCACCTTGAAGTTGTCGTCTCAGTCTACCTGCTTAGAGACTGTCTGGTCTCCAGCCATTAGCTCGTTACTGACCCAAGGTTAGATCAAGCCCGATCCACCACCTTAGTCTATTAAACGAGAGTCGTATTTTGCCACGAAATGGTGGTAAAACGGAGTCCAGCAGCCAAGACGGCGACCGCGCCTGCACGGAAGGTGAGACAAGCAAGCACGCAGTTTATATCAGTTAAATCGCTGATATAATAGATGCTGACATGTCCTTGCTTGCCGAAGGAGTCCATCCTGCCAACGGACAGTAGAAGAAGGTGCTCGTTCAGACAGACCTCGCGGAACTCGGAGAATGTACCATGACAATGCGGCCCTTGGACGGCTGCACAGAGGCATCGTGCTTCTGAAATGTAGCTAAAGTGCTGATGGGATAGAATGCTGGCTGGTCGAACGCTTGCCGGACGCACTGTTTACGATGCGAGCAGGCAGTAAGAAATGCTTCTCGTTCAGGTTGATCTCGCGGAAATTGAGGAATATATAGAGGAAGCACAGCCCCTGTACATCTGCACGACGATAGTGGTAGTTCTGGGAAGTGTACACAAATAATGGCGTCGCGACTCGCGACGTAATCGTCGAATGATCACTATAAACTTTGTTACGTATTCACGACCGAAAGATCATTCGTTGGTGAAGTCGAGGCGAAATGATGAAAGGACGTTTTCTGCATTGACCCTGGTTAGACGATCAGCTGTAACCACGATGCTGGTGACGTGGCTAAAAACTCAAGCCGTCGGATGGCTTGGTGGCATGCGTATCGCCATTGTCATCCGTTTTCAAGTCTACCAACTTGAAAGGCTACAGCGTGGTTGAATGGATCTCTGAGGAGAAGAAAGCTTCCATTTTCTGATCTTGATCCGTTCCCTTTCCCTGCCTCGCGACTGCCCACAGAGACCCGCAAGGGGATCTGTCGCTCGAAAATCTACGAACGGAGCTGTTTCTGCCTCTCCCGCCTCCGCTCCGAGACGTTCCCCCGCTTCCTCGTCGAAGGGGAAGGGGAGGGAGAGGAAGGCCAGGGAGCCAGTGGATGAGGAGATGGACTTGGATGAAGCGGCCCTTGTGGAATTAAAGGACTCTGCGATCGAGAAGATCTTGATGAAGGCATGGGAGGTGGAGGAGGAGATGGTGGTGAAAGGGAAGGGGAAAGTAAAGGCGACGGAGGAGGAGGGCGAGGATGAGGATGTGTCGGTGGAAGAGACGGATAAGATTCCAGGCCGGGGGGCGAAGGCGCGGTGGCCAGAGCGGTGCAAGGAGGCAAGAGGAGTTGCCCACTACTCGGCGGTCACAGTGGAGGGCCACATGTACAGGCTGGGCGACGATGTCTTAGTCAAGGTGTGAGAAAATGCGTTGGTTCTTGAGAATTCTAGAAAACCAATTGTGGAGGGCAATGTGACAACCAAAGTGCAATCAGAATTGCGCATCAGCCTGGTTTCGCCAATAGGATGAAACACATTTTGCTACGATACGTCTTCGTCAAAGATGAAGTTGAGAAGGGGATTGGTCTACTGCTCGACCAATAAAATGGCTGCAGACTTCCTCACCAAGAAGCTGACACGTCAGAAGTTCCAGTACTGCAACGAACTCTGTGGAATTATCAAGAAGTCACACTATCGGACTTCCAGAAATGAAGGGGAGTGTTGTGATAAAATCGTACTTCAGCATTTCTGTAAGTAGTTCCGATAAATGTTATCGAACTACACTGTAGCTAGCATCTGTAGAATGATGTCAGCAAATTGTGCTTGTCTGGATGATAACGCCAGCAGGCCATTTCATTCACGCGAACATTTGCGCCCCTTTCAGTAGCGATTAGAGCGCATAGCACAAATAGTTTTGAACATGTACATTATCGAACAAATACTTCTAGCACATATAAGAGTAGCTTGTGAAAGAATTTGAAAGGTGGTGCAGGAGACTAAGTAAAGGATCTGCAGGCACAAGTACTTGAAATAGAAAGTAATACTGGAAGTACCTCCAGTAACAACCTGTATTAACAAGTTGTAACACCAGAGTTAGTGTTACAGCCTGGCGATACTTCAAGACTTAACCAAGGATCTTTGCTTGAATGGTAGACTAGTAAGACACCGGAAGTCTTAGAACTTGTAAAGTGTTCACCAGAATTTACTGAAGAAACAAGTTAACAATTGAAGTTGTACAAGCTACTTTTATATCTACTAGAAGTACCTATTCGGTGATGTACATGTTTGAGCTATTTGCGCTATGCACTCTGACCGCTGCTGAAAAGAGCGCGACTGTTCGCGTGACTGAAACGGCTTGCCGACGTAACCATCCAGACGAGCGCTATTTGCTGAAGTCATTCTACGGATGCTATCTACAATGTAACTCGACAATATCTATCAAAACTACGTACAGAAATGCTTAAGTAGGATTTATCACAACACTCCCCTTCATTTCTAGAAGTCTGATAGTGTCACTTCTTGATAATTCCGCAGAGCTCGTTGTAGTATTGAAAATTCTAACGTGTCAGCTTCTTGGTGAGAAAATCTGCAGCCATTTCATTGGTCGAACAGTAGACCAATCGCATTCTCCCCTTCTTGACTTCATCTTTGACGAAGAAATACCTCAGCGAAATGTGTTTCGTCCTGTTGGCGAAACCAGGTTGATGCGCAATTCTGATTGCACTTTGATTGTCGCACTGTAGGGTGAACTGGGTACTTGTCGTTAATTTTGCTTCCTCCAGTAGCTCTTGTAGATAGCTTGATAGGTAAGTCCGACTTCGGGTGTCGAAATGAAATATTGCAGAGAGCGAAGAAGATCTAGCCGATTCTCCCCCTCAGGTAGACGCAGAAATTGCGCGAGCTGGCTAGCGGCATAGGCGAGATCCGGACGACACGTTACGGCTGCGAATAGAATGCAACCCAGTTGCTGCTTATAAATCTGTAGTTCCTCGTTATCAAGTGGAGCTGTATTTTGAAGCTGTAAGATAATAGCTGTTGCTGTTCGGTGAATGTTGAGTCCGAGAAACTGTGTAACTGTAGAAGCGATAGTAATCTGTAGAGTCTGTTGGAGATTCTGTTCGAAGTTAGTAGCGAGAGAATCTGTAGTGCTGATATAAAGTAAGTCGTCGAGTAAAATATAGTCAGGACCATCGGTTAGTAGGTACATTCCCTGATCGTGGGGAAGTTGTCGAAATCCGGCAGTTAACAGTTGATGATGGAGATACTGCTGCCAAAGCCATAGAGCATGTTTGATGTCGTATAGGGACTTTCTGAGACGACACACGCTAGGAGGATTAGTCTCGTAAGAATGCGGGTTCTCAACCAGAATTAGAGCGTCGACGGGTGCACATAAAAATGCATTTGCGACGTCGATTTGTCGAAGTTGAAAATTCCGATAGGCCGCGATGCAGAGTAGAATTCAGACACTGGTGTGTCAGCCGATAGGAGCGAAGGTTAATTCGTAGTCGAGTCCATAAGTTTGCTCGAAGCCGCGGACGACCCATCGTGCCTTGAACTTTTCGAAGGAACCATCGGCATTCGTCTTCACACGGACAACCCATTTTCCGGTAAGAACTATACTCTCATTTGCTTCTGTTAGCGGAATTAAATCCCAAGTGCCTCTGTTATCCAGAGCAGCTAACTCTCTTTCCATGGCTTTGCACCATTTCTCTCGGTGTTGACTTGTCAAAGCTTGACGAATGGTTTTCGGCTCCAAAATTTTACTGTTGTTTCCCTGTACTTTGACTGCAAGTCCCAATACTTGTAAACCTGTTTCTGTAAAATGCGGACAATTTGAGTTGACACCGGAGAAGTTGTGTTCTGATCCCTGTTCCCCCCCAACTTCTTCAGGTGTTACACGAATTGCTGCTTCGGAGACAACGGGCATGGGCTGCTGCTGACGATCGCGTTCGTAATCAAGAACCACATCGCGAACATCCTCTGAATCGGCTTCGCTGCGTGGGATGAACTCCGCAGTTCTGGCTGATGTGGTTGGTACGGGGATGTTTGTGGTAGCTTCGGAAGACTCAGCCACGGACTCATCTTGTACATCGGCTTCGGCATCATCGGAAGCGAAGGAGCATGATCCTTCGAACAATCTGGCAGGATTGGCAGCTGCAGCCTGGTGGGCACGAAAAACAGGCAAGGTGAGTCGTTCGTAGAAAAAACAATCACGTGCTGGTATGATTTGACTGGTGCGAAGATCCATGATTTTCCATGCGTAAAACTGCTTCTCGATGCCAAGATGTATCCCCCACTTAGCCCGTTCGGAAAAATTTCCGAGTGCTGCAGTCGGAGGTCGATATTGAACGACGCATCCAAAACTCTTAAAAGTTTTGTGTTGCCAACCCTTTTTGTCCACTGCAGGTGTGGCAAAGAAAATTCTGGAAGAGAAGTTGTCGACAGCAGGTTGTGCATAAAAACTGCATGGTCCAAAGCGTAAATCCAAAAATGAGGTGGCAAAGATGGCTGAGTCAGCAAGACTCGCATCTTCTCTTGCAATGTCCTGTTCATCCTTTCCGCTACCCCCATCTGTTGATGCTGGTGCGGCAGGGACGTCCTGCATTTGATGCCGAGGGTTTGAAGGTAGTCAGTGAAGGTTGTACTTGTGTACTCCCCTGCTCCGTCACTCTGAAACTCCTGTAACTTCTCCCCCGATTCTCTTTCAGCCACCGCGAGCCACGCGACAAATATCGCATGAGCCATATGTCGAGCCGTGATGTTCACCGTCCAAACGTAGCAAATAGAAGCCTCGATAAAGGAGATCATGTACAACTCCCCCTTAGGTCCTGCTTCATGTAAGTTTAGGATGTCGCTGTAAACTTTCTGCATAAGCGTGTATCGAGTTGAACCCGGAAAGTGACTTGGAAAGGGTTCATGCGGAAGATTTGCAAGTGTGCACGTGGTGTAGACTGTTGGTCTTGACGACGGTTTCATCCCAGTTCCATCCGGTAAGAGTACTATTTTTGTCAAGAACTGAAGCTCGGATAGTATGGTTAAGTATCCCCCGTGAAGGATGTCCTAACCTTTGATGCCAATATCTTCTGTTGATTTGTGTCCTGTTGATCGCAGATAAAAATTGGCGTTAGTATAAAATGAAGAAACGATGAAATGAGAAATCGCTGGTGATTCATCGAGCTGGCCAGAAACGAAGCGAGTAAGAGGTAACTTTGTTGTTGTAACTTCCACATCAAGAACTTCTTCCGGTTGAAGAACTAATTCCCTTTCCTCAATTTCTGTTTCTTTTGAATCTGCTGTAGGTTGACCGACGAGAACACCTGTTTCTGCTTCACTGCTACTCTGCTGCTCTGCTTCCTCTGCTTCATTGCTGCTGCTGGGTCCCCAAGGTCCTGTAGGTTTGTTTTCAAGTTGTTGTAAAGTGTCGTAGTAATTCCGCCATGCTGATGTATCTTCCTCTGCTGTGTTTGTTGGCCAAGAATCAAGAGTCGTGATAACTGCTGCTGCTGTACGGGATCCTATTGGAACTGCAGTTGCACGGAAGTCGACGTCAACCTTCTGAAAATCAGTTTCTTTGGGAAATTGCCAAGGTCCAAGAGATAACACTCTCTCAGAAGATCCAGAAGTCCCTTGTGACTCGAATTGAAGAACTGAGACCCCATACTGAGTGGCGGCTCTCCCGATGTAAGTATTTG
Organism: Closterium sp. NIES-67; assembly: GCA_027943415.1. NCBI lineage: Eukaryota > Viridiplantae > Streptophyta > Zygnematophyceae > Desmidiales > Closteriaceae > Closterium > Closterium sp. NIES-67. The sequence goes on along the minus strand of BQMB01000524.1, from coordinate 246,806 downwards.
TATCATTGTGATAAAGCTGCTGGTCCATTGTATCACAATTGCCTTGTGTCCTGATCTTATGTCGCAGGAGTTGAGCCAAGAATGAAGATTAAAGCCAAGTCCCTCGATGATAAGGACATGAGTAACATGTAAGGAAAAACCTGTGTCCGGTGAATCCAATATGACGCTGCCGATTGACTTTGCCATAATTGTTTGTCCGTTTGCAACTATGGCAAGTAGTGGTCGTCGAAGCGGACGTTGATGAGAAATGAAGAGCGTCTCAGCGGAGCACATGTGTTGTCGACAACAGCTGTCAAGATACCAAGTGTTTGGTCCTGCGATAACCCGACCATATTCTCAGGTTGCGTGATAGAACTCTGCTCCTCTTCATCATCGAAATCTGAGTCTGTTGCATGAACTGTTGTAACGCAGCTAAAATTTTGTTCTCCCGATGTGGCAAGAGTTGTTGTTGGTGGATTCTGCTTCACGGGTTGCTTGAACTGCTGCAACGGCTGCTGCCCCCCTCTTTTTCTATCTGATTGAAGCTTGTTGCAAAACTTGATGCTGTGTCCATCCTTTTTGCAGCAGTGACAAAAGAACTTGTTGACACGTTTCGTTGGTGTTGAATAAAAGCTGATATTAACTGCTCCCTTTTTGTTGCGTGCTGCCTGCAGGTCAAGATCCTGCTGCTCGGCTTGAAGAATGGAACAAATTTCTGTTTCCGAAAGATTTGGTTGAAGACGAAGAAGCGACACTGCCGCCATTCTGATCCAAGACCAGCAAGAAGGACTGTTACAAACATGTCCTTCGGGAAGTATCCGCCGCACTTTTCCAATTGATCACGAAGTGTTCGAGCCCTGTTGATATAATCCGAAACGTTCTCGTTGCCCTGCATCTGTACAGTTGTTAGTTGTGAGAATTTTACTCACGGAAATTGTATCATGTGCCATGCATAATCCCTTCAAATGCTTCCACACAGATTCAGCTGGAGTAAAACTGGTGTGAAGAGAGCGTATACCAAGCTGCTCTTTTATTGAAAAATTGCGGACAAGGACGGTGTAAGCGCTGAGTGAAGCATGAAGAAAACTCTGTTGTTCCATCTGTGTTCCCATAACAGGATACAAGTAATCGCCACTGTAGAAATGCCACAATCCAGCGGACTTCGTGAAAAGCTCGAACTCAAAACTCCAAGCGTAGAAGTCGGCGCCATTAAAAGGTATAGTAGACTTGATCTGTGTATTGCTGAAAAGGTTTGGAGCTTGAAAGACAGGTCCAGTAAAAGAAATCTGCTGCTGCAGAAACAGCTGTTGCAGTTGATGTTGTTGCTGTTGTTGTTGTTGCTGAAATTGTTGTTGCGCTTGCTGCTGCTGTTGAAGAGATTGAAACTGTTGATGTTGAGCAGGTGTAAACGCAAACGAAGAGCTGGAGCTTGGAGCGGCTGCAGCTCTTGCATAGCTGGAGCCGTCAATGCTCACACCACTGAAAGCTGCTGTTTCTGATGCTAATGCTTGTTGCTGTGTTGTTGCAGGTGCAGAGGACGAAGTCCCCGGTGGATGCACAGAAGGCAGACCTTGCTGCTGTTCTGGCATCCTAATTGAAGAATCAGCAGGTGGAAAGTTTCCAGCTGCAGAGTCACCTGCTTGACCAGTAAAGTCTCTAGGATTTGTGATACTCGTAGGTCCAGTTGTTGAGGAAGCAGACGTTGGTGGTGGTGATGGTCCAGTCATTTGTAAAATTGTTGATAGTCGAATTGACGAAAGTCTTAATTCCAGACAGCTCTCATACCATGAAATAATTTGAAAGGTGGTGCATGAGACTAAGTATAGAATCTGCAGACACAAGTACTTGAAGTAGAAAGTAATACTGGAAGTACCTCCAGTAACAGCCAGTATTAACAAGTTATAACACCAGAGTTAGTGTCACAGCCTTACAATACTTCAAGACTTAACCAAGGATCTTTGCTAGAATGGAAGACTAGTAAGACAGCGGAAGTCTTAGAACTTGTTAAGTGTTGACCAGAATTTACTGAAGAAACAAGTTAACAATTGAAGGAGACTAAGTATAGAACTTCAATTTCTTACACATATATAGTCTGGTGCCAGTTAGTTGTTGCAAGGCAGTGGGGGAAAGTTCGCTCTGCAGACACTGCGAGGTGCTGGAGGCTTGGTCAAGAGACTTGTCTGATGGTGGTGAGGTGAGGTGCTTGAGCATGGGTGCAAGTGCTTACTGTCTGCTTGTGTAATGCCATAAATATGAGTGTCGCAAAGGGGGGGGTTTGAGGGGAATTGTGTTTCTCCACTTGTGCTTGTGTTTAGCATTCCCATAAGGATGTACAAGAATTTCAGGTATCTCCAGATTTTCCAAGAGTTGCTGCAGTTTATAGCGTATTGTCTTGAAGTTAAAATGACTAGGACGCCATGACTATGGCGGCGGGGTTTAGCTAGGAGGTAGACGAGAATGTCGAGACAAAAGAGGGTTAGGAAAGTAGAGAGAGGGATACAAGGAGGGGTGTTGTACCCTCTACAGTAATGTTCAGTAACATCTACCAAGCCTACACTTATATAATAGCTTATATAATTTAACACACCCCCTAGGCTTGGTAGTAGAAGGACCCACACACCCCCTACACCCCCTAACCTAGCACCCCCATTCCCATCAGCCACGACGACTCCAACAGGGCCAACCCCAAGCCCTTGGAGATGGCGACGGCGGCAGTCCCGGCAGCGGCGACAGCGACGGCGACGACGGGCGTGCGGCAGCAACAAGCCTGCGGCGATGACAGCGGCGACGGCAACGGCTTCGGCTTACGACGGCGGTGACGGCAGCGGCCCCCGCCCTTCCGGCGGCGTGTCCAAACTCCTCACCAGGGGAACGACCAGCGAGAGTCTGACGGCGGCTGTGGCGAAGAGGAGGGGACAGAGGTAAGGGGGAAGGGGCGGGGCTACGGATCTTCAGCGCGGCGCCATTGCTGGCGTGGCGCTTACTGGCACGCGGGCGGCCTGCAAATCCAGCAGCGACGCAGGAGGTGCGCGACGGCAACCGGCCGACGACACAGCCACGGCATCACGACAACGCCACCACAGCGTGGCGTCGTCACCGTGGCTGCTCGTCGACACAAAGGCCGCCGCAGCATCTTAGAAAAGGTGCCACGGCGGCAGGCAGTAGGAAGGCCGCGACGGCGGCGAACAGGGAACGAGAATGCAGCGGAAGGGCAGAGGGGAGCAGGCCTAGGAAGGGCGTCCTGCTCTAGTACCATGTCTTGAAGTTAAGATGACTAGGACGCCATGACTATGGCGGCGGGGTTTAGCTAGGAGGTAGACGAGAATGTCGAGAGAAAAGAGGGTTCGGAAAGTAGAGAGAGGGATATAAGGAAGGGTGTTGTACCCTCTACAGTAATGTTCAATAACATCTACCAAGCCTACACTTACATAATAACTTATATAATTTAACGCGTACCGTATTCCCCCGGATAAAACACCCACGGGTGCCACTAAATTTTGATGCAAAATTTAGTAGGGGTGTAATTAGTGGTCCTTTTTGTATAACGCCCGGGGGCTATGGAATGACAAATTTATGTTTATGAAATGGAATTGAACTGTGTTGTAGACAGTTCTTTTGTGCCGAATTTTGACGATTCTTGCACGTGATCGCGTATATGGTGAGGAGGACCTCTCAGAAGAACTTCAGACACAACCTAGGAAGCTATGATGACGGAATGTAGGTAGGCAGTAGCTAGGAAGCCATGAAGGCCGCCATGAATGTGGCCGCGGGGTTTAGCTAGGAGGTAGGCGAGAGTGTCGAGAGAAGAAAGGGGTTGGACTAGGAAATGAGAGGCATACAAGGAGGGGTTTGTACCCTCTACTGCAAGGTTCAGTTACCTGCCAAGCCTACAAATTATATAACACACTATATAATTCTGACACACCCCCTAGGCTTGGTAGTTGAAAGCCCACAACACACACACACACACACACACACACACACACACACACCCTAGCCTAGCACCCCAATACTCAGCAACAGCCACGGCCATTCCAGCATGGCCAACCTCACGGCGCGAGAGGCGGGGTGACGGTGCAACAAGGGCTGCAGGGACACCGTCAGCATCGAGTGCGGCATCGACAGCGGCGGCGGCAGTGGCGTGCGGCGGGAACGCCCAGCGGCATCAGCGGCGGCGGCGGCGGCTTCGACGACGGCAGTCGGCGGCAATGCAGGGCCCGCAGTACTCGGCGGCGTGGCCGGGTTCCGCGACGGTGGGACGGCTGGTGCAAGGCAGCCGTAGGCTGTGGCGAGTAAGAGGGGACGCAGGGGACGGGGGCAGGGCTGCAGCAGCACACGGTGTGGCGCGTCAGCGTGCTGGCGTGCTGGCCAGCGCTAAGGCCGAGCACTGGCTGCATGTTGCAACAGCAGCACGTCGAGACGGTCGCGGCGGTACGACACGACCGGGACGACGTCAGCGCAACGCCACGGTTATGCGTCGAGACGGCAGCGGCAGGACGGCGCAGCCGGCGACAAGACGACGCCGCCACAGCGTGACGCCGCCGCGGTCGCCATGGCGGCGTGAGGAATGGGAGAGGAAAGTGCGGCGGAAGCGTGAGGAGCAGGCCCGCTAGGAGCGGACGGCTCTGATACCATCTCAGAAGAACTTAGGACACAACCTAGGAAGCTATGATGACGGAATGTAGGTAGGCAGTAGCTAGGAAGCCATGAAGGCCGCCATGAATGTGGCCGAGGGGTTTAGCTAGGAGGTAGGCGAGAGTGTCGAGAGAAGAAAGGGGTTGGACTAGGAAGTGAGAGGCATACAAGGAGGGGTTTGTACCCTCTACTGCAAGGTTCAGTTACCTACCAAGCCTACAAATTATATGACACACTATATAATTCTGACAGGACCATCGTCATGTCACGTTGCAGGCAAGCAGTCATAGGTTGCCTGCGTCACAGGTTGTCATGTTTTGTCAAATCGTGGTGGCACGTGGCAACCTCGACGCCACAATGTGACATCGCACCAAAGCTGGAAGGAATGTGCTGCAGATTCCTTCACGACCCAACCAGGGCCGACCGACATGGACTCTCCCGCACTGCAAAGTGTTGACTATGAGGAGCGTGTTCACATGAGCCTTGTACAGTATCAAGTTTTCAACATTCGCCTGAGTGACGGGAATTCCAGGCATGGTAACAGTTCTACACCTCATTGAACCACTTCGCGTTGAGCTTGCACTGCTCAGTGACGCGCGAGTCTAATAAGAGACACTCTGATAAGAGGCAAAATCTATAGAAATCCATTGAAAATGAACCAGGGGGGTGGTGTATAGGTTTCATGCCAAAAACTAGGGTGGTATGAATATCCAGTTTAATAAAGCACCCAGGTCCGCCCAAACCACCCATGGGTGATTAATTCCGGCGGGTGTTTTATCCGGGGGAATACGTGTCAACTTATACATATTATATATGTAGAAGGTATAGGCTAGACTAGGTGTGTGCTTCTAGTGAGTACAACCAACTGGTATTTGTTATGTATTTCTCTTCCTAGTTATTCATTCGTTCTTACGTTAACATGGTATCACGCTTAGGTTAGGATCCCCCCGCCCACCGCTTCCGCCCGTGCCCTAGCCTAGGCCCCCGTCGCGCCTCGTAGGCCCCGTCGCGCCCCCCTGGGCCCCCTCGCGCCCGCTAGGTCCCCGTCGTGCCCGCTGGGCCCCGTCGCGCCTCCTAGGCCCCGTCGCGTCCCCCCTGGGCCCCTTCGCGCTCACTAGGCCCCGTCGCGCCCTCCTGGAACCCTTCGCGCCCGCTCGGCCCCCATCGTGCCTGATGGGCCCCGTCGCGCATCCTAGGCCCCGTCGCGCCCCCCTGGGCCCCTTCGCGCCCGCTAGGCCCCCGTCGCGCCCCCCCTGGGCCCCTTCGCGCTCGCTAGGCCCCGTTGCGCCCCCTGGGCCCCTTCGCGCCCGCTCGGCCCCCGTCGCGCCCCCCCTGGGCCCCTTCGCGCTCGCTAGGCCCCGTCGCGTCTCCCTGGGCCCCTTCGCACCCGCTCGGCCCCCGTCGCGCCCCCCCTGGGCCCCTTCGCGCCCGCGAGGCCTCTCCCAGTGCTACCGCCGCCCGTCCTCTTCCTAGAGCCGCCCGGCCTCCTCCTAGTGCCGCCCGGCCTCCTCCTTGTGCCACCCGACCCCTCTCCTAGAGCCGCCCGGCCTCCTCCTAGCGCCGTCCGGCCTCCTCCTAGTGCCGCCCGGCCCCTTTCCTAGCGCCGCCCGGCCTCCTCCTCGTGCCGTCCGGCCCCTTCCTAGCGCCGCCCGGCCTCTCCCTAGCGCTGCCCGGTCCCTCCTCGTGCCCGACCGGCCCCAGCAGCACCCGCCCAGCCCCTCCCAGCACTCGCCCGGACCCAGAGGGCCCGCCCGGCCTCCTAGCACCTGCCAGGCCTGTCGCGCCTGCCCGCCTCCTAGAGTCGGTCCGCCCCTCTCACTGCCCGCCCGGCCCGTCCTTGTGCCTCCTCGGCCTGCCGTGTCCTCTCGGGCCCTGTGTCTTTTGCTCGCTGGCGCTGGGGCGCCTCGCAGCTGCTCTACTGGAGGGGGTGCCGCCGTGTCCCTGCGCCGCTGTGTTCCTGCGGTGCTGTGGAGCGGTGCCGCTGTGACGCTGAGGAGCTGTGCCGCCGTGTCACTGAGGAGTTGTGTCGCTGACCCTGCACGATGGCTGACTTTGTGCTCCAACTAGACGCTGAGGGCCACTCGGTTGACTTCGCCGCCTAGCTCTCCGATCTCCGCCGCCACCTTACAGGTCAGTGCCAGGATGGCCACTCTCTTGTTGTCCATGCTGATGGCTTGCTCCCCCACCCCCCTGCCCCTGCTCCCCTCCCTGCTGACCCCTCCTTTGATGACCGTGAGACTTTCTCCACTGCTGCGCTGGCCTAAGCGGTCTGGGACTCACGCGATGCAGTAGCCCAGGTTGCTATTAGTCATGCCCTCCCTGTGTCTGAGCGCTCACGCTCTGCTACTGTTGAGACGGCCAAAGCTTATTTAGACGCCGTTATTGCTCGCAATTCCACCCCTGCCTCCGCTTCTACTGGCCGCTTGCTCTTTCCAATGCTGTTTCCAGATCTTGCTGCCTTCCCTACTGTCGCAGACTTTGCAACTCACTTGCGTGCCCTAGAGACTCGCTATCGCACTGCCAGCACTGCTCCCCAGCTCACTGCGCTCCCCCCTCCTTTCTGCACGACGCTCTATTTTATCGCCATGCGCCTGCCGGACCGCCTCGCTAGTGCTCGCGACCACTTCCTTAGCCAGCACCCGGGTGACCTCACCCTCACCGCCTTTGTCGACACCCTCACTGAGATCAAGACTCGCCAGCGCACTATCGCTCAGTCGAGCGGTGCGCGGCAGTCTCCATCTTTCACGGCTGTGCACCCTCCCAGTGCACGTTCACTGACGTTTCGGCTGCGGTCGCCACAGCGACCCCTCTTACCGAGACGGCTGCTGCAGTCCACCCGCAGCAGCGCTCGCGCCGCAGTGGCCGTGGCCGTCAGGGAGGTAGGGGTGGTGGCGCAGGTGGTGGTGGTAGTGGTGGTGATGACGGTAGTCTGCCTGAGGAGACTACCACCGGTGGGCAGGAACAGCAGCCCCAGCCGCAGCAGGAGCAGCCCCAGCCGCAGCAGGAGCAGCCCCAGCCGCAGCCGCCGTCCAAGCAGCAGCCATCGTCCCAGCAGCACCCACCGCAGCCGTGGGCTCGTGTCCCGCCTCGTTGGCCCGGCACCTCCGGAGGCAGTGGCCGTGGAGGCGGCCCGCGCAGCTTGGCGTCTACCAGCGGCTACCGTGCTGTGACCTGCCAGTACCAGCTTCAGACCGGGCCTCTCCGCGGCACTCTGTGCCGCAGTCCGCACCCGACCACTGCTACTTTCACCGCCTCGACGATCTTTTTCGTCATCGCTTTGGCCCGGCCTCGGACCTCCCTGACTGGCACAGCCTGCTCCGCCAGGGCGTGCCGATCTTTGAGTTAGACATGGATCAGATAGGTGCTGCTTTGCATGCTATGTATGCTGACGCTTCTAGTGTTGCTGGATCTTATTACCCTGTGTACTCTAGTCTAGGTGTTTCACCCTTGTGTAGCATAGCGTCCCCTGCTGCGTCAGGCGTAGGACTGCCTAGGTTGTCTAGCCTAGCTTCTGCACCGGCCCCGTCCCCTGCCTCTGCCACTGCCTCGCTGTCCTTCACCCTCGACTCCGGTGCTTCTGCCTGTTTCTTCCGTGACCGGTCCACGCTCACGCCGCTTGCTGCACCTGCTGTTGTCTCCCTAACTGACCCCTCTGCCGGTCCTGTCGTCGCTCGCAGTTCCACTTCCCTTCCCTGTCCTGCCGTTCCCTCGGGCTCTCTTATAGGCCTCCATGTTCCCTCGTTCTCCAGGAACCTGGTTGGTGTCGGCCGTCTTCAAGACCTCGGCGTCACCACCACGTTCCCTGGGCACGAGCAGTTCGCTGTCGGTACCGAGGCACTCTCAGGTTCCCCTCTTGCGACGTTCCCCCGGGACCCGGTGTCCGGTCTGTTTACCCTCGACACCGCTTCCCCCCCCGTTGGTGCGTCCTCCCAGGTCGCTGCAGCTTGCTCGTGTCGGTCCCTCACTCACCCGTCTCTTTTGTGGCACCACCGCGTAGGTCACCCTGCACTCCAGCGTCTGCGTCACATGTCCTAGCACGGTCTTGTCTTAGGCCTCCCCGCGTCGCTCCCCGCCCTTCCCCTCTAGCCTGCTCCACCGTGCACGCCCTGCGTTGAGGGCCAGCTCCGCCGTGCCCCTCACTCCTCCTTGCTTTGCCCTGCTACTGCTCCCCTTCAGATCCTGCACCTGGACGTTTGGGGCCCAGCCCCCGTCCCCGGACCGCGTGGCGAGCGCTACTTTCTTGTGCTCGTCGACGACTACACGCGCTACACCACGGTGTTTCTTCTGGAGCGGAAGGTCGACGTGCCCGACGTTCTTCTCCCGTTGGTTGTGGCTGCGCGTCTTCACCGCAGTCTCCCCGTGTTGTGTTTCCACTCTGACCGTGGCGGCGAGTTCGCTTCTGGTCGGCTTGGACAGTTCTGTCGTGCGGAGGGCATCACCCAGTCGTACACCTTGCCGGACTCGCCACAGCATAATGGGGTTGCTGAGTGCTGCATTGGCTTGGTCATGGAGGTGGCTCGTACCTCCATGATCCATGTCGATGCACCCCATTTTCTGTGGCCGTTCGCCGTTCGCTACGCCGCTCTCCAGCTTAACCTGTGGCCACGCTCCTAGCGGCTGCAGGTTCCGCCGACCCTCCTTTGGACCGGGTCCCCCGGTGACGCGTCTGCGTTCCACGTCTGGGGCTGCCTTGCTTACGTTCGTGCCTCTGGCACGGACAAGCTCACTGCCCGCACTGTCCCCTGTGTCTTCCTTGGTTTCCCCCTGGACTCGTCTGACTGGCTCTTCTACCACCCGCAGTACCACCGCTTCCTCCACTCTCGTGACGTCACCTTCGACGAGTCCGTCCCCTTCTACCGTCGCTTCCCTCACCAAGGTCTCTCGGTTTCCCCCCCCCTGTTCCTTGCCTCCTCTCCCCCGGTAGCCCCTCCACCCCTCCCGCTGCGTCCTGCCCCGTCTGGTGTCTCCCATGTCACTCCCCTCCCGTCAGTTGTCCCTGTTGAGGAGTCTGCTGAATCTGGTGGCCCCCCCGCCCCGCCTTTGCCGCGTCCCCCTTCCCTGGTGTCTCTGCCCCCGCAGTCGCAGTCACCGCCGTCGCTGCCGCCGCCGTCGCAGCCGCAGCCGCCGCCGCCGCCGCTCTTGGCCTCTGGGGGTGCTGGCGCTGAGGAGGTTGTTCGTCCTGCGGCTCCTGGCGTGGTCTGTCCCGGCGGGCCTGGGGCTGCCGCTGGGGCTGGAGAGGGTTCTCGCTCTGGGGGTGTTGGTGCTGGGGGTGCTGCTGTTGAGTGTTCTCCTGGAGGTCGTCGTGCCCCTGCCGGTTCGAGGGTTGAGCCCCAGCCGCAGCAGAAGCCGCCGCAGTCGTCGCCGCCGATCTCCACTCTTCGCCTGTTCGGCCTTCCCTCCCCTGACCGCTCGCCGGTGTCTCCCCCACCTCCTGCTCACCTTGCTGTCTACGGCCCTGTGTTCCCGCCCCCTGACTCTTCTCCGGCCCGTCTTCCTGCTCGTTCCCCCCTTGTGTCACCTCCGCTGTCTCCTGACCCTATACTTCCGTCCCACGTTTGGTCTCACCGTCCCTCTCATGCTCGTCCCGTCTCCCCTGTCCCGCGCTCCCATCCTATGTTACTCCGTTCTCACTCGTCTTGTCCTCCCCTCCTCCCCTCGCCTCCTCCCTCGTCGCTCGTTGTTGCACCTCCCCCGCTGTCTGACTACCAGCGTGCCGCTAGTCCCCTTGTCCCTCGGGTCCTTGCCTCACTTGTTACAGACCCGTCAGTTCCTGTCTCCTGCCTTGACGCGCTTGTTGTTGCTCTCGCTGACTTCGCCTCTACCCGCCGCCTTGACTACGCTATCGCTCTGGTCTCTGACCCTGCCCGTCCTGCGTCTGTCGGGGGTGCACCTGCCCTTGGCAGTGACGTACTAGAGGACAGGTAGTACGAGCTTGCTTTCCTTTTCGAGGCCGCTCCCCATCTCTGCTTCATGCTCCTAGTCCCAGAGGGTGACCCAGACGCCTTCGACATCCCGACCCCTCGCACCTACGCTGAGGCCACCTCGGGACCCTCGGCCTCTCATTGGATAGCTGCCATGGAGCAGGAGATGGCATCTTGGAAGTCCACTGGCTCTTACGTCGACGCAGTTCCCCCGCCTGGGGTGAACGTAGTCGATGGTCGGTGGCTCTTCAAGGTGAAGCGCCCCCCTGGAGAGCCGCTTGTCTTCAAGGCGCACTACGTAGCCAGAGGCTTCAGCCAGCGTGAGGGGGTTGACTTCTTCCAGACCTTCGCCCCGACCCCGAAGATGACCACTCTTCGGGCGCTGCTACACATAGCAGCACAGCGCGACTACGAGCTTCACTCCCTCGACTTCTCTACTGCCTTTCTTCAAGGCAGCCTACACGAGCAGGTCTACCTGCGTCGACCTCAGAGCTTCACTGGTACCTTCCCCCCTAGGACCCAGTGGCTCCTCCGGCGCCCAGTCTACGGCCTGCGTCAGGCTCCTCGCGAGTGGCACGACACTCTGCGTGCCACGTTAGTAGACCTACAGTTCTTTCCGTCCTCTGCGGACCCCTCGTTGTTTGTGCGTTCCGGCCAGACTCCGTTCTACATCCTTGTCTACGTAGACGACCTTGTCTTTGCTACTGCTTAGAGGGACGCGCTGGCCTCTGTGAAGGCCGAGCTGCTGAAGAGACACACCTGCACTGACCTTGGAGAGTTGCGTCGCTATCTTGGCCTGCAGATCTCCAGGGACAGAGCAGCACGCACCATCACTCTGACACAGTCACACTTGGTGCGTCAGGTCCTTCAGAGGTTCGGTCTTCAGTTCTCCTTCGCACAGCCCACACCTCTACCTGTAGACCATGGGCTCTCTTTTCAAGTTCTTGAGGAGCCAGTAGAGCCCAATGGACGCTACGCAGAGCTGGTGGGTTGCCTCATGTACCTGATGACTTGCACTCGCCCAGATCTTGCATACCCTCTCAGCATCCTGGCTCGCTTTGTGGCCACTGGCAGACACCGGCCACAGCACTGGTTGGTCGCTAAGAGGGTTTTGCGATATCTAGCAAGTACATCGGGCATGGGGTTAGTGCTAGGAGGACGCAGGCCGGTGGTCCTCACTGGGCACACAGATACTTCTTGGGCAAACGACTCTGAGACTCTCAGGTCGTCTCAGGGCTACTGTTTTAGCCTTCGTTCGGGTGCTATCTCTTGGAGATCCACTCGCTCGTCGTCTGTTGCTCAGTCCAGCTGTGAGGCTGAGATCTACGCTGGTGCCATGGCGGCACAGGAGCTCCGCTGGCTGACCTTCTTGCTCACTTACTTAGGTGAGCGGCCTAGCTCTGCCCCGGTCCTGTACGCTGACAACAGGGCCATGATCCTCCTGTGTCAGGAGCCTCGGCTTGAGGGCAGAGCGAAGCATATCCAGCTGCGGTACTTCCTCCTGCGCGAGCTACAACAGTGTCGCCAGGCCCGTGTAGTTCACTTGGCCTCCGGTGCCAACACTGCTGATATCTTTACTAAGGCGCTTGCGCCTAAAGATCATCAGCGACACTGTGTACAGCTTGGACTTGTTCCTGTAGCTTCTCATTTGCTAGGGCCATGATTGTGTACTCTCTACTATATATACCTGTCTGACTGGCCTTGTGGCCTTACCTCAAGTGGCTGGACTAGTAGTGCCGCCCTGGCTTGCTTTTGTCTTGTTTGTACCCTTGCTGACTGGTCTCCGGACCCCTGCCTCATTGGTTGGACCAGTAGTGCCACCCTGAGCTGCATGCTTCTTGCTTAGCACCACCCCTTATCTAGCCTAGGGGGTGTGTCAACTTATACATATTTCTTAGAAACTTAGGACTCAAGGTTCTTAAACTTAGGAGGCTAGGTTGGCTAGGATACTAGGAAGAAGGCCGCCATGGAATGGCGTAAGGAAAACGGATCTAGGAAGGGAGAGAATGTCGAGAAGAAAGGTGTTTGATTAGGAAGAGAGAGGAGTACAAGAAGGGGTTTGTACCCTCTACAGAAAGGTTCAGTAACAACCTACCAAGCCTATATTAAATTATAACTTATATAATTTTAACACACCCCCTAAGCTTGGTAGTGTCAAGCCCACGCACACCCCCACACCCCACACCCACACCCACACCCCCTAGCCCAGCACCCCCATTTCCAGCAGGAGCCGCAACGACTCCGGAAGAGGGTAGGTCTCACGGCCCCTTGAGACGGCAATGGCGGCAGCAGCGACAGTGGCGACAGCGGCGGCGGCGGCGGTGTGCGGCGGCTCCAGGCCTGCGGCAACAGCGGCGGCGCCGGTGGCTCGAACGACAGAGGCTGGTGCGGCGGCCCCCGCCCTCACGGCGGCATGTCCTGTCTCCTCGGCGGTGGAAAGGGCCCTCATAAGGCAGTCATCGGCTGCAGCAAGAAAGGGGGGGATGCAGGGGAAGCAGGTGCAGGTGGGGGGGGGAGGGGAGGGGGCCGGGCGAGGCGAGTCTTCAGCGACGTGCCATAAGTGGCGCGGCGCTTACTGGAGGGAGGACGGCGTCCAGAGGGACGCCCGTGGCTGGCGAGCGGGCGGCAGGTCCGGCTGCGTCACAGACGTCGCTCGGCCGGCCGCAGTCCGACGATGCCAGCGGCTGCCCTAGACGCCGCCACAGCGCACCGTCAATGCCACAGCGGCGAGGCGGACGGGCGACGGCTGCACCAAGGGGCCGTCGCGACACCTTGGCGCCGCGACGGCAGGCAACAAGGGGCCGTCGCTACATCTTGGTGTCGCGACGGCAGGCAACAAGGGGCCGTCGCGACAGCTTGGTGCCGCGACGGCAGGCAACAAGGGGCCGTCGCGACAGCTTGATGCCGCGACGGCAGGCAGGCAGAAAACCGCGAAGGCTGCGAATGCAGCAGGAGTACGCAACGGGAACGTAGGGAGAGGGTCCGGTGGACACGACCGGCTCTGATACCATCGTAGAAACTTAGGACTCAAGGTTCTTAAACTTAGGAGGCTAGGTTGGCTAGGATACTAGGAAGAAGGCCGCCATGGAATGGCGTAAGGAAAACGGATCTAGGAAGGGAGAGAATGTCGAGAAGAAAGGTGTTTGATTAGGAAGAGAGAGGAGTACAAGAAGGGGTTTGTACCCTCTACAGAAAGGTTCAGTAACAACCTACCAAGCCTATATTAAATTATAACTTATATAATTTTAACAATATTATATATGTAGAAGTTATAGGCTAGACTAGGTGTGTGCTTCTAGTGAGTACAACCAACTAGTATTTGTTCTGTGTTTCTCTTCCTAGTTATTCATTCGTCCTTATAAGGCAATACGGTATTCCTGGAAAGTGCAATTTGGCAAGTAAAAAATCAGGCATCCACACCTGATCACAATCACAAATCCACACTCAAGCAACAATAATGTGGCACTAACGGGCCCAAAGCAGACCACCAGAGCGCCACAACCCACTCCACTCCCCCCTCAAAGCACCATGCATGAAGCTCTCTCCGGTTCAGTACATGGTACATGCATGCACCCAGGTTCAAGCACTCGCGGCTTCAAGCCGGCAACGCAAGAGGCTGAACCGCGATCACCGACCTCACAGAGTGCCCCTTCCCATCCTCCCACGTCAGGCTCCCAAACACAAATTCCTCAGAAACAGCCATGGGCGTTAAAGTCACAGTAAAGCTCACTGCCCCTGCCGGCTCGATGTCAAACGTGCTCGGCTGAACCGTCACATCAACCCCACTCGGCGCCACGACAGCCGCAGTATACGTGGCTTTCACACCGCCCATATTAGTCACCCGCCTCTTCACAATCACACTGCCCTGCAGCCGCGACACCGAGATCGACGCCCGATTCAGGTTAAATGCGTGAATCGGCGCCAGAGTGAGATGCGCAGGCTTGACTTCCGCTGCTTTCGTCGCATCCTGACCTGCCAGAAAATTGTAAAAATCATCGCTGCTGGCCGGGTACACCAACCCCGGATCTACCACCTTCGCAGCACTCACGTGGCCCTGGCCCATAGCCCACGGGGTGGCATCCGCTCCATACGCATCCTTGATAGGTCCGCCCTTATTACTGACAGCATCCGCAGTGGTCTGCATGGCTGACATCACTTCCGCGGGGGTCCAAGCGGGGTTACTCTGCATCACCAGAGCAGCAATCCCAGCAGTAAGCGACGCAGCGACACCCGTACCCGAAGCCATAGCTACTGCTGCGCTTTTCATCTTGGCTTTGGCCACGGTGCCGGGAGCAGCCCCAAAGAGGCACACACCCGGGGCGATGAGGTCCGGCTTGAGAATGTCGTTCGTGGGGGCAGCAGGTTCGGGTGTGAGCGAGGGGTCGGTGACGGGGCCTGTGGATGAGATGAGGAGCATGGCGGGGGCTTCGCCAGCGCCGGAGGTGGCTCGCTGGGCGATGGTGACTTTGGGACTGGGGAGGGGGAGGGAGGGAGTGAGGGAGGGAGGGAGGGAGGGAGGAGGGAGGGAGGGAGGGAGGGAGGGAGGGAGAGAGGAATCAGGTAGAGGAAAGGGAGGGAGGGATGTGGGGACGAGAATTCAGAGTAGGCCAAGGGGGAACGGGTAAAGGGGCCTGTGGATGAGTGCTGGAGCCTGGCAGCACTCCCCCCCTTCCCCTCACACCCACCTGGCCATTCCACCGATATACTCCTGCAGCGTGCTCCGCTCGCTCCCCAGCAGCAGCACCACGGGCAGACAGGCGTCGTATGGTATAGAGGGCCATACACCGCCGGAATGCCCCGCAGGAGAATCATCCGCGTTCACCCTCCTGATCACCACTCGCACTCACCTGGCCGTTCCTCCGATATACTCCTGCAGTGTGCTCCGCTCGCTCCCCAGCAGCAGCACCACGGGCAGGCGTGCGTCGTATGGTATCAGAGTATCATATGCCACCAGGTTGTCCCGCAGCAGAATGACCCCCGCGCCTTTCTTGGCCAGCACCTCTTGCACCATGTCGACTAGCAGCACCCGCCCGCCAATGCACACGACCACCTTGCCCTTCACGCCCTTGTTCAGGGAACCCGGCTTGCAGTAGGGAGCCTATAGAGAAAGAGAGAGAGAAAGAGAGAGAGAGGGCGGAGAGGCAGAGAGAAAGAAGGGGCGGTGATTGGAAGTTGAGGAGAAGGGAGTGTTGGTCACGTGGAGATTCGGGCAGTGCGTTCCGCCTTGTGAGGCGAGGGGCGACGCATCAACACGACGGGCAAAGCATCAACATGAGGGTCGAAGCATCCACATGAGATCAACTCACAGCAGCAACATTCCCAGGAGCGGCTGCCCCCGCCACAACAGGCAGCTTGGGCTTGATGGTTCCTCCCCCCATGCCCCGGCCCTGCAACACCGTCCCGTTACCGAGTGTCACCGTTGTGAAATACCGCTGGCTCGTGGTGCTGAAGCATTGACACAAGGAGGGAGGGAAAAGCGGGCAAGAGGGGAAACAGGGGAGAGGGAGGAAGCGGAAGGTAAGTCTTGTGCGGCCCTGCAACACTGTCCCGTTACCGCGTGTCACCGCTGTGAAACACCGCTGGGCTGGCTCGTGGAGCTGAAGCGTTGACAAAGGGAAGGAGGGATAGGGGCGCACAGGGGGGAACTGGGGGAGAGGGAGGCAACGGGAACGGAAGGGAGGAGGGAGGGAGTCAGGCGGACCAGAGAGGGTTGACCAGAGAGGGTTGACCAGAGAGGGTTGACCAGAGAGGGTTGGCGAGAAGCGTGAAATTACTGATCATGACTCAACTCAACCTGCTGCAATCGCAAGGGCGCAACAGAAGAATCACCTGGCAGCAACAGATACTCACCTGGCGCCAACAGCAGGCCCACCTAGTGGCAAAAGCAGGCCCACCTGCTGGCAACAGCAGGCTCACCTGGCAGCAACAAAGACTCACCTGACATCAACAGCAGACCCACCTGGCGCCGACAGTGAGGCCGAAGGGATTGTAGTGAGCTACGTTACGATACTCCGGAGCGTCCGTGGAGGGCGGGCCGTAATCCCCTGCAGTGAACACCACTGTCACTCTGGCCTGCATGCAGATATAAGGACACATCCCGCCAAGAACACAAATTCCAAATCAGGCGCCCAAGAGAACAGCGCCCAAGGGAACACGCTGTGCACATGCACACCAAAGGGAGTCTCAAACTAGAGCTCGCTCGCGCTAACGCACCACGGACGGACACACATTCAATCAAGCACGCCTCAGTGCCCCTCAGCGACTCACCAGATGTGCATTAAAATAGTGCAAGCTTTCAAAGTAAGTGGTTGCCGGGTCCCACTTCACTGCCACCAGCAGCACGTGCACACCATCGGCTGTAGCGGCCTCCACCGCTGCCGCGACATCCACCGTACTTGCAACATTCCCGCCAAGAGTCTTGCTTTTCCAAGACACCTTGTAGACCGCCAGGTGCGCCCGAGGGGCCACGCCAGAGAGACGGCCGATGGAGGAGCCGAAGACGGGAGCCGTGGGGACGTTGGCACTGCCTGCTGCCGCCCTGGGGGAAGGGAGAGCGGAAGGGAGTGGGGAA
Source organism: Closterium sp. NIES-67 (assembly GCA_027943415.1). NCBI lineage: Eukaryota > Viridiplantae > Streptophyta > Zygnematophyceae > Desmidiales > Closteriaceae > Closterium > Closterium sp. NIES-67. The sequence goes on along the minus strand of BQMB01000524.1, from coordinate 229,700 downwards.
GGGAGAGGGGAAGGGAGAGGGGGAGGGAGAGGGGAAGGGAGAGGGGGAGGGAGAGGGGGAGGGAGAGGGGAGGGAGAGTGGGGGCAGCAGAGGGGCTGAGTCCAAGGCGCCTGAATGCAGCAGCAGCAGTGGGGATTGAACTCTGAACCTGAGAGACCGTGTGCTGAGAGTGGTGGGAGGCCGATGCCCTGGAATGGAGCTTCACACACACAACAGAAAGCACTGGCTGGTGAGGTGACTGAGAAAGCTTCTCGGAGAAAGCATGCCGTCATCTCGTCCACTGGCTGCAGAAACACGTGCAGTGCAAGGCACACGGCAGCGGAGCTGCCTTGCCCAGCAAGCCAGTGCCCGTGGCAAAGATTTAGCCCGTACCAGTGCCAGTGCCAGTGCCAGTGCCAGTGCCCAAGTCACCTAAAGCTTGTCCACTGGCTGTATGTATGAGCACGTGCAAGGCACAAGGAGGCGGTGCTGCCTTGCCCAGGGTGCTTTTGGAGGCCCCTGCAGAATCAAGGAGGCTTGCTGCGGATCGAATCCAGCTCCTTTTCAAGGCGGCGGAGCTGCCTCGCCCAGCAAGCCAGTGCCCGTGGCAAAGCTTTTGAGTCGCCTCAAAAGCCTGACAACTGGCTGTATCAGCACCTGCAAGGCACAAGCAGAACTGCTGCCTTACCCTGCGAGCCACGTGCCGGTGCCAGTGCTGTCCCGGGGCGAGAGCCAGTCGCCCTTGAGGTCCCAGTCCTTCGTCCCAACCTCCTCCTGAAAGCCCTGGTAGAAGACCCTCGCCCCGATGAGCTTGCGGTTGCATGCAGACGCGGGGAAGTCCTTGGTGGGCTCGCACCTGTGTGGGCGAGGCAGGAGGAATGGAGGCAGGGTGGGGCGGGAAGGGGGATGGAAACGAGGGTGGGGATGAGAGGTTTGGGCAATGAGCTTGCCGGCCGCTGCATGCAGACGCGGGGAAGTCCTTGGTGGGCTCGCACCTGCGTGGGCGAGGAGAGGGGGGAAGGGGGGGGAGACGGGAGGGGGATGCAGGGGAGAGCGTGTTGGGAAATGAGCTTGCTGTTGCACGCCGACAAGGGGAAGTCCTTGGTGGCCACGCACCTGCGTGGGCGAGGCGGGGGGGGGAAGAGAGGAGGGAGAGGAGGGAGAAGAGGGAGAGGAGGAGAGGGTTGGGCAATGAGCTTGCGGATGCATGTTGAAGGGGAATCCTTGGTGGGGAATCCTTGGTGGGGAATCCTTGGTGGGGAATCCTTGGTGGGGAATCCTTGGTGGGGGAAGGGGAGGGGGAGGCGGGGGATGGGGGGGGGGTGGGGGGGGACGGGAGGAGGATGCAGGGGAGAGCGTGTTGGGAAATGAGGTGGCGGTTGCAGGCAGATGCTGGGAAGTCCTTGTACGGATAGCAACGGGGAGTTGGGGGGGGGGAGTGGTGGGGGGGGGGGGGAGAGAGGAGGAGGTGGACGAGGGGGGGGGTGACGAATAGGCAGAATGGACGTGCAGCAGTCCTTGGCAGATAGATCCCCGCTAATAACATGTGCACACCCTCACCTGCCCTAACAGGTGGGTGGATGGAGGCGCGAGAAGGGGAGGGCTGATGAGCTTGTCAGTTGAGGAAGGGTGCTCGGGCCAAATGCCCGACCCCACCACTCCAATCACCATCCAATCTCCCTGCACCTGCCAGTGAGTCGCAAGTTGGCAACACGCACTCACCCACCCATACTCCCACATCCTCACCTGCCCTTCCAGGAGGATGGAGGCGCGGAGAGGGGCGGGCTGATGAGCTTGTCCGAGAAGGAAGGGTGCTCGGGCCAAATGCCCGAATCCACCACTCCAACCACCATACCATCTCCCTGCACCTGCGCACCCTCTTGCTGTTGCTGCTGCTGCAGCGCTTGCTGCTGCGCCTGCTGCTGCCGCTGCACATGCAGCAACCCCCGTCGGCCCTGCAGACCCTTCAGCCCACGGCGGTGACGAGTCTGATTGGCGGATCCGGCCAGATTTCCCGAGTCAACCGAGTCAAGCCAGTCAAAGGAGGTCGAGGGGCGGGTAGAGAGCATGTGAATCGTGCTGCTCCTGTGCACGGCCACTACAGCCGGGTGTTGCTGTAGCTGCTGCAGCTGAGACGGCGAGAGCGCTGCTGCAAAGCCGCTGCTCACCACCTTGTAGCTGGAGGGGGAGGGGGGGAGGCGCGGGGAGAGGGGACACTGCTTTTGTTTTGAGTCGATTAAAGAAGCTGAGACGGCGAGAGCGCTGCTGCAAAGCCATTGCTCACCACCTTGTAGCTGCGGGGGCGGGGGGGGGGGGGGCGAGAGGGAGGGCGGAGAGGCAGAGACGCGGGAGAGGGGATATGGGAGGAAAGCGAAGGACAAGACGGATGGAAACGGGGGGACGTTCGGGATACGAAGAAAGAGCCACAGCTCCGCTCAGGTGACGAGTCCAGTGCTTGCAGCGATGCAGACTCCTGACTCACCTGACTCACTCAGACAGAGGAGACAGAAGCGAGCGAAAGAAGCGAGCGAGTCAGAAAGAAGCGGGCAAGTCAGATGACTCACGCAACCATGCAACGCACTCACGCACGCACCTGCACAGCCCAGCCCGCACACCTGTGCAGTACGCGCGCTGGGTCCACACCAGCATCCTCCATGACTCGCGCCTGCAGGAACTTCAGGTACCCCAGGTACTGCCTCGCTGCATGCTCACACGCGGCAGCCGCACACGCCTGGGGCCGTGGCTACAACCACTCCCAAAGCTCGAATGCACGTGCACAGCCCACCCACCTCCACAGCCCACACACCTGTGCAGTACGCTGGACGGGTCCACGGCAGCATCCTCCATGACTCGGGCCTGCAGGAACGCCAGGTACCCCATGTAGCTCTTCACTGCAGCAGACTGCATGTCCACGCGGGGCAGCCGCACGCGACTGGGGCCGTGGCTACCACCGCTACCAAAGCTTGACTGTCTCGAGTGGCCTGGCTGGGAGAGAGAGGATGCGCCACTGCCACTGCCGGCGCCACCAGCACCAGTAGTGTCAGGGTCAGCTTGAGCTGCGGCTGTAGCAGGCAGCCCTTCCACGCCGCCTCGGTAGCTCGCTACAGCCGCCGCCCTCAGATGCACCAGGTACACCGGGTGGGCGCTGGCGGACCCCGTGCCAGCATTGCTGCTCGCCGACGAATCACCTGCTGCCACGTGGACAGGGGAGCCGGGCGAGGTGAATCAGGCTGGCGCAGAGCAGAGCAAATGATGAGGAGACGAAGCCAACCCAATTCACAAGGGACGAAAATGAGCCCGACTCACACGAGTCATGGCGAAAGGGCGAGAACAGACTGGCTAACCTTCAGCCAGCAACACGGAGAGGAGCGAGAAGAGCACCAGGACGGCCAATGCTGCACGCCGCAGCAGCAGAGGTCCCGCCATGGTCATGAGTCGAACCGAGGCGACGGAGAATCCGCTCCCTGCTGCTAATGCAAGCGTCTGAGACCGTCGTACCGGCCGCTGAGAGAGCTAAGGGGGAATCGCCTCGACCTATTCTCGGGGATCCCAGTGCCCTAGCCTCTTGTGTCACACTCGCCCTCAGCCCCACTGGAAAGGGAAGACGGAACAGCAACGGTTCTGAAGATGCCAGGTACGAGGCCCACGTGGCTAAATACGGTGCGCCGTAGGAGGCATGGAGAGCCCCCCACCCTTCCATCCCCCCCTCCCCAACCCTCCTCAACCCCCCTTCCCTCCCCCTTCGCCCCCTCCCTCCCCTCTTCGCCTTCCTCCCCTCCCACCATTCGTTTGAGGCGAATCGCTCCTCTAGGTAGAAGTTATCCACCCAGGCAGCAGAGCACTAAGTCCGACGCGGTTCGACCTTCCAACGTTGTTCCACCTTCCCCCGTGGTTCCACCTTCCCCCGTCGTGTGCAGTGAAAGGCAAGCTGTGGACGAGAGGGCTCCAAGACTCGAGCAGTGGGCCAACGGACTCCTCGAATCGACTCGCCTAGTCCGACGACAGGGCTCCAGGACTCCGAGTCCTGCTACGACCACAAGCCGTCTCACTGCCCTCGCCGTACGGCTTGACGACCTGGGAAACTTGTGAACCATATTCCATCTGGGAGAACCCGAGACTCGAGAGCTACATCCAGGCAGAACTCTGAATGTAGAACACCGGTATAAGCCAGAAGAATTCGGTACAGCTTGCCACTAACAAGGCCGTTAAAATATGAATTAAGAATATTCCGACATATACAAGACCAAAGGAGGACCCGAAGGGGAAGGGACAATTCTATGTCACCCGCTTCTAGCTTCTTTTTCAAACCTTTCTGCACTCAAAATGTGCTCTTTATGGCCGTATCGTATTTCTCACCAATTTATGGAAGGAAAGAAATAACATTTCTTGCTCTGGTTGGTTCGTAAGCTCTCTTACTATACCTCAACTTTGAAAGTTGCATCTCGTTATATCGAACTTGCAGACGAGTAGTCAACTGTGCGATCAGCGCGAGGTTTACAGACCCCACTGATTTTTTGCTTTTCCCAACACGCTGTCTGGGTTGAACGACGCTACGCATGCGATGGGCTGCTCTTGTTTGCACCACCCTCAAGGTGAAGCGAATTGACTGGCGATTTTCGCCAATCGCAGTAACGATGTCGAAGGTGCGGAAGGGGTGTTCGGCAAAGTAGCAAGAAACTCTGAGAAACTTAGGAGTCTAGGTTTCTAAATTTAGGACACTAGCTTAGCTAGGATACAAGGAATGCCGCCATGGAATGGCGTGAGGAAAATAGATCTAGAAGCGGGGGAGAGAATGTCGAGAAAGAAGAGTTACGATTAGGAGATAGAGGAGTACAAGAAGGGGATTGTACTCTCTACAGGAAGGTTCAGTAACTACTATCAAGCCTATCAATTATATATAACTTATATAATCTTGACACACCCCCTAGGCTTGGTAGTCACACACCCACTCAACACACCACACACCCCCTAACCTAGCCCCTACTACCCTGCAGCACCAGTGGCTGTTGATAACCCAGTAGACCTCTCCACGGGCAGGGCAGCGACGACAGCTACGAGGGTGCGGTGGCGACCACGGCGGCGGCAGTAGTGACGACAGCAACGGCGGCGGCGGCGGCGTGCGGCGGCAAGTAGGCCAGCGGCAACAGCGGCGGCGGCGGGTGCTTCGACAACAGCAGCAGCGGCGGCGGCGCTCGCCCCACTCGGCGGCGTGGCCAGGTTCCGCGACGGTGGGACTGGCGATGCAAGGCAGCCGTCGACTGAGGCGAGGAAGAGGGGATGCAGAGGACGGGGGCAGGGCAACAGCAGCCCCCCCCCCCCCCGGTGTGGCGCGACAGGTCGTGGGCGTGCTGGCGTGCTCTAAGGCACGGCGCTGGCCGCCGTCGTCAGAGACGAATGCGCCCGGGCACCATGTCGCTGAGGCAGCACAGCGGCGCCGACACGTCGCGACGGCTTAACAACGACGTTGCCGCGTCGGCTATACGTCGACGCCACAACAGCGCGATGCCGCGGTACGACGTCGCCGCAACAGCAGCAAGCAGCGGTGGCCATGGCAGCGCAAGAGAGCGAGGAATGCGCAGCGGAAGAGATAGAAAACGGTCCGGTTGAAGGAACCGGCTCTGATACCATCTTAGAAACTTAGGAGTCTAGGTTCCTAAATTTAGGACACTAGCTTAGCTAGAATACAAGGAATGCCGCCATGGAATGGCGTGAGGAAAATAGATCTAGGAGTGGGGGAGAGAATGTCGAGAAAGAAGAGTTACGATTAGAAAGAGAGAGGAGTACAAGGAGGGGATTGTACCCTCTACAGGAAGGTTCAGTAACTACTATCAAGCCTATCAATTATATATAACTTATATAATCTTGACAGAAACTTGCCACGTTCTCCCACACTCCATCAGATAGAAACCCCACGACTCACTACTGCCACAACTTGGCAGTCTAGTTTGTGTGTTATCCTAGACAGTTGAGAAGACCTAAGAGCGTCCGTTGTCTGCGCTTTTACGGCCCTGTTAGAGTTGCCTCTTCGACCTGTCCTTTTAAAGCCCGTGCCATGGCGAAGCTTTCGGTGGCTCTCTGCGTAATTGCTGTTGCTTCCGCGCTGTTGGTGTTGCGATGCCACGCTCAGCCACTTTCGTCTTCCAGTGTAACAACCAAGGCTATTATAGTAGGGATTACACGCAAGGAATGCTCTCCAATATCAAAATCACCCTAGCTTATCCCTAGACTAGCCTTGAGGTTGTTGGTGAAGTCTTCAAAAGTGAGGCTTGAATGAAGAAGTCCTTACGATAGTTGTGTAGGGGAAGCTGTGAGGAGAGCTCAAAGACTTTGGAAAATAACATTTCCGAATTGGATTGTTGGACTTGGGAAAGGAAGAATGACCTTGGGAAAGCTCAACCCCTCCCTAGACCCCTTGGGGAGTTCCAACTCCTCCATGGCAACAAAGTGGAAGAGCTCCTAGAGTTGAGTTGCTTAGGTGGCATTTTAGGTTGGGTTGGTACCCATTTGAGAGCAAGTGTGTGGAAGAAAGTGTTGGATTGAGTTGGTTGTAACACCAACTGTCAATCTGTTGTTGGTTGCAAATCCAACCATTGGTTAGCAATGTGTAGGCTTGGGAATTCCCAAACCTCAATATACATGGTTGGAACTTCCAAATCACATTTGCCTTGGGTTGAGTGGTTAACCACATTTGTACACCCAACCCATCCTTCCCTAGCACAACTTTCTCATGCTTGCAACCTAGCACAGGTCACGCTATGGCGCCCTAGCTAGGTCGCGCCAATTGTGCTAGGTAGGTTTAGTATACGTTACATACAGTGCGTACTCCTTGTATACCCGTACCGACACTACCTACTGCTTAGGTCTCTCTACCGGCATCATGGTGTAATAATATGACGCACGGTTTTTTCCCCTTGTTTGTCTTATCGTCCGTAGAGCGCATACCTTTCTAAATCTGCTTCTGTTTTCCTGATGACGCTTGAGCCTCCTCTCATTTCTTGTTTCCTGCAGTTGTTATGACTGAATCAGATGGTCCGTTGGACCAGCTGTGCGCGGCATGCACAACGGTGGTACTTCAGGTGCAGATGGTGCTCTCGGATCCTGGCACCGCCGCTGATGTCATCGACGCCGTTGAAACGTACGCGTGCTCGCAGCTCGACACCAAGAAGGAAGCCTGGTGAAACCAACGTTTCCCTATTTTTTATTTCCCAATCAGAGTTTTGTTTAGAGAAGCCAGAAGACAAAGCTTCATGCTGAGATAGAATCTAGGGGCAGGCGCGCTGCCTGCTATCCTTTACGCTTCCTCTGTTCCCTTATTCTTGTTCATGTTTCTGTTAAAAACTGGACTCCTATCCCATATCGCATATTGTGTCTTCCAGTGCAACGCGATGGTGGAGCAGTACGTGCTACTGGTTATCGCTGAGATGAACAAGGATATCACATTCGACGACGTCTGCGTGCGCTTCCACGTCTGCCCGCCAAACCCTGGTTCAATCGCAGCCGTTGATCTGACCCCAGCGCCCGCCAGGGACAGCCTTGCCTACTCCATTCAGGAGGCGCTGCTGGGGGAGGCTGTATCTGACCCTGAGGACGTGGCAGGTGCAGCGATTGTGGTCGGCGGAGTGACTGCTATGGAAGGGGCAGTGGAGGGTCACAGTGCGCTGACAAACCGGGAGGACTGTGTGGCGTGCATGCTTATGGTGCGGGTGATCAGGAAGAGGCTGTCTGACCCCAAGACACAGGTGATTTCCCTAGGGAGAGCGATGGGGAAGGGTGGAATGGGATGGGAGGCAGTGAGAGAGGAAGGTTGGCTTTAGGGAGCTACAACTGTTATTATTCTTCTTCTATTTTGGTTTTCGTTTTTTAGAAACTTGCTTCTGATTTTTCTTTCCGCTGAACTCCCTCCAGGCACACATCATGGACTTCATTGTTGGAAGGTGCAACAAGCTGGCCAATCAGAGCCTCACCATTGAGGTAAGCCCACTGAGTTCAGGTTGCACCTTGCCACACATCACAGACTCGTCCCCTCTCCAATTTCCTTGTTTTTTCCTGCTGGTCCTTTCTTTGGTATAACTTTGAACCTTCCCACCCCTCCATGTTTCAACAGTGCATTAGCGCAGCAGAGGACATTCTGTCGGTTATCTTTGAGGAGCTGCCCAAGGTGTTGGACCCCAGGAAGATTTGCAAGAAGGCTGGCATGTGTGCCTTGCCCCTGCTGGTCGAGGGTTCGGTGGATTCTGGTGGTGGCGAGGATTCCAAGCTTCCGCTGCTGCTTCAGCTGCCTTCGGAAAAGAACTGGTGGGGAAGGGATGGCATGTGGGGAAGGCAGTGTAGGTTGTCCGAGGATGGCTGGCTGGAGATGTAAATCTGGTGCTTCACATGGGTACTAGAACTGGAACCAAGCTGCATCCAGGCTTGGTATTGTACATACAGTTTTTCTTTGGGTTCCTGTATGAGATCTACACATGGTTCGAATCCCTTTTTTCTTCATATGGCTCCCTTTGCTTAGGGTGTGTTCCTAACCTATCCCAATTGAGCTGTACTGTGCGGTTGATGGTAACTCGAGTTAAAATGTGGTACAGTACAGTTCGGCGCGATTTGGGACACAAGGACGTCACTACGTGAGGATTGGAATGAACCCTAACATTTCGTAGCGATAGATTGTAATGGCTAAGTTGACTCAATGCTATCGAGGCCCTCACAACGGCGGCATGGGTCCCCGCCAAATTGCTGGTTTCAAACTTTCAAATTGACGGCTCCCGCCATCGTCCACATCGTCCACGAGTATTTTGTGTATCTGTGGCCACAAAACTTTTCGCCTGACCGGAAATTCGCAAATTCCACTGGTGTGGTGGTGCCCTCGTTTGGCCCTTCCTGATCCCACCTTGGAAATATCTGGTCACCCAGTGTAATGTAGCACACTGTAGCGGGCATCGAGTCTCGGTTGAAGGCCTTCGCGACAGTATCCAGGTGGTAAGTTGGAAGAAACTTGTCAGCTCACCTGTCAGATCCGAGCTTCCCCTCAACCCGCGGGATGATCACCTTGAAGTTGTCGTCTCAGTCTACCTGCTTAGAGACTGTCTGGTCTCCAGCCATTAGCTCGTTACTGACCCAAGGTTAGATCAAGCCCGATCCACCACCTTAGTCTATTAAACGAGAGTCGTATTTTGCCACGAAATGGTGGTAAAACGGAGTCCAGCAGCCAAGACGGCGACCGCGCCTGCACGGCAGGTGAGACAAGCAAGCACGCAGTTTATATCAGTTAAATCGCTGATATAATAGATGCTGACATGTCATTGCTTGCCGAAGGAGTCCATCCTGCCAACGGACAGTAGAAGAAGGTGCTCGTTCAGACAGACCTCGCGGAACTCGGAGAATGTACCATGACAATGCGGCCCTTGGACGGCTGCACGGAGGCATCGTGCTTCTGAAATGTAGCTAAAGTGCTGATGGGATAGAATGCTGGCTGGCCGAACGCTTGCCGGACGCACTGTTTACGATGCGAGCAGGCAGTAAGAAATGCTTCTCGTTCAGGTTGATCTCGCAGAAATTGAGGAGTATATAGAGGAAGCGCAGCCCCTGTACATCTGCACGACGATAGTGGTAGTTCTGGGAAGCGTACACGAATAATGGCGTCGCGACTCGCGACGTAATCGTCGAATGATCACGATAAACTTTGTTACGTATTCACGACCGAAAGATCATTCGTTGGTGAAGTCGAGGCGAAATGATGAAAGGACGTTTTCTGCATTGACCCTGGTTAGACGATCAGCTGTAACCACGATGCTGGTGACGTGGCTAAAAACTCAAGCCGTCGGATGGCTTGGTGGCATGCGTATCGCCATTGTCATCCGTTTTCAAGTCTACCAACTTGAAAGGCTACAGCGTGGTTGAATGGATCTCTGAGGAGAAGAAAGCTTCCATTTTCTGATCTTGATCCGTTCCCTTTCCCTGCCTCACGACTGCCCACAGAGACCCGCAAGGGGATCTGCCGCTCGAAAATCTACGAACGGAGCTGTTTCTGCCTCCCCCGCCTCCGCTCCGAGACGTTCCCCCGCTTCCTCGTCGAAGGGGAAGGGGAGGGAGAGGAAGGCCAGGGAGCCAGTGGATGAGGAGATGGACTTGGATGAAGCGGCCCTTGTGGAATTAAAGGACTCTGCGATCGAGAAGATCTTGACGAAGGCAGGGGAGGTGGAGGAGGAGATGGTGGTGAAAGGGAAGGGGAAAGTAAAGGCGAAGGAGGAGGAGGGCGAGGATGAGGATGTGTCGGTGGAAGAGACGGATAAGATTCCGGGCCGGGAGGCGAAGGCGCGGTGGCCAGAGCGGTGCAAGGAGGCGAGAGGAGTCGCCCACTACTCGGCAGTCACAGTAGAGGGCCACGTGTACAGGCTGGGCGACGATGTCTCAGTCAAGGTGTGAGAAAATGCGTTGGTTCTTGATAATTCTAAAAAACCAACTGTGGAGGGCCACCTGTACATGCTCGGATGTTACTGTCCATGTGTGCTTGTTAATGCAGCCTTCCAACCTTCACGCCCATTTTCTTTCCAGTCATGTTCTGCGCTGCGGAGCAGCAGTTTTCCAACCCTCACTCATTCGATCCTGATTGAACTTCTCACGCTTCCACCCCATCAAGCTCTTCTGATTGTTAAGCTCCTCCGACCCGTGTCTTGGGTGGCAGGGTGAGCCCAAGTGCCCGGATTACATGGGAACGATCAAGGAGATATTTAAGCCTGCGAAAGGGGAGTTCTCGTGCCAGCTGCGCTGGTACTTTCGCTACAGCGACACGGTGGGTGCTCTGATGATGAATCTGGTACACATGGGGAAGGGTGAGGCCAGGCGCCAGGACTACATGTGGGCAATCAAGGAGGTGTTTAAGCCGGCGAAGGGGGGGCGACTTGTGCTTGCTGCTATGATACTTCCCCGCCCACAGTGACACGGTGAATGCTCTGATGTTGATGCTGCTGCAACAGCGTGAGTGGGTGTGACAGGACAGGGTGGGTGCTCTGATGTTGATGCTGCTGCAACAGCGTGAGTGGGTGTGACAGGACAGGGTGGGTGCTCTGATGTTGATGCTGCTGCAACAGCGTGAGTGGGTGTGACAGGACAGGGTGGGTGCTCTGATGTTGATGCTGCTGCAACAGCGTGAGTGGGTGTGACAGGACAGGGTGGGTGCTCTGATGTTGATGCTGCTGCAACAGCGTGAGTGGGTGTGACAGGACAGGGTGGGTGCTCTGATGTTGATGCTGCTGCAACAGCGTGAGTGGGTGTGACAGGACAGGGTGGGTGCTCTGATGTTGATGCTGCTGCAACAGCGTGAGTGGGTGTGACAGGACAGGGTGGGTGCTCTGATGTTGATGCTGCTGCAACAGCGTGAGTGGGTGTGACAGGACAGGGTGGGTGCTCTGATGTTGATGCTGCTGCAACAGCGTGAGTGGGTGTGACAGGACAGGGTGGGTGCTCTGATGTTGATGCTGCTGCAACAGCGTGAGTGGGTGTGACAGGACAGGGTGGGTGCTCTGATGTTGATGCTGCTGCAACAGCGTGAGTGGGTGTGACAGGACAGGGTGGGTGCTCTGATGTTGATGCTGCTGCAACAGCGTGAGTGGGTGTGACAGGACAGGGTGGGTGCTCTGATGTTGATGCTGCTGCAACAGCGTGAGTGGGTGTGACAGGACAGGGTGGGTGCTCTGATGTTGATGCTGCTGCAACAGCGTGAGTGGGTGTGACAGGACAGGGTGGGTGCTCTGATGTTGATGCTGCTGCAACAGCGTGAGTGGGTGTGACAGGACAGGGTGGGTGCTCTGATGTTGATGCTGCTGCAACAGCGTGAGTGGGTGTGACAGGACAGGGTGGGTGCTCTGATGTTGATGCTGCTGCAACAGCGTGAGTGGGTGTGACAGGACAGGGTGGGTGCTCTGATGTTGATGCTGCTGCAACAGCGTGAGTGGGTGTGACAGGACAGGGTGGGTGCTCTGATGTTGATGCTGCTGCAACAGCGTGAGTGGGTGTGACAGGACAGGGTGGGTGCTCTGATGTTGATGCTGCTGCAACAGCGTGAGTGGGTGTGACAGGACAGGGTGGGTGCTCTGATGTTGATGCTGCTGCAACAGCGTGAGTGGGTGGGGGGGGGGGGGGGGGGGGGGGTGTGACAGGACAGGGTGGGTGCTCTGATGTTGATGCTGCTGCAACAGCGTGAGTGGGTGTGACAGGACAGGGTGGGTGCTCTGATGTTGATGCTGCTGCAACAGCGTGAGTGGGTGTGACAGGACAGGGTGGGTGCTCTGATGTTGATGCTGCTGCAACAGCGTGAGTGGGTGTGACAGGACAGGGTGGGTGCTCTGATGTTGATGCTGCTGCAACAGCGTGAGTGGGTGTGACAGGACAGGGTGGGTGCTCTGATGTTGATGCTGCTGCAACAGCGTGAGTGGGTGTGACAGGACAGGGTGGGTGCTCTGATGTTGATGCTGCTGCAACAGCGTGAGTGGGTGTGACAGGACAGGGTGGGTGCTCTGATGTTGATGCTGCTGCAACAGCGTGAGTGGGTGTGACAGGACAGGGTGGGTGCTCTGATGTTGATGCTGCTGCAACAGCGTGAGTGGGTGTGACAGGACAGGGTGGGTGCTCTGATGTTGATGCTGCTGCAACAGCGTGAGTGGGTGTGACAGGACAGGGTGGGTGCTCTGATGTTGATGCTGCTGCAACAGCGTGAGTGGGTGTGACAGGACAGGGTGGGTGCTCTGATGTTGATGCTGCTGCAACAGCGTGAGTGGGTGTGACAGGACAGGGTGGGTGCTCTGATGTTGATGCTGCTGCAACAGCGTGAGTGGGTGTGACAGGACAGGGTGGGTGCTCTGATGTTGATGCTGCTGCAACAGCGTGAGTGGGTGTGACAGGACAGGGTGGGTGCTCTGATGTTGATGCTGCTGCAACAGCGTGAGTGGGTGTGACAGGACAGGGTGGGTGCTCTGATGTTGATGCTGCTGCAACAGCGTGAGTGGGTGTGACAGGACAGGGTGGGTGCTCTGATGTTGATGCTGCTGCAACAGCGTGAGTGGGTGTGACAGGACAGGGTGGGTGCTCTGATGTTGATGCTGCTGCAACAGCGTGAGTGGGTGTGACAGGACAGGGTGGGTGCTCTGATGTTGATGCTGCTGCAACAGCGTGAGTGGGTGTGACAGGACAGGGTGGGTGCTCTGATGTTGATGCTGCTGCAACAGCGTGAGTGGGTGTGACAGGACAGGGTGGGTGCTCTGATGTTGATGCTGCTGCAACAGCGTGAGTGGGTGTGACAGGACAGGGTGGGTGCTCTGATGTTGATGCTGCTGCAACAGCGTGAGTGGGTGTGACAGGACAGGGTGGGTGCTCTGATGTTGATGCTGCTGCAACAGCGTGAGTGGGTGTGACAGGACAGGGTGGGTGCTCTGATGTTGATGCTGCTGCAACAGCGTGAGTGGGTGTGACAGGACAGGGTGGGTGCTCTGATGTTGATGCTGCTGCAACAGCGTGAGTGGGTGTGACAGGACAGGGTGGGTGCTCTGATGTTGATGCTGCTGCAACAGCGTGAGTGGGTGTGACAGGACAGGGTGGGTGCTCTGATGTTGATGCTGCTGCAACAGCGTGAGTGGGTGTGACAGGACAGGGTGGGTGCTCTGATGTTGATGCTGCTGCAACAGCGTGAGTGGGTGTGACAGGACAGGGTGGGTGCTCTGATGTTGATGCTGCTGCAACAGCGTGAGTGGGTGTGACAGGACAGGGTGGGTGCTCTGATGTTGATGCTGCTGCAACAGCGTGAGTGGGTGTGACAGGACAGGGTGGGTGCTCTGATGTTGATGCTGCTGCAACAGCGTGAGTGGGTGTGACAGGACAGGGTGGGTGCTCTGATGTTGATGCTGCTGCAACAGCGTGAGTGGGTGTGACAGGACAGGGTGGGTGCTCTGATGTTGATGCTGCTGCAACAGCGTGAGTGGGTGTGACAGGACAGGGTGGGTGCTCTGATGTTGATGCTGCTGCAACAGCGTGAGTGGGTGTGACAGGACAGGGTGGGTGCTCTGATGTTGATGCTGCTGCAACAGCGTGAGTGGGTGTGACAGGACAGGGTGGGTGCTCTGATGTTGATGCTGCTGCAACAGCGTGAGTGGGTGTGACAGGACAGGGTGGGTGCTCTGATGTTGATGCTGCTGCAACAGCGTGAGTGGGTGTGACAGGACAGGGTGGGTGCTCTGATGTTGATGCTGCTGCAACAGCGTGAGTGGGTGTGACAGGACAGGGTGGGTGCTCTGATGTTGATGCTGCTGCAACAGCGTGAGTGGGTGTGACAGGACAGGGTGGGTGCTCTGATGTTGATGCTGCTGCAACAGCGTGAGTGGGTGTGACAGGACAGGGTGGGTGCTCTGATGTTGATGCTGCTGCAACAGCGTGAGTGGGTGTGACAGGACAGGGTGGGTGCTCTGATGTTGATGCTGCTGCAACAGCGTGAGTGGGTGTGACAGGACAGGGTGGGTGCTCTGATGTTGATGCTGCTGCAACAGCGTGAGTGGGTGTGACAGGACAGGGTGGGTGCTCTGATGTTGATGCTGCTGCAACAGCGTGAGTGGGTGTGACAGGACAGGGTGGGTGCTCTGATGTTGATGCTGCTGCAACAGCGTGAGTGGGTGTGACAGGACAGGGTGGGTGCTCTGATGTTGATGCTGCTGCAACAGCGTGAGTGGGTGTGACAGGACAGGGTGGGTGCTCTGATGTTGATGCTGCTGCAACAGCGTGAGTGGGTGTGACAGGACAGGGTGGGTGCTCTGATGTTGATGCTGCTGCAACAGCGTGAGTGGGTGTGACAGGACAGGGTGGGTGCTCTGATGTTGATGCTGCTGCAACAGCGTGAGTGGGTGTGACAGGACAGGGTGGGTGCTCTGATGTTGATGCTGCTGCAACAGCGTGAGTGGGTGTGACAGGACAGGGTGGGTGCTCTGATGTTGATGCTGCTGCAACAGCGTGAGTGGGTGTGACAGGACAGGGTGGGTGCTCTGATGTTGATGCTGCTGCAACAGCGTGAGTGGGTGTGACAGGACAGGGTGGGTGCTCTGATGTTGATGCTGCTGCAACAGCGTGAGTGGGTGTGACAGGACAGGGTGGGTGCTCTGATGTTGATGCTGCTGCAACAGCGTGAGTGGGTGTGACAGGACAGGGTGGGTGCTCTGATGTTGATGCTGCTGCAACAGCGTGAGTGGGTGTGACAGGACAGGGTGGGTGCTCTGATGTTGATGCTGCTGCAACAGCGTGAGTGGGTGTGACAGGACAGGGTGGGTGCTCTGATGTTGATGCTGCTGCAACAGCGTGAGTGGGTGTGACAGGACAGGGTGGGTGCTCTGATGTTGATGCTGCTGCAACAGCGTGAGTGGGTGTGACAGGACAGGGTGGGTGCTCTGATGTTGATGCTGCTGCAACAGCGTGAGTGGGTGTGACAGGACAGGGTGGGTGCTCTGATGTTGATGCTGCTGCAACAGCGTGAGTGGGTGTGACAGGACAGGGTGGGTGCTCTGATGTTGATGCTGCTGCAACAGCGTGAGTGGGTGTGACAGGACAGGGTGGGTGCTCTGATGTTGATGCTGCTGCAACAGCGTGAGTGGGTGTGACAGGACAGGGTGGGTGCTCTGATGTTGATGCTGCTGCAACAGCGTGAGTGGGTGTGACAGGACAGGGTGGGTGCTCTGATGTTGATGCTGCTGCAACAGCGTGAGTGGGTGTGACAGGACAGGGTGGGTGCTCTGATGTTGATGCTGCTGCAACAGCGTGAGTGGGTGTGACAGGACAGGGTGGGTGCTCTGATGTTGATGCTGCTGCAACAGCGTGAGTGGGTGTGACAGGACAGGGTGGGTGCTCTGATGTTGATGCTGCTGCAACAGCGTGAGTGGGTGTGACAGGACAGGGTGGGTGCTCTGATGTTGATGCTGCTGCAACAGCGTGAGTGGGTGTGACAGGACAGGGTGGGTGCTCTGATGTTGATGCTGCTGCAACAGCGTGAGTGGGTGTGACAGGACAGGGTGGGTGCTCTGATGTTGATGCTGCTGCAACAGCGTGAGTGGGTGTGACAGGACAGGGTGGGTGCTCTGATGTTGATGCTGCTGCAACAGCGTGAGTGGGTGTGACAGGACAGGGTGGGTGCTCTGATGTTGATGCTGCTGCAACAGCGTGAGTGGGTGTGACAGGACAGGGTGGGTGCTCTGATGTTGATGCTGCTGCAACAGCGTGAGTGGGTGTGACAGGACAGGGTGGGTGCTCTGATGTTGATGCTGCTGCAACAGCGTGAGTGGGTGTGACAGGACAGGGTGGGTGCTCTGATGTTGATGCTGCTGCAACAGCGTGAGTGGGTGTGACAGGACAGGGTGGGTGCTCTGATGTTGATGCTGCTGCAACAGCGTGAGTGGGTGTGACAGGACAGGGTGGGTGCTCTGATGTTGATGCTGCTGCAACAGCGTGAGTGGGTGTGACAGGACAGGGTGGGTGCTCTGATGTTGATGCTGCTGCAACAGCGTGAGTGGGTGTGACAGGACAGGGTGGGTGCTCTGATGTTGATGCTGCTGCAACAGCGTGAGTGGGTGTGACAGGACAGGGTGGGTGCTCTGATGTTGATGCTGCTGCAACAGCGTGAGTGGGTGTGACAGGACAGGGTGGGTGCTCTGATGTTGATGCTGCTGCAACAGCGTGAGTGGGTGTGACAGGACAGGGTGGGTGCTCTGATGTTGATGCTGCTGCAACAGCGTGAGTGGGTGTGACAGGACAGGGTGGGTGCTCTGATGTTGATGCTGCTGCAACAGCGTGAGTGGGTGTGACAGGACAGGGTGGGTGCTCTGATGTTGATGCTGCTGCAACAGCGTGAGTGGGTGTGACAGGACAGGGTGGGTGCTCTGATGTTGATGCTGCTGCAACAGCGTGAGTGGGTGTGACAGGACAGGGTGGGTGCTCTGATGTTGATGCTGCTGCAACAGCGTGAGTGGGTGTGACAGGACAGGGTGGGTGCTCTGATGTTGATGCTGCTGCAACAGCGTGAGTGGGTGTGACAGGACAGGGTGGGTGCTCTGATGTTGATGCTGCTGCAACAGCGTGAGTGGGTGTGACAGGACAGGGTGGGTGCTCTGATGTTGATGCTGCTGCAACAGCGTGAGTGGGTGTGACAGGACAGGGTGGGTGCTCTGATGTTGATGCTGCTGCAACAGCGTGAGTGGGTGTGACAGGACAGGGTGGGTGCTCTGATGTTGATGCTGCTGCAACAGCGTGAGTGGGTGTGACAGGACAGGGTGGGTGCTCTGATGTTGATGCTGCTGCAACAGCGTGAGTGGGTGTGACAGGACAGGGTGGGTGCTCTGATGTTGATGCTGCTGCAACAGCGTGAGTGGGTGTGACAGGACAGGGTGGGTGCTCTGATGTTGATGCTGCTGCAACAGCGTGAGTGGGTGTGACAGGACAGGGTGGGTGCTCTGATGTTGATGCTGCCACAGTGTGAGTGGCTGTGACACGGTGGCTGCTCTGATGTTCATACTGCTACAACTGTGTGGGTGTTTTGACTGATAGGGCCCTTCGTTAGCCACTTCCCTTGGGACCAATGAACCCACTACCTTTTTTCCCCCTCGTCTGATGCATCTTTTACCATCCCCACCATTCCTCCTCCCTCTTTTCCCCTCCCCCCCACCGCTCACCACCAATACTCGCCGCCCTCCACCCCCACCCCCCGTCCCCCCCCCCCCCCTTTCCATCGCTCCCCCCCCCACCTCCTCCAGGCGATGGGGACGTTGGGGGACAGCATTGTGGATCCGCGTGTGTGCTTCTGGTCGCGGGAGACGGACGACAATCCTGCCAGCTGCATCACTGGGCGAATGCGAGTCAAGCGAGTCAAGCCTCCGGTACGATGAACCTGGACACGCCTGTCTAATGCAGCATAGTAATGGAGGGATTTTTGGGACTCAGTGTGTGCACTCACTGTGGAATTTCTTACCCCCGTGCCCTCACTTAAGTCTGGATCCAAGGAGGCGTTGGAGATACCAGTAGACGTGGACTACGTGTACTAACTATCATGGGTACTCCTGCTATTTCCCTTTCAGCCTCTCGCTCTGCTCTCTTCCATTTACCTCCATGCTCACAATGCAGTCCGGACCCAAGGAGGCGTTGGAGATACCAGCGGATGTGGACTATGTGTATTACCACGTGTACTCTTATGACTTCTCCACCTTCTCCGACGTGCCTGATGATGAGTGTAAGTGCGACTGTTGAGTCAAGGTGACTTGTGAGTCGGCTCAAGCGTGGGCAACGTGCATTACCCTATGACTTTTCCACCTTCTCCGACATGCCTGATGATGAGAGTGTAAGTGCGACTTTGTCACACGGCGGCACTAGATCCAAATCCCCATCATGTTCAGATGAGGCACCGTGCCCTACCCAACACTGTGTTGGCAGTTTCTCACACTGTGTTGGAAGCCGCACACGCTGTGTTGACAGCCTCTCACACTGTGTGTTGCCCCTCTTCTTCCTCCGCTTCCCTCAACTTCCACAGGCGAGCAAAAGCTGGATGACCAGCCAGATCCGGCAGCTGTCAATGGGGTTCTCACGCACCCCACTGGGATAAACGGGGTCAATGGGGAGAGTGAGAAGCTGGAGGTAGATTGCAAGGAAGAGTCTAACGACAGGCACGAGGAAGGAGGAGGGGATAAGACTATGGCGTGTAAGGAGGAGCCCGAGGGTAGGGATGAGAATGACCTGGGAAATGAGCTTACCAATGCACGAGGGGGAGAAACAAGAGAAAAGAGGAAAGAGCAGGTAGAGGAGGGGCGTGGAGGACTAGCGGGGGCGAGTGTGGAGGGTGTGGAGGGTGGGGAGGGACAGGGAGGAGGCGGGGGAGAGGGTGATATAGGGGGGGCTGCTGGAGGTTCAGGGGGAGAAAATGGCACAGTGAAGCTGGAAGGGAAGGTGGCAGGCGGGGAGGCTGAAGGCACGGCGGTAGAAGCTGTGAAGTTAGAGAATGGCGGGGCAGTAGAGGGTGGAGATGTTAGTGCGGAGGAGAAGAGGGAGAGCAAGGAGGAGGGAGACACTGGGAACGGGGGGGTGAAAGGAGAGGACGGAGATGGCCAGGAGGAGGAAGGAGCGACAGGTAAAGCTGTTGCGGCGCGCAAGAAGGGGCGGCTGTCTGGTGGTGTGGGCCGTGCTGCTGCTGTCTCCCCCGTTGGGGTGGTGCTCCCGCCTCAGTCGATGCGCTTGACTCTCCTCGATATGTACAGCGGGTGCGGTGCCATGTCCACTGGGATTGAGATGGGCGGCACTCCCAGGGGCGTCACCATTGACACGGTGAGTCACAGGGTTATGTGAACCCTTAAGCCTTAGACCTAGAGTCTGTTTGGGGACTACAGCTTGACTCTCCTCGACATGTACAGCGGCTGTGGTGCATGTCCAAACGGGCGGCACTCCCAGGGGCGTCACCATTGACACTGTGAGTCACAGGGTTATGTGAACCCTTAAGCCTTAGACCTAGAGTCTGTTTCGGGATTACAGCCTGACTCTCCTCGACATGTACAGCGGCTGTGGCGCATGTCCGAATGGGCGGCACGCAAAGGGGCGTCACCATTGACGCGGTGAGTCGTAGAGCCCCTAAAACCCGTGTATGCAGCTGACTGACCTTGCTGGACATGCACAGTGCGCGCGGTGCCATGTTCACTGGGACTGAATTGTGCGGCACGACAGTGGGCGTCACTATTG
The DNA here is from genome assembly GCA_027943415.1 of Closterium sp. NIES-67. Taxonomy (NCBI): domain Eukaryota; kingdom Viridiplantae; phylum Streptophyta; class Zygnematophyceae; order Desmidiales; family Closteriaceae; genus Closterium; species Closterium sp. NIES-67. The sequence goes on along the minus strand of BQMB01000524.1, from coordinate 209,990 downwards.
TCACTGATTAACGCGGATATGTGAACTCTTCACCTAAACCCTGAAATTCAATTCGGGATTTACAGATTGACTGTGGTGGACATGTACCGTATATGTGGTGCCATGTCCACTGGGATTGAGATGGGCGGCATGTCATGGGGCGTCACTATCGACACTGTGAGGCACTGAACGAGCTGGAACCTGAAGGTGGAAAATTACGGATTTCGTATTATACGGTCCGTTTTATACAGCCCGTATAATACTGCAGAAAAAAAAAAAAAAAAAAAAAAAAACTTGCAGAAACAGGTTGCATCGTGGCTACAACCGTCTACTCAGGGCTAAGGGGGCTAACAAATAGTTCTACAGGAACGTATGTTAAATCTTAGCCCGCCTCCTCCTCTTCCTCCTCCACCTCTTCCTCCCCACTATCACAGTCACCATCGTCCCATAAAATTAACAACACTCACGAACTACCACGGTGCACCCGAAAGTGATTACAATTGTGATTACAATATTTTTTTCCAGGTTTTGGGTGGTTAAAAGAATACGACCGTATTATACGACCGTTTTTTTGCACCAACCCAAAGACGCACCTCTGGACCGTTTTAAATCGTAATAAACGGCCGAATTCCACGATACCATATTATATGGTAAAAAAGAACCACCTTTTTTTCTCTCTCATGTACAGCATTTGGTAAAAAACTCGCGACCTCTGCTTGTAATGAGCAAGCCCATCTCATGCCTTTGCTTTGCTTGCTTCGTGTGCTGCAGTGCTGGTCCGTGGACTTCAATGCACCAGCATGCGAGAGCATGGAGTACAACCACCCACACTGCCAGGTGAGTGCGCTGATTTATAACACAGGTGTGCCAGCCAGGTGAGTACAACCACGCACATTATGAGTTCCTGGTGATACTCCAACAGCTGTCCTCCCTGTTGGACTAGTTCTGAAGCGCCCCCACGATTGCTGTTGCTGAATCATCTGCACTCCTTTGAGCTCTTCCTCCTGTCCTCCCCCCCCTCCCCCTTCCCCCCCCTTCCCTGATTCTGCTCAGGTGTGCAACGAGAGACAGCTGACGATACTCAAAGCGCTGCCCTCCCTGCTGCTGAGCCGCTGTGCCGTGGCATCGTATGACTCTTTTCCCCCTCGCCCTCACTCCCTTTTATGCACTTGCCCAGGTGCGCAACGAGACGGCCGACGAGTTTCTGGAGATACTAAAAGAGCTGCCGGCCCTGCTGAGCCGCTATGGAGTGAGCTCCGCTGGAGCCTCGGGGTCCTCTGGGTCCCCTGGGTCGGCACCAGCAGTGGTTGTGGAGGCAGGTGGGGAAGTGGGGAGCAAGGCTGTGGCGCATAAGCACAAGGTGGTTCACCACTCGCACCACCAGCAGCAGGAAGGGGAAGGATCGGGAGAGAAGGTGGGGGACGGAGAAGAGGAGGAGATGGAGGAGGAGGAGGAGGAAGAGGAGGAGGAGGTTGAGACGAGAGGGAGGGGGAAGAGGAAGAGGGGGAAGGGGAAGGCAGCTGATGCGAAGAAGTTGTCATCTGGGAACAAGGGGCAGGAGGGACAGGCGAGTGATGGTGCAGGGGGCAAGGGCACCTCTGGGAAGGGAGAGGCAAAGGCAGCGGGAGAGGAGGAGAGCAGTGACGAGGAGATTGACGAGGGGGAGTTTGAGGTGGGGCAGATCGTTGGGGTGAGGTACATTGCTCCCACGGAGAAGGGACGACCTGCAGGCATTTACTTTAAGGTGAGTTGGATTGTTTGTGCTGATGTTGCAGTCTGTCTGCTTACCTGTGTGGTTGATGCAAGAGTATGATATATATCATATCTTCGTGCTGGGCGAGTTGGGGCATGCACACCTCTCTTACCTGTCATAGCCATGCTCCTCACTGTTTCACATGCAGGTTCGATGGAAGGGGTATGGCCCACTGGACGACACCTGGGAGGCAGAGGAAAGCCTCAGGTGAGCCTGCCTAAGTCTTCCCTGGGTGAGCGCGCTCTATTATGCCACAACATGCCATGTCATACCACACCATGCCATGTTTTTCCATGCCATGCCATGCCAACCAGGAGCAGGACATTGTCATGGCGTACTAGTGACATCACATTGTCATGGCGTAATTGTGACATCACATTGTCATGGCGTAATAGTGACATCACATTGTCATGGCATAATAGTGACATCACATTGTCATGGCGTAATAGTGACATCACATTGTCATGTTGTCACAGTGTCATCACATTGTCATTGTGTAACAGCAACATCACAATGCCATGGTGTAACCATAGCAACACCTCGTCGTCTGCACAATGCCCTCACGGTTGTGTCTGCAGCTCGTGCAAGCCGGCCATCAGGGACTATCTGGTGGAGCTGAAGGAGAAGAAGCTGCTCCCTTTGCCGGTAAGAAGCGGATTGCTGCAGTTTTCCCAGGTCGTCTTTGTTGCTGCATCTCGTGCAAGCAAGCAATGAGGGATTATCTGTGGAGGTTGAGGAGAAACCGAGGAGAAACCGAGGAGAAACCGAAGAGAAACCGATTTCCTTGCCTGCAAGGCTCTTGCTGCTCTGCTGCCCACCAAAACCTGTAGTAGCTGTATTGTCCATAAGCATCCAGCTCGCCAAGGCTCTTTAAGCTTTCTTGGCAGGGCGACGTAGTGACTTTTGAGTCGACTCAAAAGTCAGCGGTATTGTCCATAAGCACCCAGCTCGCCAAGGCTCTTTAAGCTTTCTTGGCAGGACGACGTTGACACCATCTGTGGAGGGCCCCCGTGCCAGGGGGTGAGTGGGTTCAACCGGTTCCGCAACATGGAAGTCCTTTTGTCCTGCATGAAGAACCATTCTGAGGTGCCTCATATTGAATCTCTCTCTGCCCACTTTCATGCCAGGGCGACGTTGACATCATCTGTGGAGGGCCCCCGTGCCAGGGCGTGAGCGGGTTCAACCGTTTCCGCAACATGGAAGACCCGCTGGCGTGCGAGAAGAACCGGCAGCTGATCGTGTTCATGGACATCGTGGCATGGCTGGCGCCCAAGTGGGTGCTCATGGAGAATGTCGTCGATTTGATGAAGTTCAAAGACGGGATCCTGGCGAAATATGCGATCGCACGACTGGTTGGCATGGGATACAAGGTGAGAGTACGGGATTGGTTCTCTGCGTAAACCGTTGCTTCTCTATCGATTGGATCCCCTTGTCAATTGGATCTCTAAGACCCCAATTCCATCTTCCTTTCACCACCTGTTCCCCCCATGCAGTCTCGCACCGGAATCATCGCAGCCGGGTGCTTTGGAGTCGCACAGTTCCGCCTTCGAGCCTTCTTCTTCGGCGCATTGAATGGCCATGTAATGACAGCCTTTTTTCTTTGTATGCTGGTCACGTACTCTAGCTTAATAAGCCAAGGAACCTGTACCCCATTTAACACTTGTGTGTTATGCACCCTTGTGCCAAGCCTCCAATTTGCAATCATCTGAGCGCTTGCTAATGTGACATCCCCTTATTCCTTTATCTTTTCCCCCCCTCCCTTTACCCTCTTAAGGCGCTTCCAAGCTTCCCCTTGCCAACCCATCTCGTTGCTAGTGAAAGAGGCTGTGTGCCAACCCGCTGGTTGGTGAGTAATGGTTAGAGGGATTGCTAAGAGAATGTAAGTGGCTTTTTTTAGGCGCTTAAAACCGGGGTGTAGCGTTTAGGACGTGGTAACCATGTAATTGGCAAAGTCGCTGATGCCATCAACCATTCAAAATCTGTTTCCTCGAGTTTACTTGCATAACATTAGAAAAACGCTAGACGGTGGTTATAGGTTATAGACCCCTCCCTCCCATGCACACATCTCTTTGCTAGGGAAAGAGGCAGTAGGCCAACTCGTTGGACGGTGAGTGGCAGGTAGTTAGGAATACCTTTGGAGTTTCGGCTACACACGATCTTCTTCTCAATGGTTGCTGATTGTGTGCTTAGAGCCTCTCTTGGTTACCCTTACTCCAGTATGTTGACTTCACTTCTCGGGTTCATATCGTTGCAGAGAAACTTTGTTGGTTGGGAAGAGAAGTCTCCCGTGCTGAAGACGCTGAGGCCGGCGCTCGTCCTAAAGGATGTCATCTCGGAACTCCCCCCGGTGAGCTCGCTTTTCTTGCGATTACCATGATCATGTTGATGGGTGTATGGATGGGTGAAAGAATACATGAGGGACAAGGAACTGAGGCTGGTAAGTAAGGCGTAGCTTGTATGCTTAGGCATGACTTGCGACGATCTTACAAAGGTCACAATGAATGCGATAACACCACCCTCGCAATAGGCCTCGTACGTGCTACACTGATGATTGATGCAGAGCTTTTGAATCGACCCAATGGAAAAAGAAAGAATGGAGGAAAGAATGGCTCATTTGTAGGATGAGGTGCAAGTCGAATCAGCGAGCCAGTGTGCTTGGACGAACCATGAAAGACAAGATTCTTGGTGGGATGAATCATGCTCGTACTGCTGCAAGCACACAATGATTCAACGTGCTTGAAGCCAATGAAGTACGCTGGAGGGCTTTTTGCAGCCAAGCGAAGTAAGCAGTCCTTTTGAGGGGCCACAGCATTTGCATTAAAAGTTGAGCCGTGAGGAAGGTGAGTGAGTGGAGTGGAGCCCCAACTGCCAAGACCGCTATCGAGGTGAGATGGAGTCAGTTTGCCTGATAGAGATCTCTAGTAGTAATGATGTGCGACAAAGCATAAAGACCTCGTTCTGTGACAAAATTGGCATCTTGTGGCTTTCACCCAACTAATGCAGGTGACAAACGCCACAACAGCTGACGTCATGAATTACACACGGCCGCCTGCCAATAACTTCCAACGATTCATACGCCTCCCCAAGTCCGGTAAACCCACTTCTTGCTCCATCGTTCTCTTCTCAATTGGTCCTTTGTATTACATAGAAGAAGGGTACATGCAAGAACATAGGGACACGCACAAAGGTGAGTCCTAACAGCGCCGGCTCAAGTACTTGATGGAGATCTCCCACGGGCAGGGGCTCCGCTCGTCCGCCCCAAGGCGACTCCTCGGCCGCCGAGGCCTGGTTGATCTTGGTGTTCAGTGCCACCGCTTGGTGCCACCGCTTGCCCCCGTTGCAGAGTGACGGACCACTGTTGAAGGTACTCGTGGAAAAGTTTGGCAGCTTCGTGTGAAGTAGGTGCCGCGTTGTACCGCTTCTTCTCGGCCAGAACCGAAAGCAAGGAGACCAACCTCTTCACGAGGGTGGCCAACCTTTGGGCGGACGAAGCCATCCACCACCCTTGCACGGGAACGGTCTGGCTGTGTGACGTCACTGTCACGGACCCTATTTCCAAGGAGGACCCGAATGCCCGCAAGGGGACCGGCTGGGCTGGGCGGGTGGCAGCTCGAGGAAAGGAGAACAAGTACCGCCCAACTGCCCGGGACGAGTGGGTCGGCTTCTTTGCCATGGCGGCTGAAACGTATAGGCTCACCTCGCTGCTATTCGAGCGCATTGATCACAAAGACTGTGATGGGTGCCCGTTCGACCAGAGCCATCGGCACAGGGCAAGCGGGGGTCCTGGATGGGCTGGCGCTTGGGGCAGTCACAGACATGGGGCGTTGAGAACGGGAGGTCGAGGTGGAATGCGACCGCCGTGGAGAACTGGCTGGGGGAAAGACGCAGGGCAGAGGCCAGAGGGAGGGAGTGGAGCCAATCACCAGCACCTGGACCCGCGAGGGACTGGAGGTGCTGGGTGTGTCCCTGCAGTGTGTTGAGCGGCATCAGGCGAGCCTAATCGGGCAGGAGTGTGTAACGCTCCACCTGCACTTGCAGCGCTAGAGCTCGTTGCAGCTTAGGTGGGTCAGGGCAGGCGCGCTCGAGCCGCAGCAGATCGGCAGCCGAGGCGGGAAGAGCGTTCTCGAGTGAGACGAGGCACTGGGGGAACGGCGCGGCTGCAGCGGCGTCTGGGGTTATCTGCTCGAGTAGGCCGGCCACTGCCGGCGGCACCTCGGGGAGATCGTTCAGCAAGTGGGTAGAAGCCGCAACGGAGGTGAGGTAGCTCGAGCCGGCTTCCACAGCCGGGTTGCTGGTCCCAAGGCCCCCGAGGGTGGTGGGCAGGGACGCTTGGTCCCACATCCGCCGCCGCTCCGTGGACCCACGTGGCAGTGGCCGCTCCCCCCAGGCGTCCCATTCATTGGTGGGGAGCGTGTCAGGCGGGGTCGAGCGGAGCAGGTAAGTGAATCGCCGAGCGACACAGCGAGTCAGGAGCAGCAGAGAGAGCTGCGGGTCCATGTCTGAGAGGAGCGGCAGCGGGGCAGCGGCAGAGGAGAGGCGGGCGCGGATGGCAACAGCGCAGGCGTCCGGCGACCCAATCGGGCTTCTGAGTACCTTGAGGCCACCGGCGCTGGCGGCGATGCCGTCAGGTAGGGCGGTCGGTGCCAGCGAGCTGGGGCTCCAAGCCTCGCATTTCGCGGGATTATGCTGGAGCCTACCCGCAGCAACTGCTGAGGTGAGGTGACGGAAGGCAGCGGAGCAGACTGCCGGGGGGCCAAGCAGAGTGACGTCATCCGCGTAAGCTAGGATGACGACCTCTGGGAAGGCGGCAGCCATAGCTGTTAGCAAAGGGTGGAGGTCCGCGGCGAAGAGGAGCACGCCCAGCTGGTCCCCCGGGCGAACTCCTCTCGCGCTCGATAGCGGCGGGGCGCTGAACCCACTGTCGATGAAGAGGTCTGACGGCTCGCCGTAGGAAAGTCGGACGAATGGGATAAGAAATTCGAGTTCAGTCCCGCGGAGGCCCTCGAAAACGGCGGCACGCTGGATGTCGCTAAAAGCATTGGCGAAATAAATTTGCAGGGCCACATGGCCGGTGTGGATGCGAGGTAAGCCCGGGTGATGTGGATGATATCCTCGGCGCCACCAGAGATCGCGACACCAAATTGAATCGGTGCGAAATGGAGGCGGGCCGGGGCTGCGGCCAGGAAAAAGGCCGCCCTTGGCGAAGATGCGATGCAGGACCTCGCCGACCACGATGGGTCGAGTGCCGTCGGGGGGCTTGGAGAAGGCGAGGAGGCGGGAACCCGTGAGGTGCGAAGAAGCTTCGGGGCAGAGCTTGCCCGCAAGGGTAGAGTTGGTGAGCGCGAGGAGATGTCAGCAGATGTCTCCGTTGGAGAGCGCGGCGTCGCAGAGAGGATGTCAGCAGAATCTCAAAAGTAGTGCCCGAGAGGCCCGAGGGGCCCTCGTCGCAGTAGTGCCCGAGGGACCTGCGCTGACTCCGTTGGGCAGCTGCGAGAGGATGCGGCGAAAGACCTGGGCAGAGATGGACGGATTATGCTCGAGGGTGTGTGAGAGGACCCAGTCGGCAAGGCGAGGGTAGCAGCGGGGTGGCGTGACAGGAGAGCTTGGAGGGTCTCCTCAGTGGATGGGCTGACAGGAGTAGCCTCAAGGGCCTTGATTGCCTTGCGGAGGTTACCACGTTTGGCAAGACCCTCAGCACGTCGGATCTGCAGCATGGCGTGGAGGTAGGTGGAGATGGACGGCAGCTGCTGCTTCGGCAGAAAGGTCCGCCCAGGATCCACGCCAAAATGCCTCCAGTCAACGCTGGACAGCTGGCCAATCACGTTTGCGGGAGGAGCCAGGGCGGAGAGTCAGCCGCGGGAGGAAGAACATGAGTCTCCAGCCTGGCACATAATCAGGAGCATCGGCCAATCGGAGGAGGGGTGTCAGGAGACACGTGACGAACTCCTCGCGAATGTGGCGGGGGGTGTGGCGGGCTAGGGGTGGTTGGCGACTGTCACGAAGGGGGGTGAGGTCCCAATCCCCAATTTGTGCGAAAAGATCGTCCCGCGCCGCTTGCGCTGCGGGCAAAAGGAAATTCAGATCTGTCGGAGGGAAATTTTCCTCCTCGGCTCAGCCAAGGTTCGGCGCGGCTTGTCGACAGTTCGGGCGAGAATTGGGTTCATCCCCACTGTCTCCCCCAGACCACGACTCGAAAACCCTCTCCCTTGAGAGGGTATAAGTGGAGTCACCCTTATTGCTCTCCTCAGCAGCTGCAGCAGCTGCCCCGTTCTCGCCCTCCCCCTCTAGCTCAGCAAGCCGCCTTCGAACCGCCTGGACGAAGGTCGCAGGTGCACCTCTCCCTCCGCAGCGCCTGCCACCGCCATAACGGCCACGACCCCGAGCCCCTGGGGTCAATGCGACGCTCCGCCCAGCGTGTCACTGCGCTTGTAACTGCGGCGTCACCACGCTACTGGGCGGGGGGATGGCATCCTCGCATTATCAGAAGCGCGGGCGCTCGCCGGAGCGTGCGCATGGGCGCCATCGGACCCCTGATCGCGCAGAGTCGGGGCGGCGGGGCTCGGAGCGTTGGCCTGGCCAGTCCCGATGGCGCCTGAGGCGGTTGCTCCGCTGCCGCCTGCGATGCAGCAGCCGACGGTGCAGGAGTTGCTGCAGGCATGGGGGGTGCCGCCTCTTCCGCAGTTGGCGGTGCTGGCACCGGAGCAGGGCGCGGGGACTGACGGGGAAGCGTGGCAGGAAGGGGAGGGTTCAGATCTGTCAGCAGGTGCGCACCGCCAGAAGCGTCCCCGCACGGATGGACAGTCCACGGGAGGTTTAACGGCAGAAGCGCATCAGCCCCCACCGACGGAGAGGCGACCGAGGGAGACGGAGACGTTCCTGCGGCTGAATTCGGCGAGGAGCTGCATGATGTGCCTGACGCAGATACTCGAGGTGTCGTGCTTAGCGCTGAGGCGCCCCCGCCAGGAGGGGGTGCTGATGGAGCACCAGCAAGGCGAATGCCAGACACTGGAGGCAGCGGCGAAGGCGGCGCTGGTCGCGTCGTGGCCCGGGCACGCTCCGGGAAGAACGTTAGAAGTGCTCCGGTCCGCTCTGGTCCGGGAAGAGTGCTACCGATGGGTACTGCCGCGGTGGTAGCGGATCTGGGGAAGAAGATTCGGGCGGGCCGAGCATTAGAAGTGCTTGACGGCTTCGTGTCAGCACTCCGAGAGGTTGATGGAGTCGTTGCGCTCCTCCTCGACGATCTGAGCGTAGCGTAGCGTAGGCAGGCGGTTTCCGCGGCGGGGGTACTGTTGGTCCAATGGGGTAAGGCTAGCCGCCAGACCGAGAATGTGGTGCGCCGCCATCATGCATGCCGCGTGCTAGGCGTGATGGAGCCCATTACAATTTGACGTGTGAGGTCTTCTTTGTTGATGTCAAAGATGCGCTTGTCAAGTCCCCGTGTGCACTTGTCGTCCCGTAATGCGCGGCCGGCGCGAGGCGCCACCAGAATGTGAGCAAAGGAATGAACGAGAACTGAATGGGACAGACAAGGACGGGAGGGTAGTTTTGAGGCGCCTGAAAACTGAATGGGAAAGACAAGGACGGGAACGCTAAGTAGCTAGCAGGAGTAGGCTCAGGTGCACTCTTCTTCTCTCTCCGTCACCAGAATGTGCGCAAAAGAATGAATCCTTCTTTTTTTGGTCTCCCCTCCCTTGCATGTACCCTCTTGATCCCCATGCATTCCCTCTGGCCTCTTTGCCCTAGTTGTTCCATCATCCTTATGCACCCTCTCTCGCTCTTTTATATCCCACCCCCCGCTCTTTTTCTTAAAAACCCTTTCTCTTCCTTCCCTTCTCGTGTAGCCTTCCGTCCTCCTCCCCCAGGTGCGACCTCCCCGAGCTCGCCCTGGTCTTGGGATGCAAACCCCAAGCTCCTGGACCACCGCACGCACAACCTCAACGCCGACGACTTCTATCGCGTGGAAAGGATTCCCCATCGAGAGGTGAGCACTTTCGAAGATTGCTGGGAGGGTGTTTTGGGGTGCATTAGAACAGTGCTTTAAAGCTCAATGTCTGGGAGGGTGTTCTGGGGGTGCATTAGAACACTGCTTTAAAGCTCAATGTCTGGGAGGGTGTTTTGGGGTGCATTAGAACACTGCTTTAAAGCTCAATGTCTGGGAGGGTGTTTTGGGGTGCATTAGAACACTGCTTTAAAGCTCAATGTCTGGGAGGGTGTTTTGGGGTGCATTAGAACACTGCTTTAAAGCTCAATGTCTGGGAGGGTGTTTTGGGGTGCATTAGAACACTGCTTTAAAGCTCAATGTCTGGGAGGGTGTTTTGGGGTGCATTAGAACACTGCTTTAAAGCTCAATGTCTGGGAGGGTGTTCTGGGGGTGCATTAGAACACTGCTTTAAAGCTCAATGTCTGGGAGGGTGTTTTGGGGTGCATTAGAACACTGCTTTAAAGCTCAATGTCTGGGAGGGTGTTTTGGGGTGCATTAGAACACTGATTTAAAGCTCAATGTCTGGGAGGGTGTTTTGGGGTGCATTAGAACACTGCTTTAAAGCTCAATGTCTGGGAGGGTGTTTTGGGGTGCATTAGAACACTGCTTTAAAGCTCAATGTCTGGGAGGGTGTTTTGGGGTGCATTAGAACACTGCTTTAAAGCTCAATGTCTGGGAGGGTGTTTTGGGGTGCATTAGAACACTGCTTTAAAGCTCAATGTCTGGGAGGGTGTTTTGGGGTGCATTAGAACACTGCTTTAAAGCTCAATGTCTGGGAGGGTGTTTTGGGGTGCATTAGAACACTGCTTTAAAGCTCAATGTCTGGGAGGGTGTTTTGGGGTGCATTAGAACACTGCTTTAAAGCTCAATGTCTGGGAGGGTGTTTTGGGGTGCATTAGAACACTGCTTTAAAGCTCAATGTCTGGGAGGGTGTTTTGGGGTGCATTAGAACACTGCTTTAAAGCTCAATGTCTGGGAGGGTGTTTTGGGGTGCATTAGAACACTGCTTTAAAGCTCAATGTCTGGGAGGGTGTTTTGGGGTGCATTAGAACACTGCTTTAAAGCTCAATGTCTGGGAGGGTGTTTTGGGGTGCATTAGAACACTGCTTTAAAGCTCAATGTCTGGGAGGGTGTTTTGGGGTGCATTAGAACACTGCTTTAAAGCTCAATGTCTGGGAGGGTGTTTTGGGGTGCATTAGAACACTGCTTTAAAGCTCAATGTCTGGGAGGGTGTTTTGGGGTGCATTAGAACACTGCTTTAAAGCTCAATGTCTGGGAGGGTGTTTTGGGGTGCATTAGAACACTGCTTTAAAGCTCAATGTCTGGGAGGGTGTTTTGGGGTGCATTAGAACACTGCTTTAAAGCTCAATGTCTGGGAGGGTGTTTTGGGGTGCATTAGAACACTGCTTTAAAGCTCAATGGCTGAGGGTGCATTTGAGGGAGAGTGGGACCCCTGCTTGGTAAAGCTCAAAGTTAGCGATTTTTACTGTGTGTGGCCCATCCAAGGACAGATGTTTAGGGCTTACAACTAGCTTTTGCTAACTCAGAATGCACAACTTGTCTCAACTACCTCTCGCCCGGTTCCCCTTTCTCCCTCTTCCCATCCACCCACTTGCGTGGAGTGGAGTGCTGTTTGTTGACTAAAAATTCTCCCTCTAACTCCCTAGACATGAGCACAACCGGGTAATTACCCGACCCGACCCGGTTTTGCCCTACCCGCGATCGGGTCCGGTTCGGGCCGGGTCGGGTAATTTCCGGGTAATGTTTGGAGGTCTGTTACCCGAGCCGACATTTTATTACCGGGTAATTGAGTACCTGTCTGGCGGGTCGGGTATACCCGACCCATATTTAATTGAAGTCGGGTAATATTACCCGGGTTCCCCTAGGTGGCTGTAAATTTCAGCAAACCCGGAGTAACAAACCCGAAGTCGGGTCGGGTAATAAATCACCCGACATTTCATGTAGTTCTCTGGTAACGGGTATGCATTACCCGGCCCGAGTACCCAACCCGACCCGTCCGGGTAATTCGTCAAAATCCTATTACCCAACCCGGCCGGGTAATTCGTCAAAATCCTATTACCCAACCCGGCCGGGTAATTCGTCAAAATCCTATTACCCAACCCGGCCAAAATGTCGGGTCGGGTCGGGTACCCGCGACCCGACCGGGTAAAATGCTCAAGTCTATGACTCCCCCTTGGCGCCTCTCCCCTCGCAGGGAGCGTGTTTCCGGGACCTGCCAGGAGTGGTGACGGACCCTGTCACTAAGAAGTGCTCCCTGGACAAGAATATCCCCCGCCCGCTGATTCCACACTCAGGCAGTTTTCTGGTGAGAGCATAGCATTCTCTAGTGTGAGGCGCCTCAATGCCAGGAGTGGTGACGTGACGGATGGACATGTGGTGCATCCATGCACCTGGTAGTGTGGTGTGTCCATGTGCAATAAATGCTTGTAAGAGATATTCCCATCTACATGCATGTTGCCTGTTCGCCCATCACGGCATTGTCTTCTCTCGTGCCCAAACCATGCCCTCCGTGCTCTCGTGCCCAAACCACGCCCTCCTTGCTCTCGTGCCCAAACCACGCCCTCCTTGCTCTCGTGCCCAAACCACGCCCTCCTTGCTCTCGTGCCCAAACCATGCCCTCCTTGCTCTCGTGCCCAAACCACGCCCTCCTTGCTCTCGTGCCCAAACCATGGCCCTCCTTGCTCTCGTGCCCAAACCACGCCCTCCTTGCTCTCGTGCCCAAACCATGGCCCTCCTTGCTCTCGTTCCCAATCCATGCCCTCCTTGCTCTCGTGCCCAAACCACGCCCTCCTTGCTCTCGTGCCCAAACCATGCCCTCCTTGCTCTCGTGCCCAAAGCCCTCCTTGCTCTCGTGCCCAAACCACGCCCTCCTTGCTCTCGTGCCCAAACCATGGCCCTCCTTGCTCTCGTGCCCAAACCATGCCCTCCTTGCTCTCCTTCCATCTGGCTCCCCATGCAGTGTCCCGACTACGCCATTTCATTCGTGAGGGGCACCTCGTTCAAGTATGTCCTCCAGCCCTCAAAGAATGTCCCCTCTCTCCTCTAGTGAATCTCCTTCACTCACCTGCCGTGTCACTGTGCCATCTTCATGCACCAAATGCCAAAATGCAGACGAGTTTAAATGTCGGTGAGTTGATCTGCTGATGTGTCTAATTGCTGCTTCATGCCCATCATCTTTGCAGAGATAGTTCCTCCCTCCTTATTCTCTATTCCATCAGTCAGCCTTTCTCAACCTTTCTAACACCGCGGTATCAGATCAAATTCACCATATCGTACCGAGCTACATCGTGCCAATCTATACCATATCATACCGATACATGATACAATGTCGTGTGAATATATGTCGTATCATGTCAAATCATATGACGTATATACTACATCACGTCATTCTATATCATATCCTATGATGTCTGTACAATGTTGTGTCATTTCTATTCGCACTATTCCCATTGCATCAGGCCCTTTGCTCGTCTGTGGTGGAATGACACAGTTCCAACTGTGGTCACACGGCCCGAGCCACACAATCAGGTGAGTCCTTCCTGAGAGAAATACAGCAGGTGAGAGTGAGTCCTTACTGAGAAAAACACAGCAGGTGAGTCCTTACTGAGAGTAACACAGCAGGTGAGTCCTTAGAGAAACACAGCAGGTGAGTCGGAGGACTACAGTAACTGAGGGACATTGCGGGGTGACTGCCAACTCGACATGAAACAGGTTGAGAATCTGCTTTTCACAACGCGTAAATTTAATGGCAATTTGATAGTTTGGGGCCCCTATAGGCCTCCTCAGTCACTCACTCTGCCCACAGTCCCTCCTTCCCTGCCTTTCCCCCGCAGAAAATCCTTCGCCTTGACCAGGACTGGGTGCTAATCATCAGCGAGAATGCTCGGGGGGGGCTTTTTTTTGTCGACTCTGAACACTCCCTCCTTCCGTGCCTTTCTCATGCAGAAAATCCTTCACCCGGAGCAGGACCGGGTGCTGACCATCAGGGAGAATGCTCGGCTCCAGGGCTTTCCTGACCACTACAAGCTGTTTGGTGATGCCAAGGATCGGTAAGAGAATATTGAAGTGAGGCTTTTTGAAGTGTCCTCGAGAAGCATACTGATTAGGTCAAGGAAAGGCAAGGATGTTATAGAGTGCTTCATTGCAAGCCGCAGTGAACTTGCCTAGTGTTGCCAGCTCACATTAGAGTTGAGGTTCAGAAATAACAAGCCCATAGCGTTTCTGGCTTTTGTTTTTATTATTATTATTAATAATCTTTCCCATGTGGCCTTGGCATTTGCAGGTATTGCCAAGTGGGCAACGCGGTTTCAGTCCCGACTGCCATGGCTCTCGGATACTCCATTGCAGGAGCTGCACTAGGAGGCACCTCCACTGCCACTTATGGCCTTCCAAGCTCTTTTCCCTATTCTCGTTAAGCTTGCAGTGTCTGCTATTATAACTTCGACTGAGGGGGCGGGCTATTATGGTGCATTATTTTATGGCTTAGGATGTCATTCACTCATTATGGGGTATGGTACATATTTTAGGGATATGATACGAGCTAATTTGCACAAGCAATAAACGGATGGTAACACCTGCTACCAACGACAGAATTGTAGGCGAAATGTGCAGAAGTGCCTGGTCCCCTATCTCACGATTTGTCATGTAGTGTTGTTTCAAACAAATGCGACACGGGCAGCATGTTCGTGTTTTCCATTCCCAAAACTTGACAAATGTCGCCAAAATATCCCTCTTTCTTGAACAGTTTCCGCTCATCGGCCCAGCTCACAGTGCTTCTTCTGCCCGAAACTAAATGGTCTCCATGAGAAATCGCGGCATGTCCTTGGGATCATCCTGCCATTGATCTCCCCAACGTCTGTAACGAGAAATCAAGACTCGATTGAAGCACCCCAGCCACACAGAGCTTCGCCCAAAGCGCGGCAATCCCAATGGTTCGGGGTGGTATGGGGGAGGGGAGGACGGCGGTGGCAAGGTGAGATGGTTGGTGAAACGGATGATTCGGCTCAGCTACTATTGCTCACTTGACGTTCCTCCTAGTAGCATCATCATCAGGCATGGTTGTTCCTGGGTAGACCGTTACTGCGAGGAGTGCGTGCTTTGACAATGGTCCTCGCTATGGTGTAATGGTTTGGTACGTCTGCCTACTCACTCGGCCTTCATTCGTTCGGTTCGCATCCCCTTACGTAGTTCAGTGATACGCCACTGACGTCTCTGCTTCATTCACTGGGGTAGGTAAATTAGGGTTTGGAGATTCCTAGCGAGGGAACGTCATGGCCGCCACTAGTTAGCTATCAGTCACTGGTACTCTTGCCCTCGTTGAGCTGCCAATGCTGCATTTGCCGTTAGCTTCCAGCAGATATTATTTGGTCCTTGGAAGACTCAGAATAGGTCTGCGAGTCTAGCTAAAAACATTTCATGGAGTAGCTGGTAAGAGTTTGAGCCGCGCACAACGCGGGAGAAATGGACGGCGTGCGAGAGCGAGGAAGCAGCAGCCGTCGATCCCATCCGCGATCCGCGTCGCTCCGGGAAGGCGTCTACGACGGCAGGCGGCATGACGACGAGCGGGAGGAGCGGGAGGAATGGGGGGAGCGGGGAGAGCGGGGGGAACGGGGGGAGCATGGGGGGAGGGAGGACTGGGGCGAGCGGGGGGTGGTGCGCGACAAGGAGCAGGAGCGGGCGAGGCGGCGGGCGCGGGAGATGGAGCGGGAGCGCGCCAAGGAGAGAGCGCTGGAGCGACGAATCGACAGCCTGTCGTGCGGCACGAGCTCCTTTGCCGCCGCGTCGTTCGACAGCGGCTACGAAAATCCCCATGGGTACGAAGGATCCCGCGGGTTCGAAGGTACCCATGGGCACGGAGGTAGCCATGGGCATGATTACAACCCTCCTGACGGTAACGATCGCGATGCCGGACCAGTCGCCGGCAGACTCGGACTGGACTACCGTCAGGAAGCAGACGACGGTGCTGACGTGGAGCCCGAGTATCGCATGTTCGCGAAAAGCGCGACCGTCGCGCCGCCTTCCAGACACGGCGCCACGGGATTCGGCGAGTCGCCGGTGCATTCGCTCGACGTGCCACGTCAGCGGAGCTTCAGGGAGCGGCGATCTGGCCATGGCTATGAGATGAGTCACGGGAGCGTGGGGTTCGGAGAGTCACCGGTGCACGGGGTGGAGTTTCCACGTCAGCAGAGCCTGAGGGAGCGGCGAGAGCGGAGGTATTTACCTCACGCGTCGCGAGCAGCAGTCCCGCAATCCGCTAGCATTTCCCCGTATAGGCTCCGCGTCGACCCGCGCGCGGGTACAGCGGATGGACTCGTTACCAGCAGCCCCGATTTAAGAGTAAACTACGCGCCTCCGCCGGCCGTTGAAGCGGCGCTGGATCCGCGACGCCAGGCCATATCGACGTCCGCGCCTCGGAGCCGCGTGCCGGCCGCCGAATCTCACTCGTCCAGGAGCGTGCGCGAGTTTCGACGGTCACGATCGGCCGTTCCAAAAACCACGGATACCTCGGAGTTACTAGGAGGCGACTTTACCGAGGAACAGCTCCGTTATTATCTGCTTCATCATTCGCACGAAGACCCGTCCTCGTCGCCCGCGCCCTCGCAGCTTATCAGCAGCAGCAGCAGCGGCAGGGAGCCGTACACGCAAGACTACCCCCAAACTTACCCTCAAAACTTTCCCCAAAACTACCCCCAAAATCCCGAAAAAACACCGGAGCACGTGTGGGGAGGGCCGGGGGAAGCATGGGATGGGGACAGGGAGCGGGAGCGGGAGGGGGAGAGAGAAAGAGACCGAGAAAGAGATCGCGACCGCGACCGCGAGAGCGGCGGGAACACGAGCTCGAGCCACACTAGCGCAGCGAGCCACTCGAGCGCGGGGCGCAGCAGATCCAGCGTTCCACGCTCCGGAAGCAGGAGCAGGTCGGGTTCCGCCAGGCGCGGGGTTCCGCGGGTGAGCAGCGGGGGGGGGAGGGTGCAGCGCTCCGCGTCCGTGGGGCTGTCGGACTCCGCGGAAGAGGAGGAGGAGGAGGAGGACGGGGAGGAGTTTCTAACGTCGGTTCCCCCCGCCGCTATGGACGTTCTGCTGGGAAACACGGGGAAGAAAACCGCGGCTGGAGGGTGGAGAAAGTCCGTGTCTACCTCGTCAGCAGCACCAGCTGCAGCAGGGGGGCAGGGGAGAGCGGGGCTAGCACAGGCGCCAGGGCAGGGGTGGGGACAGGGGATAGGGCAAGCGACAGGGCAGGGAGCAGGGCAGGGAGCAGGGCAGGGGTTAGGGCAGGGGCCGATGGGGGGGAGGAGCTGGGAGAGGCGGGAGGATGCGCAGGCGGAAGCGATATATGGGGCGCAGGGGGAGGCGATGTATGGGGCGCAAGAAGGGGAGGAGGACGAGGATGGGGTGCTTGAGGCATATGCCGTGGACGACCTCGATGAGTTGGATGAGATGGCGGTTGATGGTGCATGGGGGGTGGAAAGCGGTTACATGGGAGGTGGAGCTCAGCAGCACGTGCATCCCATGCAGCAGCAGCAGTATGTGGGGAACCACCAGCCCCAGCAGCTTTACCAGCAGCAGTACCCTAACGAGTACCACCAGCAACAGCAGTACTACCAGCAGCAGCAGCAGCAGCAGCAGCAGCCGCTTCAGTTACGCCAGCAACACCAGCCGCAACAGTGCCAAGACCAGTCCTTTCAACAGCAACTGCAACAGCAACCTCAACCGCAACTGCCGCAGCAGCAGCAGCAGCAGTCCTTGATGAGGACCCCCCCACCAGAGTTCAGCTCTCCACGGCACGCAGACGACATGCGCCGCCGCGCCTCCTCCCTCTCCCCTGCTCGAGGGGCCATCTCCGCCTCAGGAGAGCTCTCTCCCTTCCGTGCCACTGCTGCCTCCGCTGCTGCTGCCGGTTATGGGGGTGGCGGTGGGGCGTGCGGCCAGCATGGGCGCACTGGCAGCAGCAGCAGTAGCCTTGGGCACGCGTCTCCCAGCCTGGGGCATGTATCGCCTACCACCACTGGCCTTGTATCTTCCAGCGTTGGGCGTGTGTCGCCGACCCGTGCCAGGCAGGGGCATGCGTCCCCTGGGCGAGGGTATGGCTCTGGGGGATTGGGCGACTATCCACCTGCGGGTTTGGCTGTCGGCGCTGCCGCTGCTGTCGGTGCTGCTGGTGCTGGCCCGTGTGTGGGGGAGGATGAGAGTGAGAGGCAGGCAGCGCAGCAATGGCAGCCAGGTGCGCAACCAGGTTCTCAGCCAGGTGTGCAGCCAGAAGATGTTCTGGAGCGAGGGGAGGGCAACGCAGTGCACTCGCAAGGAATGGGAGCGTCTCCCTTGGGCACCACAGCAGTGAGGAGTGCTCGGGGTAGCACGGGGATGCCAGGGGAAGGGGATGGGGGAGACAGTGGTGAGGGGGTGAAGCAGGACGGCCGAGAGAGACTGAGAGACGGCTCCCAGAGTGGGGAGGATGAGCTGGTGACTGCTGCTGCTCTGGTCAGCGGAACAGCGGCCTCCGGTGACGGCAGGGAGACTGCTGACGGATCGGATGAAGCAGGAGGAGCAGGGGGGGCAGGCGGAAGGAAGTCAAGTGAGGGTTCCTCTGCTGCTGCTGGTGATGATGCTGATTCAGGGGGTGCAGCAGCAGGGGGCGCAGCAGCAGGGGGCGCAGCAGCAGGGGGTGCGTCAGGAACCGGTGCAGGGGCGGCTGGTAGGGGCAGTGGGGGGGGCGGAGGAGGCGGGTTCGCAGGGATAGCGCTGGCTCGGAACCTGAGTCTGCAGGTGAAGAAGGCAGAGCACCAGGTCTCCCTGGATCGGAACCTGTCGCTGCGCAACATCAAGAAGCAGGGCAAGGAGTTCGTGCCCAAGCTGACAACCCTGCTGAAGAAATCAGGTATGCGTTCGAGTATGATCAAATCAAGGGAAGGCAGAGCACCAGATATCCCTGGATCGGAACCTCTCTCTGCGCAACATCAAGAAGCAGGGCAAGGAGTTCGTGCCCGAGCTGACCACCCTTCTGAAGAAGTCAGGTAGGCCTTCCCCTCCTTCCCCTCCTTCCCCTCCTTCCCCTCCTCCCCCCCCCGCTTTCCCAGACTCAAGCAATCCCACCCCCTCTTCCGTCTCCCTGCTTCTCCCCAGCACAGTAACGACAGTGGGCGCGGGCATCAGCTATGCGGGGGCGGCGGGGCTGGGCTGGGTGTGGCACACAGAAGACCCCATTTCTCTCCCCATACCTTCGCCCCCCATGTCCCCCCAACCCCTTCCAGCCACCACAGCGGGCGCAGGTATAAGATGACTTTTGAGTCGACTCAAAAGCAACCCCTTCCAGCCACCACAGTGGGTGCAGGCATAAGCAATGCAGGGGCAGCGGGGCTGAGTGTGGTAGGGGCGGGAATCAGTGTGGCTGGTGGGTCTTCGCAACACATCATTCCGTTCTCTCCCTTCCTATTCCTCCCTCCCAACCACCTCAGCGGGCGCGGGTATAAGCGGTGCGGGTGCAGTGGGGCTGGCAGACAGAAGTCCCCATTCCTCTCCCCATACCTTCTTCCCCTATTCTCCTCCCCCCTCTTCCAGCCACCACAGCGGGCGCGGGCATAAGCTATGCAGGGGCAGCAGGGCTGAGTGTGGCGGGGGCGGGGATCAGCGTGGCTGGCGCGGGCTTCAGTGCGGCAGGGGCGGGCATCAGCGCCACGGTGGGCAAGAGACCGCCCAAGCCGGGCAGATCCGCCACTGAGAAGGAACGCTCCATGCCCTCGCTGTCCATGCCAAGGTGAAGCTCTTATAGTGTGGCGAGGGTGGGGCTCAGTGTGAGGTGAGAGAAGTAACATAAGAGAGAAAAGTGTTAACTAGAAAGGGAGCCAAGAGGCTCTATAGTACAACCAAGGAGCAAGGAATGGTTGGAACGGAAGGCACTCCTATTGGCTACAAGAGTGGCCAATGGGAGAGGTAGCTTGGAGGGGAAGCAACCCCAAAGTGTGGTGGTTGCTGATTGGTGGTCGGTTGGAAAGTGCCAACCAAAGGACCAAGGCCAAATCCAATCTTGACCAACCAAATTTGTGGTTGGTGATCCCAACCAACAACCCCCCAATAACTTAAATGTCTACACCTCCTATTCTAGTGATGCATGTTGTATATAATAATAATATTACAACATGAGGGTGGGGTTAAAGCTCACTGTGTGTGTATGAGTGTGGCGGATCCGCCACTGAGAAAGAGCGCTCCATGCCCTCACTGTCCATGCCAAGGTGCGCTGCTGCTTGACCCGTCCATCCATCCATCCATGTGTGTGTGTGCCACCCATGCCAAGGTGAGCTTCATGGGGTGGGAACGAGTGCATTAAGGAAAGCTCATAAGGGTCTGGCATGTCCGCCACTACGTTCCACGCCCTCTCTCAAAACCCTCTCTCAATACCCTCTCTCTCTCAACGCCCTCTCTCTCTCTCAACGCCCTCTCTCTCTCAAGGTATGCCTGGCATCTTATGCCGGCACGGCGAGATGGCACGGCGATGAAGCATCCTTCAAAAGAGAAAACGACGTGTTCTTTCACGCACGGCTCCCCAATTTCCGTCTTTTTTGTCTGCCCTGCCTGCAGGTCTCTCACTCTTTCCAGACACAAAGACGGGCCTGAACGGCCAGATAAAACTTTTGGTGACCTGCCCGCACCCAAGCGCACACACTTCCAGTACTCTGAGCTCCAGGCAAGCATGCTCACACTCACACTCACTCTCACACTTACTCTCACACTCACTCTCACATTCACGCACAAGCTGCTAGCGATGAGTACGTCATGGTTGTCCACCCTTCGCTATTGTCCACCCTTTCTTTGATATTGTCCACCCTTCGCTATTGTCCACCCTTTCTTTGATATTGTCCATCCTTAATTTAACACTGTACACCCGTACTTCAGGGCAGGGGGCAGGGGGCAGGGGGCAGACGGCAGAGGGCAGGGGGCAGGGGGCAGGGGGCAGGGGGCAGACGGCAGACGGCAGACGGCAGACGGCAGACGGCAGACGGCAGACGGCAGAGGGCAGACGGCAGACGGCAGAAGGCAGAGGGCAGAGGGCAGATGGCAGAGGGCAGACGGCAGACGGTAGAGGGCAGACGGCAGACGGCAGAAGGCAGAGGGCAGACGGCAGACGGCAGACAGCTGATGGCAGACGGCAGAGGGCAGACGGCAGACAGCAGAGGGCAGAGGCAGTGAACTATCTTTCTTGCAGGTCATGCCGTTGCCCTGCCTTAATCTCATCTTGCATCGCCTCTTAACCCACTCCTCCCCCACCATCGCCAGCTGGCAACAGGGAACTTTGACGAGGCGAACGTGCTGGGCCAGGGGGGCTTTGGGAAGGTCTACTACGGCGTGCTGCCAGTGCAGCCAGCACAGGTGGGATAGTGGGCTTTGGTTACTGGACCTAGATCGGTGGACTTTTTATAAGGCGAATGTGCTGGGCCAGGGGGGCTTTGGGAAGGTGGACTACGGCGTCCTGCCCGGCCCGTGCAGCCAGCGCAAGTTGGGATGATCTGACCTTTGGGATTTTGAGGAGGCCAATGTGCTGGGTTGGGCGGGCCAAGGGGGGCTTGGGAAGGTGTACTATTTTTTAGGCGCCTCAAAAATAGACTCCCCGGCCCGTGCAGCCAGCGCAGGTTGGGATGATCTGACCTTTGGGATTTTGAGGAGGCCAATGTGTTGGGTTGGGCCAAGGGGGGCTTGGGAAGGTGTACTATGGTGTGCTGCCAGTACAGCCAAGGTGTACTATGGTGGGGGCGTTTGGTATTGGTTTCAACTTTCAAGTAGTGGGCAGTATTTTGGTGGGCGTTAACCGTTGGTCTCCTTTGGCAAGGTGTAGTATGGGATGGGGTGCTGCAGGGTGCTGCAGGGTGCTGCAGGGTGCAGCGAGGGAAGGTGGGCTGAAAGCTGTGGTCAGGTTAGTATAGCTCCTCTTGGGTTCCTTCCATGGGTGGCTGTTGGCTTCAGTGTGTGCTTGTATCCTTTTCAGTGTGTTGGCTTCAGTGTGTGCTTGTATCCTTTTCAGTGTGTTGGCTTCAGTGTGTGCTTGTATCCTTTTCAGTGTGTTGGCTTCAGTGTGTGCTTGTATCCTTTTCAGTGTGTTGGCTTCAGTGTGTGCTTGTATCCTTTTCAGTGTGTTGGCTTCAGTGTGTGCTTGTATCCTTTTCAGTGTGTTGGCTTCAGTGTGTGCTTGTATCCTTTTCAGTGTGTTGGCTTCAGTGTGTGCTTGTATCCTTTTCAGTGTGTTGGCTTCAGTGTGTGCTTGTATCCTTTTCAGTGTGTTGGCTTCAGTGTGTGCTTGTACGTCTGTAACCATACCCCCCCCTGGTGGTGGCAGTGAAGGTGCTGACAAAAGAGGGGGAGGGGAGCTTGAGCATATATGTATATGTAACCATATATGCGCCTAAAAGCATGAGCATACATGTATATGTAACCATGTATGCACACGAGCGTCTGTAACCACAACCCCCCCCAGGTGGTGGCAGTGAAGGTGCTGACAAGAGAGGGGAGGGGGGAGGGAAGGGGGGGGGGGGGGGGGGTCTTATGCGCCTAAAAGCTTGAGCATGTATGTAGCCATGTGTATGCATGCACATCCGTGTCCCCTACACCCCCCACCCTACCCTCCCCCAGGTGGTGGCGGTGAAGGTGCTGACGAGAGGGGGGTCGCAGGGGGATGAGGAGTTCACGATCGAGCTGGAGCTGCTGAGCCGCCTGGAGCACAAGCACCTGGTGAGAGCACAAGCACCTGATGAGCTCATAAGCACCTGATGAGCTCATAAGCACCTGATGAGCTCATAAGCACCTGATGAGCTCATAAGCACCTGATGAGCTCATAAGCACCTGATGAGCTCATAAGCACCTGATGAGCTCATAAGCACCTGATGAGCTCATAAACACCTGATGAGCTCATAAGCACCTGGTGAGTCAGACAGAACAGAGCACCTGGTGGTGAGAGAGACGTTGTAAGTTTGGTACGCCTCATGAATATTCAGTTGCATAGAGCACAGGACACATCCTGTGCACACAAATGCTCATTCTCTCTCCATGTCTTTTGCTACCCAACCGTACCATCCATCCACCTGACTGACCCTACCCTCTCTTGCTGTCCCTCCCTCACACTTACCGCGCGTCTTCCCATCTCCCCGCCTGCAGGTGAAGCTGTTTGGTTTCTGCATGCGATCCCAGCAGCGGCTGCTCGTGTACCAGTTCCTGCCCAACGGCTCACTCACAGACCACATGCACGGTGAGCTGCGATGCTGTGGTGCAGGGTGCCTGTGGTGCAGGGTGCCTGTGGTGCTGGGCTGTTGTCAATGTGTTGCAGGGTGCCTGTGTGTGTTGCTGGGCTGCTCTCAATGTGTTGGTTTGCGGATGCTCCTGTGTGTGTTGCTGGGCTGCTCTCAATGCTCCTGTGCTGCTCGTGTACCAGTTCCTGCCCAACGGCTCACTCACCGACCACATGCACGGTGGGTGGGTTGCGGCTGAGGTGTGCGGCTGAGGTGTGCGGCTGAGGTGTGCGGCTGAGGTGTGCTGCTGAGGTGTGCTGCTGAGGTGTGCGGCTGAGGTGTGCGGCTGAGGTGTGCTGCTGAGGTGTGCGGCTGAGGTGTGCGGCTGAGGTGTGCGGCTGAGGTGTGCTGCTGGTGGTTGGTGAGTTTCTGCTGTGTTGCTGTGAGTGCTCGTGCACCAATCTTTCCCCAACAGCTCCCTACCAGACCACATGCACGGTGAGCTGAATGTTGAATCGCTGATCCTCCTCCAAACGTTGAATGTAAATTTGATCCTCCTTCCTAAACCTTGTTTCTGTGGTGACGTGTCGCTGTGCCCCTGTGGTGACGTGCTGCTGTGCTGTGTTGCTCGTGTACCATGTTCTACCCAACGGCGCTCTGGCTGCAGTACCTGCACTCTCAACTTGTGTTTCCTCATGTCTCCCCCGCCCTGCCCTTCCCTCCCCACGCCAGGATTGAAGAGGGACAAGAACGGCCCCCTATCCCGGGAGCGGCGGCTGAGAATAGCCGTGGGGTCCTCGCGCGGGCTGGAGTACCTGCACTGCACTCACAGTCTCTTAGTGCACCCATCCCCCCCTCCCCCTCCTGCCCTCTCCTCCCTCTCCTCCCTCTCCTCCCTCCCCTCCCTCTCCTCCCTCCCCTCCCTCTCCTCCCTCTCCTCCCTCCCCTCCCTCTCCTCCCTCTCCTCCCTCTCCTCCCTCTCCTCCCTCTTCTCCCTCTCCTCCCTCTCCTCCCTCTCCTCCCTCTCCTCCCTCTCCTCCCTCTCCTCCCTCTCCTCCCTCCTCCCTCTCCTCCCTCTCCTCCCTCTCCTCCCTCTCCCCTCTCCTCCCTCTCCTCCCTCTCCTCCCTCTCCTCCCTCTCCTCCCTCTCCTCCCTCTCCTCCCTCTCCTCCCTCTCCTCCCTCTCCTCCCTCTCCTCCCTCTCCTCCCTCTCCTCCCTCTCCCCTCCTCCCTCTCCTCCCTCTCCTCCCTCCTCCTCTCCTCCCTCTCCTCCCTCTCCTCCCTCCTCCCTCTCCTCCCTCTCCTCCCTCTCCTCCCTCTCCTCCCTCCTCCCTCTCCTCCCTCTCCTCCCTCTCCTCCCTCTCCTCCCTCTCCTCCCTCTCCTCCTCCCTCTCCTCCCTCTCCTCCCTCTCCTCCCTCTCCTCCCTCTCCTCCCTCTCCTCCCTCTCCTCCCTCTCCTCCCTCTCCTCCCTCTCCTCCCTCTCCTCCCTCTCCTCCTCTCCTCCCTCTCCTCCCTCTCCTCCCTCTCCTCCCTCTCCTCCCTCTCCTCCCTCTCCTCCCTCTCCTCCCTCTCCTCCCTCTCCTCCCTCTCCTCCCTCTCCTCCCTCTCCTCCCTCTCCTCCCTCCCCTCCCTCTCCTCCCTCTCCTCCCTCTCCTCCCTCTCCTCCCTCTCCTCCCTCTCCTCCCTCTCCTCCCTCTCCTCCCTCTCCTCCCTCTCCTCCCTCCCTCCCCTCCCCCTCTCCTCCCTCTCCTCCCTCTCCTCCCTCTCCTCCCTCTCCTCCCTCTCCTCCCTCTCCTCCCTCTCCTCCCTCTCCTCCCTCTCCTCCCTCTCCTCCCTCTCCTCCCTCTCCTCCCTCTCCTCCCTCTCCTCCCTCTCCTCCCTCTCCTCCCTCTCCTCCCTCTCCTCCCTCTCCTCCCTCTCCTCCCTCTCCTCCCTCTCCTCCCTCTCCTCCCTCTCCTCCCTCTCCTCCCTCTCCTCCCTCTCCTCCCTCTCCTCCCTCTCCTCCCTCTCCCTCCCTCTCCTCCCTCTCCTCCCTCTCCTCCCTCTCCTCCCTCTCCTCCCTCTCCTCCCTCTCCTCCCTCTCCTCCCTCTCCTCCCTCTCCTCCCTCTCCTCCCTCTCCTCCCTCTCCTCCCTCTCCTCCCTCTCCTCCCTCTCCTCCCTCCCCTCCCTCTCCTCCCTCCTCCTCCCTCCCTCTCCTCCCTCTCCTCCCTCTCCTCCCTCTCCTCCCTCTCCTCCCTCTCCTCCCTCTCCTCCCTCTCCTCCCTCTCCTCCCTCTCCTCCCTCTCCCCCCTCTCCTCCCTCTCCTCCCTCTCCTCCCTCTCCTCCCTCTCCTCCCTCTCCTCCCTCTCCTCCCCCTCCTCCCTCTCCTCCCTCTCCTCCCTCTCCTCCCTCTCCTCCCTCCTCCTCCCTCTCCTCCCTCTCCTCCCTCTCCTCCCTCTCCTCCCTCTCCTCCCTCTCCTCCCTCTCCTCCCTCTCCTCCCCTCCTCCCTCCTCCCTCCCTCTCCTCCCTCTCCTCCCTCTCCTCCCCCTCCTCCCTCTCCTCCCTCTCCTCCCTCTCCTCCCTCTCCTCCCTCTCCTCCCTCTCCTCCCTCTCCTCCCTCTCCTCCCTCTCCTCCCTCTCCTCCCTCTCCTCCCTCTCCTCCCTCTCCTCCCTCTCCTCCCTCTCCTCCCTCTCCTCCCTCTCCTCCCTCTCCTCCCTCTCCTCCCTCTCCTCCCTCTCCTCCCTCTCCTCCCTCTCCTCCCTCTCCTCCCTCCCCCCTCCTCCCTCCCCCTCTCCTCCCTCTCCTCCCTCTCCTCCCTCTCCTCCCTCTCCTCCCTCTCCTCCCTCTCCTCCCTCTCCTCCCTCTCCTCCCTCTCCTCCCTCTCCTCCCTCTCCTCCCTCTCCTCCCTCTCCTCCCTCTCCTCCCTCTCCTCCCTCTCCTCCCTCTCCTCCCTCTCCTCCCTCTCCTCCCTCTCCTCCCTCTCCTCCCTCTCCTCCCTCTCCTCCCTCTCCTCCCTCTCCTCCCTCTCCTCCCTCTCCTCCCTCTCCTCCACCAGGCAAGAAGAGGGACGAGAACGGCCCCCTGTCGTGGGAGCGGCGGCTGAGAATAGCCGTAGGGTCGGCACGCGGGCTGCAGTACCTGCACTCACAGCGGCCGCAGATCCTCCATCGCGACATCAAGTCGTCCAACATCCTGCTCACTGACAACTTTGCTGCCAAGGTATGTTTGGTTCTCACTGTTTGTTGGTACCTCCACAGTGCGTCTTGCTGTGTTTTGAGGCGCCTCAAAACTTTCACGGTGTGTCTTGCTGTGTAAGTGCGCTCCAATGTGTTTGCTCTTCCCCCTCCATCCCGACATCAAGGCCGGCAACATCCTGCTCACAGACACATTCGCTACCAAACGTGGCGAATTCCGGTAGAGGAATTCGCGAAGCTCTTTCAGCAGACGCCCACGGTAGAGGACCCCCAGATGGGCGTGAGGAGCCTATTTTTGAGGCGCCTCAAAAATAGACTCCTCACACATGGCTCATTCTGCAGACGACCACAGTAGAGGACCCCCAGACGGGCGTGTTGGGGGCCCCTCTCTTCCACATGCCCATCCACTCTAGTCTCCCCGCTTGCCCCCACTCAACCTTTTTTGCTGACCGATAGCCGATTCTGGGTGTGCAAGCTGATCTAGGTAACCATCGTGGTGGTGGACCCCCACGCAGGATGTGTTTTGTTCTTTAGAATTCTCAAAAGCAAAACGCAGACCAACACGCGGATTCTCACTTGTTGCCTCGAACCCCTCGCTCCTGCATCAAGGTGGCGGACTTTGGGTGCGCAAAGCTGATCAAGCAGACCATCATGGTGGAGGAAGGAACCACAGACGGGCGAGAGGAGGATTCTCACTGTTTCCCCCCCCCAAACCCCCTCCTGTTCCTTCGTTAAGGTGGCGGACTTTGGGTGCGCAAAGCTGATCAAGCAGACCATCATGGTGGAGGACCCACAGACGGGCGAGATGGTGGAGCGCCTGGGGGAGAGCGTGGACGTGGCCATGGGCACCCACGGGCACATGGCGCCTGAGATCCTCATGACGGGCGAGATCAGCTCCGCCACTGACGTGTACAGGTGGGTGATGTGTGCTTATAGCGAACGGTGCTTGGAATAAGGGTTCCTGTAGGGGGAGAGTGTGTACGTGGCCATGGGCACCCACGGGCACATGGCACCTGAGATCCTCATGACGGGGAAATCCACTCCACCACTGACGTGTACAGGTGTGGGATTTGTGCTTATAGCGAAGGGTGTGCTTGTAAAGAAGGGTGGTTGTAGGGAAGAGTGTGGATGTGGCATTAAGCACTCATCACTGGCCGCCTCCCTGACTGTGCGATAAGAGCACGTCTTTAAGAGCACATGTCTTTAACTTCAATCATGCCTCATATCGCACAGTCAGGGAGGCGCTCCCTCATGCTACTCTGCTCCAATCCTCCCTACCTACCACCCCTGTTAGGGAGCGGTTCTCCGTGAGCTCATCACTGGCCGCCTCCTTGTGCATGCCATCCTACGGTGCATCCTTGTTCCACTCTCAATGCATATACCCACTCTCCTGGGCAATTCCCAGAACCTCACAATGCCCCCCCCCCTCTCCCCCCTCCCCCCCACTCTCTATCCCTCTCCTCCTCTCAGCTTCCGAGTGGTTTCACTTTGAGCTCATCTCTTGTCGGCTCCCTGTCCGCGCAAGCACAGTGCATATGAATCCCCTCCGTCCGTGTGCTACACTGCTCCAATCCCCCCTCTCCCCTCAGCTTCCAAGTGGTTTCACTTTGAGCTCATCACCGATCGGCTCCCTGCCCTTGCCATCACAATGCATGCGAATCCCCTCCTGTGTGCTACACTGCTCCGATCCCCCCTCTCTCCCCTCAGCTTCGGAGTGGTTCTCTTTGAGCTCATCACCGGTCGCCTCCCTGTCTTGGCCGATGGCCAACAGCTCGTGCACTGGGTACGTCACTGTAACAGCAGGTGTGACTTGAGCAGATGTGACAGTAGCAGACGTGAGTGTAGCAGATGGGGTGCAAATGTGACTGTCCTCATTCTCCTTTTTCTTTCATTTCCCCTCCCATGCAACCTCTCATTGTTCTTGAAGATTTCTCGCTGCCCTTCTCTTCCCCCACATTCCGTCCACAATCATTCGCTCGGTTCCCATTGACAATCCTTATCCTGTGCGCCCATTTGGGACACCCAAATGTGTGACGAGAAGCGGTGGGAGGAGAAGCGGTGGGAGGAGCGCCTGGACCCAGCCTTGTTTCTTCTGTCTTGCCGCTCTGAGGCCGTGGTCCTCAGCTCCGTTCTCCTGCCACTCCCCACTCCCCACGCCCTTCTCCCCTCGTCTGGCAGGTGACCCCTCGATGTGAGGAGAAGCAGTGCGCGGAGTGCATAGACCCCGCCGTCCTTGCAGCAGTCTCATGCAAGAGAGGGACTCTTGCAATCCTTGACTCTCTTTTCCCACCATGCACCCTCCCTTCCGTGCTGTCTCCATCACACCTCAGGTCACCCCTAGGTGTGAGGAGAAGCGGTGGGAGGAGCTCATAGACCCGGACGTGCTGGCAGCACAAGCCGGCTCCACGCCCACTGGCTCTGCTGTTTTAGCTGCTGCTGCCGCCGCTGCTGCTGCTGCTGCTTCTGCTGCTGCTGGTGAGGGTTCGAGTGCAGAGGCTGCTGGCGCTTGCACCGGGTCTAGCAGCATCAGCAGCACCAGCGCCAGCACCACCACGAGCAACAGCAGCAGCGGCAGCAGTAACAGCAACACCAGCAGCACAACAACCTGCAGCAGCGGCAGCGGTGGGAGTGGGAATGCAGGGAGTGCAGTGAGGCAGAGACCTATCAGCCCCTCTTTGATCCGCTTTGCAGAGCTCGCCCACTCATGCATCCTCTTTGACCCGCTGTCCCGACCTTCCATGGCACAAGTGGCGCATGCGCTCCATGCCATCTACCTAGGTATGCCCTGCTACCCTGCATACCATCTGATTCGGCCTTCCTTGGCCCACTCGTGCATCCTCTTTGACCCGCTGTCCCGACCTTCCATGGCGCAAATGGCGCATGCGCTCCATGCCATCGACCTAGGTATGCCTTACCATCCCACCTACCTACGTACACCATGCCATGCCAAATCCTGCCTATCAGTATTCTCCATAACACATCTGCAACTCGTGCCAAGTCATGTGATTCTCTTTCGGCCCGCTCATGCCCATACATCACCTTTCTTCCGCCAACCGCTACCTGTTGGTACACTACTTTCTTTAGGCACCTCAAAACCCATCCCCTGCCTGTTGGTACACTACTGACTTCTGCTTATAGCTTTATCACCTAGTGTGCTTGCCTCACAGGTTTTACTCAACCCTGTAACGAGCTCATAAACCCAATCATGGGCCTGACTGTCTGTACAACCCACTTTCCATATCCTACCCAACTGTCTTTCCCTTGTGAGCAGACAAGGACTACAGCTCACAACCATCCGCAGCTCAAGTGAAGAGGTCGCAATCCCATTCACACCAGAACCAGCACCAGTCCCCACCCCAGGGCCACGCGGCCACTGGAGGATCCCCCTCTTCCTCTTCTCGCTCCTCCCCCACTGCATCGGATGACGACGGCAGCAACCGTGGCGCAGCAGCAGCTAGTAGCAAGGGCCCTCAAGCCAACAGCCACAGCAGCAGCAATAACCCTAGCAGTGGTAACCGCACCAACAGCAGCGGGGGTGGGCATCCCCCGGAACCTGGTGCAGAAGGGAGTAGCGGTGGCGGTGGTGTTGTCTCTAGGCCTTATGCTGGGGTTTTGCCGCCAAGCGAAGGGTAAGTTTGGCTTGTGGACCATGGCTGTGGGTTAAGTTGGAATTTCTCTAGTTGTGATTGTATGGTGTTCCCGCCACCAATGGCTATCCCTCCCCACTCATCTGATTTCGGTATGCTCTGTCCTCTCTGCCTCCCTCTCTGTGATGGCATGGCACTCCTGGTTTCAGAGGGAGTCGAGAGGAGAAGTTGGAGATGGTGCGAAAGATGCGACAACTGTTGCAGGAAGGGAACAAAGAGGAATTGCGGTGGGATTCCTGATTCATTACCGTGCAGCCTAGGTCAGTACGTGGAATACGGTGCGGAGGCCTGGAGCTGTATGTAGGATATTTGAAATTGAAACCTATAGCCGGCTCTCATTTAGTGGGCAGCCACGAAGTATCTATAGAAATAGGAAGGCAATCAAGGTTGCACTAGTCATTATACTGCCCACTTGTAATGTTAGAGGGCTTATGCTGCTATTTTCTGTGTTTCCCTACACCATTATTTCATTTGTTATCGCGGATTTTGCTTTGACCTTGAGTGACCCGCGTTTCGTGATTGGCTTGTAAATTATCATGCTGTAGCACGCCATTCTCATACCACTTCCGAACCGACTCTTAGCAAAACGTCCGACCGTCTGGTATGTATGCGGAATCACGGCTTCCTGCGACCAAGACTTGGTACCCGAGGCACACGGAACACCCCGCGCTTTCGTGTCTTGGTTCGGGGTAACGCATCTCCACAGTTGCGCACGGGCAGACTGCTCCCACCTGACTTGCAGCGGTCACGCCTCCCCGCACCTGCGGGGTTTGGTTTTGCGGCTCTGCCCCAGCGAGCCCAACCTGAGACTGCTGTCTACTGTACCAGAGCAAGGCTTGGCTCGGGTTTGTGAATGAGCCAATCAGTGAAAGCCGCACCAGAAAATCCCCAAACCAGACCAGACCAGGCCAGCCAAGGTACTGTACACCCGGAAAGGGCAGATTTTTATTATCTCCCAAGCCGAGGCCCTGATTCTTGGTTCTGTCTCGGTGTTCTCGAGAGTCTACAGACTCGAGAATTCCCCAGTTCCCCTGTGTTGCTGTCAACGGCATTTTCGCTGGGGGCAGCGGTGGTGTGATTGGTGCTGCTGCTGTGGTGTGTGTCTGCTCCTGCTCCTGCTTCTCACGCCGGTCTCCTCCCTCCCTTGCTGTGGAGCTCGCGAAAGGATCTGCTTCTGAGTCGAGTCGACTCAAGAGCGAACCAGGCGCAGTCGCTCCTGAGGCGTAGGTGATATTTGAATCACCGTGCCGTGACCCCTTGCTTCGCTGCGGAGTTCGCGCGAGCAGCCGTTGGATCCATTTGGCCGCCATGAGCGGCGTCCTGGAGCTGACCGGTGAGCGCCTCTGGGTGTGTAGCTTGTGATAATGGTCTCATTTTGAGACGCCTCAAAAGCAATTCGAACCATTAGGCCACCATGAGCGGCGTCCCGGAGCTGATTGATGACGGCTTCTTTGTTTGTAACGGCTTGCTGTTTTAAACCGTGGTCGCTTCGCCACTATGGCGTGACCCTTCCTTTGCTTCCGCCTTCGCGCGAACAGTAGTCTGATCCATTAGGTTGGCTTGAGCGGCGTCCTGGAGCTGACCGGTGAGCGCCTCTTCGTTTTTTACGACTTGCTGTTTCAAACGGCTTTCTGACTGAAACGGCTCGGTATAACAAACGGCTTGTCAACTGAAACGGCTTGCTATTTCGAACGGCTCGTTGACTGAAACTTTTTGTTAGTATTTGCACTTCTGTTGCTCGCACCCGTGCTTCTCCTTCTGTGGTATCCTTGTGACCTGCCCGGTGCTCCCCTCCCCCTTCCCCTTCCCCTTCCGTTCCCCCCTCCGCTTCCCCTTTGCTTTGCTTTGCGCCAGTGGTGGGCGCGTCGGGGATGAAAGGCAAGGAGCTCTTCACGAAGCAGAAACGGCTCCCCTACCGTTCCCCTTTCCCCTCCCCTCCCCCTGTCCCCCCCCTCTCCCCTCCCCCTCTCCCCCCCCTCTCTCCTTCCCCTTCGCCTTCCCCTTCCCCTTCCCCTTCCCGTTGTTTTTGCGCGCGCCAGTGGTGGGCGCGTCGGGGCTGAAAGACAAGGAGCTGTTCACGAAGCAGGACCCGTACGTCGTGGTGGAGTACGGTTCCCAGCGGTTCCGCACCAAGACAGATAAAGGTGTGCGCAAGAGGCGTGTAGCCAGATCCATACATAGCGTAAAAGGCACAGAAATTTGGGAGCGGCATGGGGATAACGTAACCGGTGGGACGGGTCACGCCTGTCGAGGAGATAATGCCGTGTAACTAGCGTGCACGTTCCTTCGTAGAAAACAAATGATTTCCCTCCGGAAATATTCGTGTTTCCGGTGGTTGGGAACGGACGCTGTTGGTAGCTTCCAGTAGGCACTGCCTGCCAGCCAGTCGGCCTTCAGACATGTTTCTTAGAGAGAGCAGCAGGCTGTAGTTGGAATAAACGCAATAATCGTTTTCAGTGGTGCAGAACAGAACAGCCACCGTTGATAGTTGATAGTTTTCAACAGGTACTGCCTGCCTGCCACTCGTGGAGGAGGTCTCCGCCATAACCTGCAGCTACCTGCAGGTGTGGGCAAGTTATCAGCTGGGCCCCTCCCCCAACCCCCCCTCCCCCCCTCCCTCCCTCCTCCCCTCCTCCCCTCCTTCCCTCCTCCCCTCCTCCCCTCCACCCCTCCTCCCCTCCTCACCTCCACCCCTCCTCCCCTCCGCCGCTTCTCCCTTCCTCCCCTCCTCCGCTCCTCCCCTCCTCCGCTCCTCCCCTCCTCCGCTCCTCCCCTCCTCCGCTCCTCCCCTCCTCCGCTCCTCCGCTCCCTTCCCCAAGATGGCGGCACGACCCTGCGTTCAACTCGACTTTCCATTCCACCTGCAGCTAGTGCCCGGAGTGGAGGAGTTTTCAGCGGTCATTCGGAACGACAATCTGGGCCAACCTTGTTCTCTCTTGTTTCCCTCTCCCTCCCCTAACACACCCCCTCCTAGATGGCGGAACGACCCCCGCCTTCAACTCGACCTTCCATCTGCAGCTGTTACCCGGAGTGGAGGAGTTTTCAGCGGTCATTTGGAACGACAACCTGGGGCGGGACGACGTGATCGGCAGCTGCAGGGTGAACTTCCGCCAGGCGTTCTCCGCGGGCGTGTGGGACATGTGGCATCCCGTGTACACCAAGAGCCAGAAGTGAGTGGTGTTGGTGGGTGTAGTGTAGCTGCAAGTGTGCTTTGTATAGTTTGGATTACAACCGTTCTCTGCGGGCGTGTGGGACATGTGGCACCCCGTGCACACCAAGAGCCAGAAGTGAGCCTAGCTGATAGGTGGACCTGTCATATACATGTGGGACCCTTATACATGTTGATGCGGGGCATGTTACACTTATTTGAACCTTAAACATGCGGCACCATTATACATGTTGAGGCGGGGCATGTTACACTTATTACCACAACCCTTATACATGCGGGACCCTTATACATGCGGTACCCTTATACCTGTTGATGGGGGGCATGTTACACTTATTACCACGAACCTTATACAGGTGGGACCCTTCGGTCACTTCCCAAGTTTGTCAAACGAGTTGGCCAGGCATGCCATGATGATATGTTACACTTTCTGTATACCAGTACTTTCCGAGCGCCTTTTTTTTTTATCAGCGTCCGGCCTTAACTCTTTTTCTCCGTGCTGTCATTCGTTACAGGCAACGTGGCAGCCTTCATCTGATCATCAAGGCCCCAGGGGTAAGTGCAACCCCTCCCCCCCTTCCCCTTCCCCTTCCCCTTCCTCTTGCCCTTCCCCTTCTCCTTCCCATTCCCCTTCCCCTTCCCCTTCTCCTTCCCATTCCCCTTCCCACTCCCCTTCCCAATCCCCTTCCCATTCCCCTTCCCACTCCCCTTCCCAATCCCCTTCCCATTCCCCTTCCCATTCCCCTTCCCACTCCCCTTCCCATTCCCCCACTACCCATTGTGTGGTCATCCTGGATTCAATACGTGCGCTTCTCACTCACATGCCGTTTCCACTTGCTCTCCTCTTCCCTCTCCCATCCCTCTCTCCTCTTCCTCTCCTCTCCTCCCCCCCCCCCTTCCCTTCCCCCCCATCCACTATTTCCTCTCCCCAGGCCAGGGCACCCGCAGGATATCCCCCTTCAGCGTACCCCCCTGCACCCTACCCAACCGCACCATACCCCGCACCAGCACCCTACCCGACCCCTCCCAACCCCTACCCTCCTGCCCCCGGATACCCCGCACAACCCCAATCCGCTTATCCGCCCCCATCCTCCTCCGCGTACCCTCCCCCGTCCTCCTCCGCCCCTCCCCCATCCGCCTCCCCCTACCCCCCGCCTCCTCCTACCCGGCCCCCTCCCCTTATCCCCAGGGCCCCCCCGCCCCCTACCCTACTGCCCACACCGCTCCCCCTGCCTACTCCAAGCCTCCCAGCGTTTCGTCCTCAGTTAACACTGTGCTGGGGGCGGTGGGGGCACTGGTGGGTTCAGCAGCAGCATATGCTAGCCATGGGCATGGGCACGGGCATGGGCATTACCCGCCGGCCCCATATGGATATCCGCCCCCTCCTGCTGCTCCTTATGGGTATGGGGCGCCGCCTGTGGTGGTGCACCACCATGGGCACCACGGGTATGGGCATCATCACTACAAGCACAAGTACAAGCGCAAGGGGTTCTTTGGCCGGCGCAAGGGGTTCTTTAAATGAGAGGTGTGTGTTGTGGGAGGAGCCTTTTTGGGTCGTCACAAGGATTTCCCTGCGGTGGGGAATCGTCAAGGGCATCTGTACCACAGGCACCTTCACAATTTAGTTTGGAATACACTTTTAGTACGCGCATGGAGGCCTTAAGATTAGATAAGAGAGCATCATGAATTGTATGTAACAAAAGTCTTTGAATACATTAGTCAAGGTGCATCCATGTTTCGCAAGTATTGAAAAAAAACAAGAGGCGACGAGATCGTCTAAGGGTTGCGGAGCATTTCATGATGAGACTTTATTATACATAAAATGTTTTATTTCCATCACAACAAACATTTGATTTTTATTTCACAAACTTGCAATAGGGTTTGCAATAGGTTGCTCCGCAACCCAAAAAAAAAAACAAAAAAAAGATTGCAGGTTAGTGTAATGCACGGGAACGGTGCATGATTCGCGTTGAACACCAGAAACCGAAAATGAGAGACGGAGCACTTGGGAAACGCCGAATTGGAGGGCAGTGCAGTGGGCAGGTTTCACCTGAGCGGAACTTATTCACGCCAGGTTGCGCACAACACGCCGCACGTCGCGATTCGCAACAATTTTCTATTTCCGAAACCTCCTGAAATCCGTGGGAAAGGCAACCTGACGCATGCACGGACCGCGAAACAAAAATTGCGTGCTGGTTTCGCATGGTGGTTGTGGCGTGTACAAATTACTTCGTGGCCCTCACTCCTCCATCATCAACCGGACAGGAGACTTCAATTCGGAAGGAGTTCCACAGATCAACGACAACTGCTATCAATCCGTGTACTGGCACTAGTCCCGTCCCTAGCAATCCATTCGTCGAACTGAGCTCTTAGACACAGGTTCGAGCCATGGCCCGTCTTGCATTCCTCGTCGTGTCCCTCGCGGTCCTGCTGGTGACGGCCTCCGCAGAAAGCGTCGGCACCGGCCCCAAAAACCCGTCGGTCTCCCTGGAGAAGGCCCTCGGGTCCAATGGCGTGGCGACTGACGTCCCCAGCAACATCGAGAAGGCCGCTGCCGCCGGCAACCTGGACAAGTTCGAGGGTACCACCGTTGTGAGCCCCGCCACCGACTCAATGCTGATGGTGGACGTGAAGAAGGCCGGTTGGAACGCGATGAAGTGCCACAAGGACCTCGGTGCGCCCGGGCAAGGCGCGTGCACGCCCGCCAACTGCAGCAAGGGCGGCATCCCCGCCAAGTGGAAGACGTCCAACCTGCTGAAGAACAAGCTCGGTGTGGAGGTTTACGTTAAGGGCAACCCTCTCACTCTCAAGAAGGCGTCTCCCCAGACGTGCTGCAACACGTGCGCGTCGTACAAGAGCTGCACGTACTGGCAGTACATCCCCGACATCACCATCGACGGCAAGAAGTCGGACGGCGCATGCTACCTGGTGCACGACGACATCGACTACACGTGCGGCGAGCTCACCGCGCAGTACGCGACCGAGACGAAGCCGATCGCGCTGCAGGTGCGCACGGGCGGTGAGTGCAACCCCGCCGCGAACATCGTCAACGACCCCCATCTCGTGGGCGCGTTCGGCACCCACTTCGACTTCAACGGCCGCCCCGACAAGGCTTTCTGCCTTCTCACCGACCGCGACCTCCACGTGAACATGCTGCTCCGCGGGTACTACTCGGACGACACGGAGAACGCGGCGCTGGTGGTGGACGGCAAGGCCGTGCACACGTGGATCAAGGAGCTTGGACTCGTGTGGTTCGCCAAGGGTGCCGACCACAAGGTGCGCCTGGCTGCCCGCTCCGGCAAGCAGCAGGAGCGTGGCGACGGGTTCATGAAGACGATCGAGATCGACGGCGAGGAGATCCCCAAGATGAACGTTGGCGACGAGGTGACATCCGAGGGCGGGCTCACCCTGCGCTTCACGGCGCTCGAGAAGGAGGGTCCCTATGATGTTGACTACTACACCCTCACCATCGATGGCCTCGTTTCCCTGGATCTGAGGCTGCGCGTGGCGAACCCCAAGCTGCAGACCCCCAACGAAGCCGAGGCGCACATCAACGTGGGCATCGTGGAGCTGGAGCACACCGACGACGTGCACGGCGTGCTCGGCCAGACCTACCGCCCCGACCACGCTGCTCGCGCCGCCGACTTCCAGCGCCTGATTGCGAACCTGCACCGTCCGATCTCGTCCGACAGCGAGGAGGGCGTTGGGTTCCTGGACGGCACTCCCCGGTCGTACGAGTCGAGCTCCGTGCTGTCCGTGGACTGCGCGCACACCGAGTATCACCGCGCCAAGCAGCTGAGCCCCGTCGAGGAGTTCCCCATGGAGCCTCTCAACTAAAGAGCTTCGGTTGAGCAGAC
This sequence comes from Closterium sp. NIES-67, assembly GCA_027943415.1. NCBI lineage: Eukaryota > Viridiplantae > Streptophyta > Zygnematophyceae > Desmidiales > Closteriaceae > Closterium > Closterium sp. NIES-67. The sequence goes on along the minus strand of BQMB01000524.1, from coordinate 173,202 downwards.
TCGCGGCTTCGACATGGTGGGCTGTCGGTGGGCTCGGTAGTGTGATCTTAGGTGGGTTGTTGTAAGGCTCATATTCGAGGATACATGTTGTCCACCTGTAATTGTATATTAGAATCCAGATTAGCAGGTGTAATATTATGAATTAGCCAGCATTATTCCAATGGGGATATCTGTCTGTGGCTCATAAGAACTTGTGATCAAATAGATGCTGGATTATGATTGTAAGAGACCTTAGGTGGGTAATTCGCTTACACGATGGTTGTCTCACCATAACTAAACATCAGAAGGGAAAGTAGCCTAGTTAATAGCTGCATCAGAAGGTGAAAAAAGTTTCAGCCAGCCAAAGAGCCTTCTGTAGGTAGAGAAATTATGAGAGGAAGTAAAGCAAGTTTTCTGTGCAATAGCACACCATACATATTCCTACAAAATTCACTCCCGCAAGACTACTTATCCCCGGACCAGAGCACAGTCATGTATCCACCAAGCAGGTAACTCTTGCTCCACATCTTTCCCAAACGAGGCTGACAGCAGCAATGGCGAAGTCACTCGTCCGTCCCAAGGACTGAAGATTCTTGTCACTGCTGCCCCCTGCAGCACCCACCTCTGCTGCCGCTGCTGCTACTCCTGCAACTGCTTAGGCTTCCAATCCAACCTGCCCTCAGAATTCTTCCAAGTCATCCTCGTCATCCTCAAACGAGAATACAGAGGCATTGGCAGTGCTGGCAGCAGCAATGGCAAAGTCACTCGGCGGGCTTAAGCACTCGGCTTAACCTTGGGCTCCCCTGCACCCATCTGTGCTGCTTGCTGCTGCCACTGCTGTCGCTGCTGCTGCTGCTGCTGCTGCTGCTGCTGCGGGTGCTTCCAGGTTCTCAGGTTCCCAACCTGCCCTCAGAAGTCTTCCAGGTCGTCCTCGTCATCCCCAAACGAGAACACAGAGGCATCAGCAGCGCTGGCAGCAGCGATGGCGAAGTCACTCGACGGGCCAAAGAACTGCAGGTCCTTGTCTTTGGGCTCCCCTGCACCCGTCTGTGCTGCTGCTGCTGCTGGCTTGGCTGCTGCTGCACCAACAGCAGGACTGGCCAAGCCAGTAGCAGCAGAACCAGCACCCGCAGCCACAGCAGCAGAACCAGCAGCACTGGCAGTGCTTCCTGTAATCCCGGTCGATGCCCCGGCTCCGGCCCCTGGACCAGAGGTGTTGCGCAGAGGGCTTCCCATGAAGAGTGCCGAGGGGTCCGCTGCCACAGCAGAGATAGAGGGGATGGGGCCGGGGCCGGGGCTGGGGCTGGTTACCACTTCCTCGTTGCCAAGTGTTACTGGGTTGGACGGGCCCCGGAGGGGCGATGGGGCTCTCCCAACCACACCTGCTGCTCCTGCTGCTCCTGCTGCTCCTGCTGCTCCTGCTGCTGCTGCTGCTGCTGCCAGGGAGCTCAGGCTAAGGCCGGACCCGCCTGGGGATCCTATCCTCCCCACTGCTGCTGCTACCCCTGCTGCCCCTGCACCCGCGGGCGAGGCAACGCCTGGAGCCTCCTCAAGTCCAATCAGAGGAGGAGTTTCCCGTCCCTTCCGCACCCTCCCTCCTCCCCCTCCTCCCCCTCCTCTCTTCCCCGCCTCCTCCTCCTCCTGCTCGTCCTCCACCTCATCATCACTGTCACTGAAGATATCTGGGTGCATATCCTCGTCCTCCTCTGCTCTTCCTCTCACTTGCTCCGAGCCCCTACTACTCCCCACGGAGTGTTTTGGCCCAGAGTTGGCAGGAAGCCCTGCACCAGCAGCACTGCCAGAAGCACCGCCAGCAGCAGCAGCAGTAGTGCGAGAACCCGCTGAGACTGACGAGGATGCTGATGATGGCTGCTGCTTCGCCTTTTGCTGCTGCTGCTGCTGGGGAGCTGCTTGGGGCTTAGCTGTTGCGCCCATCATAAAGCTCTGGAAGGATGCCGCCAGAGAGAAGCCCGAGGTCGCTGGGGGTGGGAGACCGGGGGGAAGAGAAAGGGGGAACGGGGGGAAGAGAAAGGGGGAACGGGGGGAAGAGAAAGGGGGAACGGGGGGAAGAGAAAGGGGGAACGGGGGGAAGAGAAAGGGGGAACGGGGGGAAGAGAAAGGGGGAACGGGGGGGAAGAGAAAGGGGAAACGGGGAGGGGGAGGATTTTTTAAGGCCGGCTCATGAGGCTCTGGAAGGAGTCTATTTTTGAGGCGCCTCAAAAATAGGCTCATGAAGCTCTGGAAGGAAGCCGCCAGGGAGAAACCCGAGGACGCTGGGGGTGGGAGGGGGGTGGGAGAAAGAGGAGAAGGAAGGGAGTTGCTTGGGGCTTATTAGTTGCGCCCATCATGAAGCTCTGGAAGGATGCTGCCAGAGTGAAGCCTGAGGATGCTGCGGGTTGTGATTTTAACCGGTGCCATGCCGCCGCATATGGAGAGTTGACAGCTGTTTATCAGACGCACCCTTAACAGCAGCAGGAGGTGCAGGCGTGGAGGAAGCCGACGGCCGAGAGCCTGCAGTAGCAATGCCTTTCCCCTTGGCATCTGACGCTCATTTCTCTTCCCAACTCACTCACCCTTGGTAGCAGCAGCCGCAGCAGCAGCAGCAGGAGGTGCAGGCTTGGAGGAAGCCGACGCCCGAGAGCCTGCAGCAGCAATGCCTTTCCCCTTGGCATCTGACGCTCATTTCTCTTCCCAACTCACTCACCCTTGGTAGCAGCAGCCGCAGCAGCAGCAGGAGGTGCAGGCGTGGAGGAAGCCGACGGCCGAGAGCCTGCAACAGCAATGCCTTTCCCCTTGGCATCTGACGATCTTCCCTTCCCTCCGGCTGCCGCAGCACTACCAGCCGCGGGTGTCTTCTTCTTGGGTTGTGGCAGGGGAGCGTCGTGGTCCAGCAGAATGAGCTCCACTAACAGCCCGGGCGAGGGCAGGCGACGCTGAGGGAAGAGGCGTGGGGAGGGGGGGGGGGGGGGGTGGGGAGGGGAACCGGAGGACGGGGGGGGATTTGCATGTAGGTTCGCTGGACAAGGACAAGCAGGCAGGGGGCGTCGTCGTCCAGCAGAACGAGTTCCACCAGTAGACCAGGCGAGAGCAGGCGACGCTGGGGGAAGGGGGGAGGAGGGGGGAGGAGGGGGGGAGGAGGGGGGGAGGAAGGGGGGAGGAAAGGGGGAGGAGGGGGGGAGGAGGGGGGGAACAGAGGGGAGGAACAGTGGGGAGGAACAGAGGGGAGGAACAGTGGGGAGGAACAGTGGGGAGGAACAGTGGGGAGGAACAGTGGGGAGGAACAGTGGGGAGGAGTTCACATGTTCGTTTGTTGGACAAGCAAGCAGGGGGGCGTTGTGGCCCGCCAGAATGAGCTGCACCGGCAGAACAGGAGAAGGCATGCGTCTAGTTTTGAGGCGCCTCGTGATAGGAGTCTAGTTTTGAGGCGCCTCGTGATAGGAGTCTAGTTTTGAGGCGCCTCAAAACGAGCTGCACCGGCAGACCAGGAGAAGGCACGCGGCGCAGGGGGAAGTGAGAAGGGGGGAGTGAGAAGGGGGGAGTGAAGTGGGCTAGACAACAGGAGAGGTGAGGTGCAACACAGGCTTGGGTTCTGGAAGCGGGGCGCGGTGGTGCAGCAGAATGAACTCCACCAGCAGACCAGGAGAAGGCAGGCGGCGCAGGGGGGAGCAGGACAAGGGGAGAAGGACGATGGGTGGGGAGCTGGGCTTGGTTGTGACAGGGGGGTCATTTTTTAGAATACTCAAAACTGACTCCACTCTAGCGGGGAGGCTGGGCTTGGTTGTGGCAGACAGGGGGCCGGAGGGGCAGAGAGAGCTCTGGTCAGGTCGCAGAAAGAAAGGAAGAAAGAAACGGAAAAAAGGGTCCCTTTTGGTGTAGTCCCTTACCTTGTCAAAATTGTCGAAATCATCGCATGGGATGACAAGGCGGTTGGCAATCATGCCAGTGTTGAGCCAGCTGGGGAATAATAAGGGGAAAGAGCAGAGGACGGACGATGGGGAAGAGGTAGGGAGGGGGGGACACGGAGGGATGACAAGGCGGTTGGCAATCATGCCAGTGTTGAGCCAGCTCGGGAAGAATGGAGGAGGGGTCAGCAGGGGGGGGGCGAGGAGGGAAAGGGGGGGGGGAGGTGGGGTGGGTTTGGATGGTCGAAGGAGAGGGGGGGCGGCAGAAGGAGAAATTGGGGAGGCAAAAGAATCACAGCATGCAAAGGGGTAGATGTGTCGTCAGGCTCAAATCGTTCTCGACGGGGGCCAAGCCACACTCCGGCCAAGAGCACCACCGCCCACTCCTTCTAAACACTGCCCTTGGGGAAAAAAAAAAAGAAAAAAAAAGGCTTTCGCACCAGTAAAAATCCCCGTTCCTATCGATGAATTTCAGGCAGAAATCGCCCTCCACAGGTGCCAAGCCCCGCTCGCCCGGCAGAGCAAAGACCACCACGCCCTCCCTCTGCGTCGACTGGTGCCACATGTCCTCGGGCTATTGGGGGCACAGCGAGGGTGGGGGGGGGGGGGACGAACCGAGTAGCATGACGAGATTGTGGTGGATGAGCACGAGAAGAAGAAGAAAAAAAAACGAAAAGAAAGGAAAGGAAAGGAAAAGTAAGAAAAGGAAAGGAAAAGAACAAAGAAAAAAGAAAAAAGAAAGCAAAGAAAAAGAAAAAGAAGGACCATCACGCCTCCCTCGGCATCCCCTGGTGCCACATGTCCTCCGGCTAGTGGGCGGGAGGGGAGGAGTGGACAAAAACGGGGCGGCAAAAAGCAAGGTGCCTAACACATGCATGCTCCTGGGTGTTGAGTGCTTGGAAGTTGGACTAATGATGGTCAACACGACGGGTCCTTCGTGAGAAGCAGGAATCGAGCGAAGGGAATCGAGCAGCAAGAATCAAGCAGCCGGAATCGAGCAGCCAGCTCAACTCCAAAGTTGAGTCACCATGAGATCTCGAGTCTTTGGGTGCTTCCTCGAGTTGAAGAGAACCCCTGCCAGCCAGCCAGCACGGAACCCATGGCATTGGACTGCTCTTAAAAACGCAGGAGGGTATCAGAGGGACTGGGTGACGACAGGAGGATGCATCAGCAATCCGGGTTGAAAGCTCAAAATCACCGTTGTTGAAAAGGGAGAAGAAGAAGAAGAAGAAAAAGTTCAAAATAAAAACATCAATTATTTGAAGCACTGCAGATCACACAACACAGCCCTTCTCCGCAGATGCCTTTGTCTCACAGGGTGACATGACAAGTGGACGCACCTGATTGGTCGGAGACAACAATGGCAGGACGCACCCAGTACGGGCAGCGATGGATGCGGATTCCGCGAATGTGACACCTGCCGCAACGGGATTGGATAAAACTTGCTTGAATCCGGTCCGGTTCGGAGAGGTATCATCGTCGTAACCATATCGCACAGGATTGGAAAAACTTTGGAGCCAGCTCAAAGCAGTCGTATTACACAAGATGGGATTAAGATGAGCTGAGGTTGACTGCACAGGGCGTGACAGAAGATTCTTGTGCGCAGACTTTCTTTTGAGGCGCCTCAAAAGTCTCACACAACTGATTTGGCAGGGTGTTTCTGCAGACAGTGTGAAAATTCTAGAGAACACCCGGCAAAAGGTGTATTCTGAGTCGACTAAAAAAACATATAGAAAACACTGCAAAATGAGCTGGGGTGGATTGATTGCATCGGGTTTGGCAGAGGATTCCTGTGTGCAAACCGATCGATCCCGTGTTGCTTGCTTACTTGCGTGGGGCAGGGATGATCCCATGCCGCATCCTGAGCACCTCCTCAAAGTACTTCACATAGCGCTGGTGTGATGGAGGGCGTGGCGTGGGAGGAAGGAGATATGGAAAGAGACGTGGGGGGGGGGACGGAGGGACAGAGGAGGGGCAAGCAGGCAGCAGTAATTTCGTGCGTCATAATGAGCACCTCCTCAAAGTACTTCACATAGCACTGCTGCGATGGAGGAGTGTGGGAGGAAGGATATATGGAAGGAAGGCAAACGGAGGGATAGAGGAGGGACAGGCAGGCCCGCGGGGATGATTCCGTGCCGTTTCGTTTTGAGAGGACTCAAAACGAAAATACCAGCACACGGAAACGGAGGGATAGAGGAGGGAGGGACAGGCCCGCAGGGAGGATTCTGTGCCGTTTCCTCAAAACCTCCTGCGATTATTTCCCAGATAATTCAACGCTATGCGAGGGTCTCCCCACGTAGAGCTACTTTTGAGGCGCCTCAAAGATAATTCAATGCTATGTGAGGGTCTCCCCACATAGAGCTGCCATGGGGGTGGGGTGTGGAGACCCGGGATATTGGAGGAAAGAGATACAGGGAGAGATGTGAGAGGAGATGTGAGAGGAGAGATGTGAGAGGAGGGATGTGAGAGGAGAGATGTGAGAGGAGGGATGTGAGAGGAGAGATGTGAGAGGAGGGATGTGAGAGGAGAGATGTGAGAGGAGGGATGTGAGAGGAGAGATGTGAGAGGAGGGATTTGAGAGGAGAGGAAGGTACAGAGAGGGATGGGAAGACTAAGGGCGGTTCATTCAGTGCTGTGCCGAAAATGACGACTAAATGAGAGTCAGGTGTAGTTAGTAACTAAATGAGAGTCAGGTGTAGTTAGTAACTAAATGAGAGTCAGGTGTAGCTAGTAACTAAATGAGAGTCAGGTGTAGTTAGTAACAACTTTCTGGCAAGCCCGCAGGACGATGAGGACAGCAGCGGAGACCTTTTGGCTGGGCAGCACAGACCTTTTGGCTGGGCAGCACGAGCGCCTTGCCATCCGTGCATCTCTTGGCATTGAAATAGTTGATGGCCTCATCTGCCGTGGCGTAGTACTGTGGTGGGAAGACGAGAGGAGGGCCAAGACAAGGAGATGGAAAAGATGGGAGAGAGATGAGAGAGAGGGGATGAGGAATAGTTGATGGCCTCATACGGCCACGTAATCGTCTGCTGTGGCGTAGTACTGTGGTGGGGAGACGGGGGGAGAGAGAGCATAAAATCGGGGAATTTAGAGGAGTACTGCTCAGCATGTTGCTACACCATGAAGCACGTTGCACTGAAGGGGTACTGATGGGGAGCACTGGAGGAGCTCTCATGAGGTAAAGTCGAGCTCTCATGAGGTAAAGCTGAGCTCTCATGAGGAAACGTTGAGCTCTCATGAGGTAAAGTTGAGCTCTCATGAGGTAAAGTTGAGCTCTCATGAGGTAAAGTTGAGCTCTCATGAGGTAAAGTTGAGCTCTCACGAGGTAAAGTTGAGCTCTCATGAGGTGAAGTTGAGCTCTCATGTGGTAACGTGCGGCTTGCATTGGGTAACGTGATGCTGGCACGAGGCATGGGGGATACTGGGGGACTCACGTTGAGGAAGAGCAGCAGGGAGGACACCATGAGGCCCGTGCGACCCAGTCCCTCCTTGGAATGGATCACGAGCATGCGATCACTCCACTCGATGGGGCTGCTGTCATGGTGGGGCTGACTGCTGCTCTCATGGGGCATGGCTGGTGCAGATGATGACGATGATGATGGTGCTGCTGCTGATGATGCTGCTGATGTGGATGGCGCTGCTGCTGCTTCTGAACTGCCCCCCGGAGTAACACCATCGCCATTGGCACTGCCACTGCCGTCCTCTGCCCCCATCTTCTCAACCACCTCTCCCATATCAGTGCCCACCATCTCCTCCGCCTTTCCCTTCCCCTCTCTCTTTCCATCCCCCTTCCCCTCCCCTTCCTGCTTCCCCTCCCCTTCCTCCTCTCTCGCCCCTTCCCCTGCATCTCCTCCACCCTCTCCCTTCTCCTCCTTCCCTTTCCCTTTCTCCTCCTGCTTCCCCTCTCGCTCCCCCCCTTCCTTCCCCTCTCCCTCCCCCCTCTTCTCCTCTACCTTCCCATCATTCCCCTCCCCCTTCCCATCCACCCCCTCCTTCTCCCCCTCACTTCCCCCCTCCCCTCGCCCCTGCCCCCCCCCCACCAGCCTCCGCTTATCCTCTGATGCGCTCAGCCACGCCCGGGCAGTTAGGCAAAAGTTCAGGATGATAGGCAACGGCGGCACCTGCCCCTCGGCGATGGGGAACGCTCCAACCCGCCCATGGAAGACAGCAGGGTCGTACTGGTACAGCGGCTCTGTGCACAGGTTGATGATCATGTAGCGACCCTGGGATTAGGGTTAGGGTTAGGGTTAGAGGGGGGATGGGAATGGAGGCAAGATGGACCCTGGGTTAGCAGGTGATGCCCCCACGCGCCCATGGAAGACAGCAAGGTCGTACTGGTACAACGGCTCTGTGCACAGGTTGATGATCATGTAGCGACCCTGGGATTAGGGTTAGGGTTAGAGAGGGGATGGGAATGGAGGCAAGAAGGGCCCTGGGTTAGCAGGTGATGCCCCCACGCGCCCATGGAAGAGACAGCATTGTCGTACTGGTATAGGGGCTCTGCGCACAGGTTGATGATCATGTAGCGACCCTGGGACTAGGGTTAGGGTTAGGGAATAGGGGGGTGAGGAATAGGGCAAGAGGGCAGGGGAAGAGGAAGGAACCAGGGTTACAACTTGACGCCCCCACCCGCCCATGGAACACTGAGGGGTCGTACTGGTTAAGGGGCTCTGCGCACAGGTTGATGATCATGTACCGATCATGGGAAAAGGTTTAGGTTAAAAAGTGGAGAGGTGGGGGAAGGGGAGTGAAGCAAGAAGGAACCTGGGCTAGTATGTGCGGCCCCCACCCGACCCTGGAATGATGTTCAAGGGGGGAGAAGGAATCAAACAAACAAGCAAACAAACAAGCAAACCAAGCATGCGCAGAAGCAAAGAAAGGAGCACGCATGGACCTTGTGGTATGTCTCGAGGAAGTGAAGCACGTCGGTGACATGGTTGCGGTACAGGCCCTGGCCACAGGCAGCACGGAGAGAAAACAGATAAAATACAGAAGACGGAGCGGAACGGGGGATTGGAAAGAGGGGGAAGGGTGAGTTCCGGGAGGGGGGGGGAGGGGGGAGGAAGGGAAGCCGGTGGAGGGGAAGGGAGGGGGAGGGGGTTTAGAAATAGGCAAGAAGATAAATTAGAGGAAGGTAGAGCAAGGAATCAACGGATGCTATGAGCGGAGCAAGGAATCAACGGATGCTATGAGCGGAGCAAGGAATCAACGGATGCTATGAGCGGAGCAAGGAATCAACGGATGCTATGAGCGTATACACCAGCCAGTGCACTCCCGCGGCGTGCACTAAACATCCATCCACGTGCACCACGTGGCCATGCATACATGGACCAATGCACACAGCAGTACATGCACTCACACATGACACGCCCTCAGCGCACCTCAACCATGCTCATGATGCCCGCATTGGCATCGCCCCCAGCGGGGAACCCCATGGCGATGATGCCCGCAGTGATGTATGTCACGTCCAGGTCGAACCCGCGCTGCTGAAACCGCCTCTTGCTATGCCACCCCAACCCACACGTACAGCAATACAGGCACCAACACAGGCACCGCCAACAAATGCAAAACACACATATACCCCCAGCTCACCTCAACCACGCTCAGCTCACCTCAACCACGCTCAGCTCACCTCAACCACGCTCAGCTCACCTCAACCACGCTCAGCTCACCTCAACCACGCTCAGCTCACCTCAACCACGCTCAGCTCACCTCAACCACGCTCAGCTCACCTCAACCACGCTCAGCTCACCTCAACCACGCTCAGCTCACCTCAACCACGCTCAGCTCACCTCAACCACGCTCAGCTCACCTCAACCACGCTCAGCTCACCTCAACCACGCTCAGCTCACCTCAACCACGCTCAGCTCACCTCAACCACGCTCATCTCACCTCAACCATGCTCATGATCCCGGCATTGGCATCGCCCCCAGCGGGGAACCCCATGGCGATGATTCCCGCAGTGATGTACGTCATGTCCAGGTCGAACCCGCCCTGCTGAAACCGCCTCTTGCCATGCGACGCCAGGTGCTTCGCCTGTGCCTGAATCGCCTTGGCAGCACTCTGCGACCTTTCCACCAGCCCCTTTGTCCGGTCCTGTATCACCTTCCCCCCATCCTGTAACACCTTCGTCCCTCCTGCAAGCCCCTTCTTTCCCTCCTCCACCCACTCCATCGTCCCTTCCACTATCTCCTTCCTCCCTTCCTCCACTAACTCCTTAGTAGCCTCCATGAGTCCCCTCGTCCCCAGCACAAACCCCTTAGTACCCTCCCCTACGAGCTCCTTAGTCCCTTCAACTAGCCCCTTAGTTCCGTCGGCTAAACCCTTCTTACTCTCCTCCATCCACCCCCTTGTGCCCTCCATAAACCCCTTAGTGAATGATCCCAGCACTTGGCTCGCAGACGCGGCTGCTGCTGCTGCTGCCGCTGCCGCCGCTGCTCCTGCTGCTGCTGCCTGTTCTTGCGCCTGTGCCTGTGCTCGTGCTGTTGCCTGTGCCTTAGCCAGCTTTTCAGCCTTCAGCTGAGCCTGCCTCTGTGCTTTGGCCTCTGCCTCTGCCTGTGCCTTTTGCTCCCCTGCCTGCCCCCCCGACTCCTCCTCTTCTGTGGCAGGCGCTTTCCCCTTGTCAAGCGACCTCGCCCTAACGCCTTCTCCTCCTCCCTCTATCCCTGCCTCTGCTCCAAGCCCACCTCCAACATCATCGCCACCAGGAGCAACAGTATCAGCTACAGCAGCAGGAGCACCAGCAGCACCAGCAGCAGCACCACGTCCCTTGCTCTCCTCCGCCTCTTCCTCCTCCCCGTCGCTGCCCAGAGCATCCATGACAGCAGCAAACGCAGCCTCCGTGTCCTCATCCGCGTCCTCCCCTGCTGTCGCCGCCCACTCTAGAATCTCTGCCACCAAGTCATCGCCAGCATCAACATCCCCCTCCCCTACCTCCTCCTCGTTTTGAGGCGCCTCAAAACCATCCCCCTCCCCTACCTCCTCCTCCTGATTTCCGTCCTTCTTCTCAATCCCCCCTTCCTCCTGCTTTTCCTCGTGCTCCACTTCCTTAAGTTCTGCAACTTTTTCCGTTCGTCCCTCCTCCGTTCTTTCTGCATTTGTCCCTTTGTCTTCTTCTCCCTCCCCTGCTCCTTCTCCCTTTGTTTCCTCTTCTATTTTGCTGCCTACTGCCACCACTGCTGGTACGATTGCTGCCTTTCCATCCACTTTTCCTTCTCCCTTCCCTCCTCCCCCCCTCTCCCCAACACTCTCGCCAGCAGCAGCAGCAGCACCCCCAGTCGCTCCAGCATCCCCCTTTCCAACTGCCCCTGAACCCGCCCCAAGCCCCCCTCCTCCCCCCTGCCTCTCCCCCCCTCTTCCTCCGCCTCCACCTCTCCCTCTACCTCTCCCGCGCCCTGCACCAGAAGCAGCAGCAGCAGTCGGAGCAGGAGCAGCGGCAGCAGGGGCGGAGAACGTCTGCCACAGCGACTGCATTCCAGCGGCTGCTGCCGCCGCTGCCTCTGCCGCAGCCTGCCTGCCACTGCCGGCACCGCCGCTGCCGCTGCTGCTCTTTCCCACACTTGTGTTGCTGCTGCTGCTGGTGCTCTCCCCAGGCGTTCCCTTCTCAGAAAGCGAGCTGAAAAATGACCCCAGGGCCGCTCGTGCATTCTCCTGCAGCTTCTCCGCGCTCTTGAGCACCTCCTTGGCTGACTCCCGCATGGCAGCAGTGTCCACTGATGGCACTGACGACCCTCCCAGTCCTGCTCCCCCTGATGCACTGCGCACTACGGGGGCTCCTCCTGCTGCTACTCCTGCACTTGCTGCCCCTGCCGCTCCTCCTGCCGCTCCTCTCCCGCTTCCTGGTGCTGCAGCTACACCACCTCTCCCTGCGACTGCGCTTCCTTGCGCCACCCCTCTACCACTACCCCCACTATTGCTTCCTCCCCCACTGCTTGTTCTCCCTGCTGCAGGGCTTGGCGAGGAGTCAGGCGAAGGGCTGGCGAGCGACGAGCGCAGGGACTGGAAGCCCTTGGAGAAGAGCGAGTAACCAGGTAACGCCTGCGCCTGCTCCAGTAACGACGGCGGAGGAGCAGATCCCTCAGCGGCGTACCGCCTTGCGGCGGCAGAAGCCGGCTTCGAGGGCGCGCTGCTGCTGCTGCTGCTGCCCGTTTTTGTAGGCTCGCGACCTCTCCCTCTTCCTCCTCTTTCCCCTCCGCCACTCCCCCCTCTTCCCCCTTCGGCCCTCTTTGAACCGCTTCCTCTTCCCGTTTCTCCTCCTGTTCCGCTCTCATTTCCGCCTTCCCTGCCGCCAGCGGTTGCGTCAATTCTTTGACTCTGCTCACTGGCGTCGCTGTGACTATTCGTTGCAGCAGAGCCAGGCAACGTGGCTGGATCACGGCCGGAATCAGCTGACGTGGCAGCTGCAGCAGGGCCTTCCGATGGAGTATCCGTCACTGTTGGAGCCACGTCAGAAGGAGCCGGCCGAACATCGGAACCGGCAGAAATGGGGCCACTTGCGTCTCCTGCTGACGTGGCTATAGGTGCGGCTGATGTACCTCCTGCTGCGGCTGGCGATTGGTCAGACTCAAGAGTTACCGACGTTACCGGGTTACCACTGTCCGCCGCAGATTCCGTTGGTTCCGACGTAAGTGCCGAGTCCGAGACAGGCTCTGCATGCTCTGGTGCAGGCATGTCTAGTGCAGGCATATCTGGTGCAGGTGTCTCCTGTACCGGAGTTGTCACATCTGATGCTGGGGTATCCATCGCAGAAGGCTCGTGCGACGAATCCGCAGCAGACGAATCCATGGCTCGCGGTCAGTCCAAATTTGACGGCAGGGTGAAAAGAATAACACAAGAAAGCTTGAACTCCGAAAGACTTGAATGCGAGAGTTGAGAGGGTATGGTATGTCAATAACGTCTTGAATGTGCGGTCGACAAACTATGATTCAAGCTAAGCTGCCTTAGGTAGCTGAGCCAAGTTGCCAGGGACTCCGGAACTGGATACTGCATTCCCACCTATGTGGGAGATCCCAAGGTCGGGGGAAAAGTTTGCAGGCATGCTACATGTACGAAAGTTAGCGATTTTTTCTCGTCACTGTAACAGGGGATCTGGAAGGTTGGTGTCAGCTGATCAGTTCCCTTTGGATTCAAGCTTCGTTACAGTAATCCCGATTTCGGATACTATGGCTGGAAAATCTGTAGCCCACACAGAATGTACTCAGATTAACTAAACCCACCAGCAAGCAAAGGTAGAATGTATTATTGCTCGCATTATTTGGTCTAGCTACTTCTCGCTCTCTCCATTATGCGTCGTGAATTGTGATCCTGACGACCTCTTAGTCGTCACGAGCTGACACGACTTGCGATCAATGCGGGGTTGCTGACGATCATCTTATCTTCACGGTCCGAGAATCCGAGATTCACCATCTCGAGTGCCCCGAGGTGCCTTCTGAGTCTATTTTTGAGGCGCCTCAAAAATTGACCATCTCGAGTGCCCCGAGGTGGCTTCTGAGTCTGCTCGAAAGTGATCCTAACCGAAAGTCTTCACGGTCCGAGTTTGACCGACTCGAGAGTGCACCGATCACCTCTCGAGAGGGATGGCGCTCGTGCTTATCTGCGGCCAGCCGTGCAGCGGCAAGTCCACAGTAGCGAGGCAGCTTGTAGCGGCTCTCGAGGCTGCTATTAACGAGCAACAGAACAGCTCTCCCAGCGATAGAAGACTAAGTGTCATCCTCCTAGGCGAGGAGCAGCTCCACATTGGCCGAGACGATGGCTACCAAAGTAAGTCGGATTTATAAGTGGGACTTTTAGGCCTTAGCGACGGGCGGCTAAGCGTTACTTTTACTAGGCGGAGAGGAAGGGCATTGAATTGAAGAAGGAGGCTCAATGTAGTCTTACTAGGCGAGGAGCAGCTCCACATAGGCATTGAGTTGGTTGTTGAGAATATTCAAAAATCAACTCTACAGGGCGAGGAGCGGCTCCACATAGGCCGAGACGACGGCTACCAAAGTAAGTCGGGCCGTTGACGGCTTAGGACGCTACTAGTGCCAGTGGCTTTGCGATCTAGACACTGGGTTACGCGTTTTTGTGCTAAATCTGTCAATTGTGCAGAAATGGTGGCCGAGAGACCTTGAGTAAACTCAGAAGTCGCCTCGGACTACTGAAACGTGTTTGCTGCTTGTTTTGTTACATCTGTGCTACACCTGTCAATTGTGCAGACATGGTGGCCGAGAAGAACGTGCGGGGATCGCTGCGATCTGAAGTGGATCGTGCGGTCGGCAAGGATCGAATCGTGATCGTCGATTCGCTAAACGCCATCAAGGGTTACCGATACGAGCTGTGGTGCCTGGCTCGCGCTGCTGCCACCAAATACTGCGTGGTGCGTGCGATATGTACAATCGGTGTGGTACCTCGCGGTCTGGGTCGGTGCTGTACCTTTGTGTGTGCTAAGTGCGACAGATAGCACATCAGTGTGTAATAGCACGTCCTGGTGCCATCTGCATGCTGCGTGCGTCTCGCCGCCGCCACTGCATCCCTCTCCATCCCTCTCCATCCCTCTCCATCCCTCTCCATCCCTCCTACCATTCCTGCCTGTGCATTGTGACGTGGCAGCAGAGACAGCAAGGGAGTGGAAGGGCAGACGCAAAGAGGCAGAAGAAGCGTTTGGGGGGGGTCGCAGAGAAGCAGATGAATAGTTTGGGTCCTCTCTGAAGCTTCACCTCCCACTCCTTCCCCTTCATTCCTGCAGGTGCATTGCGACGTGGCAGCAGAGACAGCAAGGGAGTGGACGCCGAGAGGCAGATGAATAGTTTGGGTCCACTCTGAAGCTTCACCTCCCACTCCTTCCCCTTCATTCCTCCAGGTGCATTGCGACGTGGCAGCAGAGACAGCAAGGGAGTGGAACGAAAGGCGTAGAGAGGCAGGCGAGCCTTGCTACTCCCCCCATGTGTGAGTGTGACTCCGCATTCCCCCCCCGTCCATGCAGAATCTTCATTTCAGGATCCCTAGGGTTTCCCTCCAAGCTTTCCTTGCTTCTCTTTTTCCTGATGAATTTCTCCCCTCCATCCCTCCCCCCACCTCTGCTCATTCTCCACCAGCCTGATGCCTCCTCCCACTCTTCCTCGCCCTCTCTTCCATTCCTCTGCTGCAAACTCAGGCTCGAGGATCTGTTGGGCCGATTCGGGAGGCCTGAGGACCTCCCCTCCTCCCCTCCTCCCCTCCTCCCCTCCTCCCCTCCTCCCCTCCTCCCCGCCTTCCCTCCTCCCCTCCTTCTCCCTCCCATCCCTCTGCCCCGCTGTCAGGTTGGACGATCTGTTGGGTCGATTCGAGAGGCCTGAGGGGCGCAACCGATGGGACTCCCCTCTGTTTGAAGTACACCCTGCTTCCGGTATGTGATACAATGCATGTGCCGTTAGCAGACGTGATTGTAACCGTGTCTCTCTTATGAAGCTGCATGTGTTTGTCTGTTTGCCTTTTCTCTTCTCAGCCTTTCCTGCTCCCTCTCAGTGTCTTCTAACAGTGCACCCTGTCAGTGCCCCTTGTCACTCCCCCCTCCCAGTGCCCCCTCCCAGTGCCCCCTCCCAGTGCCCCCTCAATGCTCCCTTCAATTCGCCAACTCAGTCCTCCCTCCCAATGCCCCCCCCCAAAGCCCCCTCTTAGTTCTCCCTCTTGATGCTTCCTCCCAATACTATGTCTGCCAGATCAAGCAGCAGAGGAGGCAGAGGGGATGACAGGGGAGGTGGTGGCACTGCTGGTGGGAGGAAGAGGAGCAGCTAGCGGACAGGGGCGAGCAGGTCGGGCCCTGCAGCCAACCGTCGCCACACAAACAGTGAGTTCTCTTCCAAGCAATCAGTAGCAATTGTCGGGAATTGGGATTACACATACCCATATAAGCAAGGAATTCAGAGCAATAACTGGTGTGGAATTCTGGCCAGAGTGTACCAGTAAGTTCTTCTTTGCCTTGTCTCTCCCTCTTTGTGGTTGCAGGCTACACATTCAGATGCCAACGTGCTTTATGTAATGGACCGAGCCACCAAGGTATGGGACAGACAGGGCCACCAAGTTATGTCAGTTTGTTGGTTCAGCCACCTGTAACCATATGATGCCATGACTGCACAGAAGCATCAACGTACCATTGTTCAACCCCCCCCCCCCCCCCCACCTCCCCTGTGTTTATTTCTTCATTTTCTGACCTCTTGCTTGTGCAGGAGGTGGTATCAGCTGTAATGGATGCTCAGGCATCGCTTGGAGGTGCCACATCAGCATTCACTGTAGATTTGGGGGAAAACAATAAGATCGTGTTGCGGCGTCCTATTGGTCTTCCAGAATTGCAACGGTTACGTAGGACATTTGTTCGTCTTGCTGGGCAAGCTGCTTTATCTGGGAATGCACCACCCAAGGATGCATCGTCAGCAAAGAGGTTTTTTGCTGAGTATATGGTGAGAGAGGTTACATGATGTAATTAATGCTTCTATTCATGAGTGTTGGGCTGAGAAAAACCCTTTAGGATCTTTTGCAGAGACTAAGTCCCAGCTGTAAAGACTTGAGACTTGGAGTAGTGCAGCGGAAGTTGAGACAGTTGAACCCTTGTACTAGTATGTGAGAACAAGTGATTGATTAAAGAAACAAGCATACAGCAATATATAGAAGATAAGAAAGCAGTTGCAGAGTACAGTTACAGGAACGGTTTATCGAGTCGCATAGCGACTCGATTGCCGCTTCGGTTACCATCCGTGATGCTGTAACGGTCAGTCGCAACCTCCAGTTGCGACCCTTTGAGTCCCAGACCCTTCGTGTTCTTTGTCCGCCCCCTCGTGTAACCTCCGTTGACTCGCGTACCCCTTGCAATCTTCCTCGAGTGTAGTGTTACACTTCAGAAACGCTTAAGTCTTTTGATGTACTTTCAACACTCCCCTTCGTTTCTGGAGTGCTGACTTGTTCAGGTCCGATGACGTTTGTTTGTCCGGTCAGCACCATGCAGTAGTCGAATTTTGCCTTCGCCAATTTCTTCGTCAAATAGTCTGCGGCCATTTCTGTCGTCGGGCAGTAACTGAGTTGAAGTCTCCCCTTCGCGATTTCATCCTTGACGAAGAAGTACCGCAGGGCGATGTGCTTGGTTCGGTTGGCGAAGCCGTCCTTGTTTGCGATTTTGATCGCAGATTGGTTGTCGCAGAAGAGTGAGAAGGCGGGCAGGGTCGCGATCTTCGCTTCCTCGAGTAACTCTCGCAGGTAGAGTCCTTCCTTGGTCGCGGTACAAAGGGCGATGTACTCTGCTTCAGCAGAGGATAGTGCGATTAACTCCTGCTTGCTCGACTGCCAGGAGATAGTTCCGATGGGTTCTAGTCGGTAGATGTAGCCCGTCCTAGATCGTCGATTTTCCCTATCTCCCGCGTGGTCGGCGTCGACGTATCCGAGTAGTTGTACGGACGATGTTGTAGCTTTGCTGTAGGTAAGTCCGATCGTCGGCGTGGAGATGAAGTAGAGTAGTGCCCGGTTGAGCTCCTCGAGATCCTCCTGTTCCGGTTGCTTCAGATGCGTCGCCAGTTGACTTGCACTATAGGACAGGTCGGGTCGGCAGGTTACTGCTGCAAATAGTAGGCAGCCGAGCTTCTGTTGATACTCCTGGATTTGCTTCGCGGGGAGTTTTGCGGAGGCGCTGTTGTTGTTTCCGTAGCGGTAGGGAGTTGAGGCGGTAGCCGGTGTTAGTCCGAATTTCTTCGCGACAGTGCCTGCGTACTTTCCAGCGTGTAGGTAGAACGCCGAGTTGTCTTCGACGATATTTAGCCCCAAGTACTGGGTCACTGAGTCGGACACTGTGAGCGTCAGGTCCCCTTTCAGTTCCCCTTCGAACCGGGTGACGATGTCGGTGGTAGAACCGATGTAGAGCAGGTCGTCGACGTAGACGATGAGCAGAATGTAATCTCTTCCCTTCTGCAGTCGGTACATGCCTTGGTCATGTGGTAGCTGTAGGAAGCCGATTTTTACGAGACGGCTGTGAAGATGCTGCTGCCAGAGCCGCGGGGCTTGCTTGATCCCGTATAGGGATTTTGTCAGTCGGCATATTTTCGTGGGGTCGTCGATGAATCCGTGGGGTTGTTCGACGAAGATCTCAGCGTCCACAGGTGCGTATAGGAACGCATTCGCGACATCGATTTGGCGTAGTGGTAGTGTTTTCGTGGCCGCGACGGCGAGTAGGATGCGTAATGAGGTGTGACGGGAGACTGGAGCGAAGGTTTCTGTGTAGTCGGTTCCGTATCGTTGATCGAAGCCTCGTACGACCCATCGAGCTTTGAATCGTTCGATGGAGCCGTCTGAGTTGGTCTTGATGCGGTACACCCATTTCCCCGAGAGAACGTTCTTCCCGTTGATGCTCGTTGCAGGTACCAGTTTCCATGTTTCTCGGTCTTGCAGAGCTTTTAACTCCTTTTCCATTGCTTCCTTCCATTTTACCTTATGTTCCCCCCCCAGAGCCTGCGACAAGGTTGAAGGCTCACGCGCAGAAGGCGGCGGCGGATGCTGGACGGAGACCCAGAGGCCTAGAATCTGGAGTCCCGTTGGTGTGTGTCGAGGGGAATTGTCATTCCCGGAATAAGCTGCTTCGTCACCGTCTTCGGGGTCAGGTAAGGAATTGGGGCCGATGCGTTCCGAAATATTCGTGTCGACGGGGTGAGGTGTAGCGTAACCTTGGTCGGCGAAGTGGTAAAAGGTGTCGAGGTTGTTGCTATCGAGGGGATTATCTTCATCGAGTGGAACAGGTACGGAACAGAATGGGAGTGGCCCGGCAGCTTCCGAGGCTCCAGGTACGTCTTCTTCTGCTGCGTCAGCTTCGGCAGCACGATCGGCAAAGGAACGAAGTCCCGAGAGGCCGTCGGTGGGGTCTTGTGTGTTGGCAAGGTTGTCCAGGTAATGCTGCAGAGTCAGTCGTTCGTAGAAGATAACGTCTCGTGATGCCACCGTGTTTTTGTCTTGTATGTCGAGAATTTTCCACGCGTGAAAATGTTTCGCGATGCCGAGGTGGAGTCCCCACCGAGCTCGTTGTGTGAAGCGTCCTGCTCGGGCTGTGTGGGGTCTGTACTGTACCATGCAGCCAAAGACTCTGAGTAATTTTGTGCTGCCCCTTTTTCTTGTCCACAGCAGGTGCGGTGATGCGTTGTTGGGAAGTGATGACGAGGACAGCAGGTTGTGCAGGTGAACAGCATGTGTCATCGCGTCTGGCCACAGTGTGGTTGGCAGTCGCATCCCCTGAAGCAGTTTTCGCAGCGTCGTCTGCAAGGTCCGATTCATGCGTTCTGCTACCCCCTGCTGTTGGTGAGCATAGGGCAGGGACACCAGGCGTCTGATTCCCCTTTCCGCCAGATAGGTCCTGAAGCGTTGTGACTGGTATTCCAGTGCACCGTCTGACTGGAAGCTCTTGAGTTTGAGTCCTGATTCTCGTTCGGCGATGGGGAGCCATGTTGTGAAGGCTTCGAAGGCTTGGTCGCGCGTTTTGAGATTGAAGTGCCAGACATATCTGGTTGCGGCGTCGATGAAAGTGATGACGTAGTTAAAGTCGGCTTCTGCGTCGTCTCGAGGCATGTTTAAAATATCGCTGTAGACTTTTTCCATCGGAGCGTAAGTAGGTGCGCTTGGGTTGTGATGGGATGAAAAAGGTTGATGAGGAAGATCTGCTTCGGGGCATGTGAAGCACCGTGCGCGTGGTCGTCGAAGTTCTTGACCGCTCGTCGTCAGAAGGGCGTTGCGTTCTAACACCTCTGCTTGGATTGTTTGAAGTATTGTGCTGTTTGCAGGGTGTCCGAGGCGTTGGTGCCAGATGTCGTCGGGAGCACGGTGACCGGGCGAGCGGTGGTAGATGTCGGCGTTGGAGAAGAACGCGACGACCGAGGCGGGACTTCGACAAGCTTCTCGTGTGGCGGGCATAAGTTGGTCTGCTTCCGTTGGCGGTCCTCGTGTTGATGGTGGTGGTACTCGGCTGGGTCCTGCTGCCGATACTGCAGGTGATGGTTTTGTTGGGACACTTGCGGGTACTTGTCTTTCTTGTCTGATAACTGCTAATGCTCGTGTTCTCTCTGCTGCAGGTATGGTGTTGGAGTGCCAGAAGCCGTCACTGTCGAAGTCGGGATCAAGATCCGGCGGGTGAGTCCAGGCGGCGAACGATACGATACCGTCGCTGTCGGCAGTGCCGCGGTCGGGGACGAAGTCCAACACGAAGACGCCGGACTTCAAGAGGGCACGACCGATGAAGAGGCCGCCCTTCCCGTGGTAAAGCCGGAACTCGTTGGAGTAAGAGTCGCACTCCAGGTGAATCCCTTTGGCCATTAGTTGGCTTACGCTCAGTAGATTGTATCCCAGGTTGTCGACAATGAGCACTTTGTTGAGCTGCAGTATTACGTTTGTTTCCATGGATTGTAGCTGAACCACGCCTTGTCTGTTTGTCTTCAGGTTTTCGTTGTTGGCGACTGTGATGACGACGTCGCGGTTGAGTCGTTTCTCCTGTTGCACGAAGCGTCCCGAGGAGCACATGTGCTGACCGCAGCAACTGTCCAAGAACCAGGTGTTCCGCCCGGTGGGTTCGGCGTTAGCGACTGCAGCGTATGTCGGGTTGACCTGAAGTCCTTGCGAGCGCGGCGGCGGGAATTCCTCTTCGTCTGGTGCGTAAGTGGGTGGTGAAGCGGGTGCGCAGTTGTCGATGTGTACCATGCAGTTGATGATGTTGGGTGTTTGTTGTGCAGATGTTGAAGAGCGCCTTGGAGGACTTGCTTGAGTGGAAGCGACTTGTGGGTCTGCTGCACGGTAAACGCGAGGGCGGTTGCAGTTGACCTTGGAGTGCCCGGAAGTCTGACAGTTGTGGCAGAACGGCGGCACGATGGTGAGTCCTCGGTTGTCGCGTTGATCTTGCTTGCTGCGTCGGTTGTAGTTGTTGTCATTTCTTCTTTGAGTGTAGAAGACTAACTGCTGTTGCTTCCTTGGTTGTCTTTCCTCGAACAGATCCATCTCCTGTTGTTCAGCGTGAAGCTCGGCGCAGAGGTGCATCTCCGAAATTCTTCCGTGGGCTCGAAGAAGTGATCGTGTGGTTCTCCATTCTGGCCCGAGCCCGGCGAGGACAAGTGTCACGAAGCTTTCTTCAGTGATCGTTCCTCCGCACCGAAGCAGGCGGTCGCGGAGGGTCTGGCAGCGACTCATATACTGCATCGCCTTTTCCCCGGTCTTCATCTGTATTGTTGTCAGCTGTTGCATGAGTCTGCTTTGTGTCACGCTGTCGTTTGCTTGGTAAAGGCATTTGAGGTGGTGCCATGCGAGCTCCGCGGAGTTTCTATAACTCCGATACGTTCTGATGCTCTGCTGCTCTTGTGGTGACAGGTTTCTCAGGAGTACCGTGTACGCCAGCAGCGACTGATACGTGAAGATCTCTTGTTCCTTCCCAGTGCCGTTGCTTGGGAATGGCAGGGACCCGTTGAAGTATCCCAGAAGATGCGCGGCCTCCATCAGCAGCTCGAACTCGAAGCTCCAGGTAAAGAAGTCGTGTCCGTTGAACGGTGAGGATGTCTGAAGTTTGATCACGTGTGAGAACTGCGCCTGTAAACTTAAGATTTCATTCGGTGTTTGTTGTGAAGCAGCTGCTGTTGGCTGGGCACGGGGCGGCATGAATTCGAACGTCCCCGGCGAAGAATGATAAGGCGCAAAGGTAGGCGCTTGATTGTGTCGCCCGAAGGATGAGTTGTCGAGGCTCATCGGCGCTAATCCCATATTCCCTCCATTGCTCTGTGTTGAGTGCGCAGGTGTCCTTGTCTGCTGCTGCTGATCGAAGTGTGACATGAAGCTGAAGAATCTCTCCATGAGATTCGGGTCCACACTTGAAGAGGGAGACGGGGTCACCATCTCTGGTACTCTTCCCGTTGTTTCTTGAGCAGTCCCGGTCTCTGTCTGCAGTCCTGAGGTGTGCAGACCAGAGTTGCCGTGTTGAGTTTCTTGGGCGCTGGGTGAGCCCGTAGAGACTTTCTTGCCCTTGTTGTCCATGTCTTGTAATCAATGAAGTCGTTGAATTGAGTTGAGTTGCAGGTTGTTGATAGGACGTAGTTGCTGGGAGTTTGGTCTCTGACCAGCTCTCATACCATGTTGGGCTGAGAAAAACCCTTTAGGATCTTTTGCAGAGACTAAGTCCCAGCTGTAAAGACTTGAGACTTGGAGTAGTGCAGCGGAAGTTGAGACAGTTGAACCCTTGTACTAGTATGTGAGAACAAGTGATTGATTAAAGAAACAAGCATACAGCAATATATAGAAGATAAGAAAGCAGTTGCAGAGTACAGTTACAGGAACGGTTTATCGAGTCGCATAGCGACTCGATTGCCGCTTCGGTTACCATCCGTGATGCTGTAACGGTCAGTCGCAACCTCCAGTTGCGACCCTTTGAGTCCCAGACCCTTCGTGTTCTTTGTCCGCCCCCTCGTGTAACCTCCGTTGACTCGCGTACCCCTTGCAATCTTCCTCGAGTGTAGTGTTACACTTCAGAAACGCTTAAGTCTTTTGATGTACTTTCAACAATGAGCACCTCCACAACGTGGTTCTGCTCGTCCTTTATTACGGTTTGTCTGCAATGGGCGTTGCAATATTCCAATAGAGGAAGGGACTATTGAATGATATTGAGACACATACAGGTGACAATAAATGCAGGAATTTAGATTGCGTGAAATGTCTACACTCCAGCTCCTTGATCAATTTGGTGGCTTCCCACCACCACCCTAGACTTCGTCAGGCGCACCCCTCGGGCAGCCCCTCCAACTTTCCTTGGCCATGTTTCCTTCGCTACGGCATTCCCGCTGGGCTTGTTCAGGGTTCAGCCTCGCTGCCTTTCCCAAAGCTTCCGCCATAGTTTCCGCCAGGGTTCCCGCCCGGCACTTCCAATCGGTGCTGTGCTGCTAAACCTCCCCGCGCCGATTGCGCCCACAGTACAGAGGGCCTTCCCCTTCCCCCCTTCATCTCCCCCCTTCCCTCCCCTCCCTCCCCTCACCTCTCCCTCCCCTGACCTGCTCCCAGCACCTTTGACCTATTCTAGGTATTATTGCTCCCCTCTTCTCTCCTCTACCTCCTTTTCTGCCCTCGAGCCAGAATCCTCCCTGGCCCCATAGGCCTGTGTTGGTGCCGCGCTTTACCCTCCGCACCATAGACGGTATTTCCATTAAGTTGCTAGATTAATCGCAGAGAAAGCAGGGCAGGATGGTGGCCACAGGAACAACCGTGAAGGACGTGTCGCCGCACGCGTTCGTCAAGGCGTATGCGGCTCACTTGAAGCGCACAGGCAAGGTGATAACCGTGACTGCAACGAGGGTGATTTCGGGGAGCTGTGACTATGGCGTGGGGCAGAGGCATCCCCGTAGGACCGTGGACCGTCGGGCGTGAGCTGAACGTTCGTAGCGAGGATGAGCCACGCAGGAAGTCGAAGGGTGCCGGATTAACAGTTTGTAGTAGTGACAGGGTTAATATAGCCACGCCTGATGGTTGAGGTGCGGGAATTTTTCATCAGTGGCGAATATCCGGGAGACGGTGACGATCAGGGAGTGGTTGGCGATAGTAGCCGACAGGTTCCACTTAGGTTTTAATGGCGCGAGGGTCGGAGGCCTAATCGTGAACGGGATTTCCAGATGACTCGAGTCGACTCAAAAGCGAAGCCCAATAGCGACTCACTAGCGGAGCCTAATAGCGACCCAGTAGCGCGATACCCAACAGCAACCCAATAACGAAGCCCTAGTTGTGGATGGGAATGCTAGCTGACGCGCCTTCGTATCTCCAACACGCTTCGCGTTTGCTTACACATGGCCTCGGCTCTGATAGGGATGGCTCATTCTGTGCGTGTGGATCAGGCGGTGTTTAGGCGCTTCAGAAGTCTGTTTTGAAAGGGATAGCTCGTTCTGTGCGTGCGGAGCAGACGGTTTTTAGGCGCCTCAGAAGTCTGTTTTGAAATGGATAGCTCATTCTGTGCGTGCGATCAGTCGGCGAAGCTGCTGCGGCAGGTCGTGAGGCGGATTCAAGGTGCTGCTGCTGTCGACATTGCTAGGGTTTCGCGTTTCTGAGCTCGTCGTGTTGGAATAACGGCGTGTGACCATGCGCGATGCAAAAATCGGGTGTGCTCGTACGCGTTAGAAGAATCGCAGGTGTTTATACGCGTTAGAAACATCGCGTGTGCGTGCGCGTGTTCTTATGCAGTTCATGGGGTGTCGATATCGGTCGGCACCTTTGTCGTTGGTAGCAGAAACCCGTTTTCCTAAGCTGGATGCGCAGAAACCGGGTTTCCGGTGTACGCGACACGTTTCCTGGCGGTAGATGTATAATGCCACCCTCTCTCTCATCCACGGCTTCCCCCCACTCCGCTTTCTCCGCTCTTCAGTTTCCCGAGCACCCTCCCTCTCTCACTCTCTCCCGCACATCCACTCTCCTCCCTCCCATAATTTTCTCCACGTCTCCGATTCCATTTCTTACTTCCCCTCGCTCCCTCCCTTCTCCGCCTCATCTCGCTCATTTCGTCCGCATTTAAGGTCCGGTTTTTCCTGCTCGCATCAGTTTTTTCAAACCCTTTCTTGCTCACCCCCTCCCCCCTCTCTTCGTTCCCCCACTCCCTTCCCCCCCTCTTCGTTCCCCCACTCCCTCCCCTACATCACCCCATCAGGTGGAGGTCCCCACATGGGCTGACATCGTCAAGACAGGAACCTTCAAGGAACTTGCGCCCTATGATCCCGATTGGTACTACATCCGCGCTGGTGCGTATCGCCTCCGAGTAATTCGTTCAGTGAGAACAACAGAAGGCAAACCATGGCTCCATGGTTGCCTTTCACACGCCCTGTCGCTCTCACTCTCATTCGCTCACATTTCCGTGTCTTATGCGGTTCAAGGATCGCTCCCATCAGTTTGTAGGGTGTTTTTGAGAATTCTCAAAAACACCCTCACTCTGATTCGCTCGCATTTCCGTGTCTTATGCGGTCCAAGGATCGCTATCATCAGGTTGTAGCTGCTGGGCCGTTCTTTCCGTAGCATGTGGGTTGCGACTGGTTCTTAGTCGCTGCAGAGGGACCAGCTTGTTAACAGCGTTTAACAACCTTTTTTTATTGATAATTGTAATCCAATCACCTGCGATCAATCGTCCTTGCTTGCATTTTTCTAATGTTCCGTGTTCTTGCCTTCCTTCCCGCCCCTCGTCCCTCGTGCAGCCTCTATGGCTCGCTAGGTGTATCTCTTGCCTGGGCTTGGAGGCAGGCCCGCCGCGTTGCTGATGCTCCGTGTTCTTTCTCCCTGCCTCTTGCCTTTCTTCTCTGCTCGTGCCTTCCTTTCCGCCTCTTGCCTTCCGGCCCCTTATCCCTCCTGCAGCCTCCATGGCTCGCAAGGTGTACCTCAAGCCCGGGGTTGGAGTCGGTGCGTTCAAGAAGATCTACGGTACGTGCATTTCCAGAGTCTGTTTTGCGCCCTATTATGTTTGGCGCCCTATTATGTTTTGCGCCCTATTATGTTTGACGCCCGATTATGCTTTGCGCCCTATTATGTTTTGCGCCGATGCTTCCTCTTCCCCCTCCCCCCGACCTCGCACTCTCTGATTCGCCCTAGTGTGCGGGGCTCGATTCTCAGCTTGTTTCCGTCCCTTACTTTTTCCAACTCCGCTAACCCCTCTCCCCTCCCCCCCCCCCCCCCGCCGGCCCCCTTTCCGCTGCTTCTCCGCTTTCCGCCCTGCAAACCCTTCCGCTTCTCCCGCATCTCCGTTGTCGCAGGCGGGCCTAAGAACAACGGCTCGCGGCCGTCGCACTTCCGCAGGAGCAGCGGGTCCGTGGCCCGGCACGTGCTGCAGCAGCTGGAGTCGATCGGCATCGTGGAGCAGGACGCCAACGGGTGAGTGCCTGTCATGGGCCTCTTGCTGGGGTGAGTAGGATGGGTTGACTTGTGAGTATGCCGGGGTGACCTGTGAGTATGCTGGGGTGACCTGTGAGTATGCTGGGGTGACCTGTGAGTATGCTGGGGTGACCTGTGAGTATGCTGGGTTGACTTTGAATGGGAGCAGCATTCACCTCCGTGGCTCGCCACGTGCTGCAGCAGCTGGACTCGATCGGCATTGTGGAGCAGGACGCCAACGGGTGAGTGGATGTGATGTGCCTCGAGCTGGGTCTGCTGGGTTGACTCTGAGTGGGAGCAGCAGTCACCTCCGTGGCGCGGCACGTGCTGCAGCAGCTGGAGCAGGACGCCAACGGAGGAAGTGACTGCTGTTCCCACTCCCATCGTGGAGCAGGGTCTCAGCGGGTGAGTGGCTGTGTTTGAAGGGGTGAGAACGCAGGGCATGAACGGGTGAGAGCAGAATGCCAGCGAGTGAGTGGCTGTGTGTGTGCAGAGAGGGTGAGAGCAGGAGGCTGACGGGTGAGGGGTTCCAGATAGACAGAAGGATGCAGAGGATGTTGAAGGATGAGCGCAGGATGCAGAGGGATGAGAGTAGGATACAGAGGGGTGAGAATAGTTTTGCCACTGTCTTTTGTGCAGGATTTGTCAGGTGAGTGCAGGAGCATCACTCCATGGGAAGGTTCTCTGTTTGGCCCTGATTGATCAGGCTTTTCATCTGTCCACCTCCACCCCTCGGAAACTGGCCATGGCTATTAAATTTATTTCACCTTCTTCCTATATTGTCTGCAGTGGGCGTCGCATCACCTCGGATGGGCAGCGTGATCTGGATCGCATTGCTGGCCGGGCTGCTGCCGCTGCTGTTGAGGGTGCGGAGGAGGAAGAGTAAACTGCTCGCTCTGCATCGTGCACAAGCCTGTTGTGTAACAAAATTTAGAGCGCTTTTGAAATGTCAGCTTCTTGTTCCATGTGAGATGCGCAATGTCAGCTTCTTGTGCATTGAAATATGATGTGGAATCAACAGTACATTTGAAGCTGCAATGCATCATCCATGGCTCAGTAGAAGTTCATCTACATCCTATCTAGAACCATGATAAATGTATGTCTAGCACGAGTATAACATGCGTCCGAAATCAGTTTCCCGAAATGGTTACGTGTTGCTGAGGATGCTGAGCCTAAACCGGGTACAGCCCGAATTGTTCCACCTTCGCTGGCTCTGGTGGGATGCAACATCAGCAGCTAACAGAGACAACAGCACCAGAGAAGCAATACAGCAGACACACACCCAGACCAGACTCGCCAGAGCAGTAAGGTTGCCTAGTTGAGCCTAGATTACTCCAGGATACTAGGCCGGATTTGATCCGAAGCTCCCATTCGGAACAGGCGCATATTGCGAAGGCTTTTATTGATCTGCTTTTTATAAGCTTCTGACAAGATGCAGGGCGCCGAAGTTTCGAAGCAGGTGCAGCAGATGGTGGAGTTTATTCGCCAAGAGGCCGAGGAGAAGGCTAACGAAATCGGTGTTGCTGCGGAAGAGGTATAGCTCGAGAGTACGGGTAGTTACTACCTCTCTAATCGTCGAGCCACGCTCCAGATCCCCATCCGGGGTTTTTTTCTTTGGCAACGCACTGATCGCGCTGGATCCCTAATGCGTTCTATTCTTCCGTTATTTTATTCAGGAGTTCAACATTGAGAAGCTGCAGCTCGTAGAGGCGGAAAAGAGAAAGATCCGTCAAGAATACGAGCGCAAGGAGAAGCAGGTCGAGATCGCGAAGAAAATGTAAGCTCGGCAAAGATCCATTTTCCATCCAGTTTCGATTAGGTTCAAGCTCCGCATTTTAGCCATTTATTCATTCCGATGAGGCTAATGACGGCTTACTTGTTTTGCTGAAACAGCGATTATTCCAAGCAGTTGAATGCGTCGCGCTTGAAAGTGCTGCAAGCTCAGGACTCCATTGTGAAAGAGATGAAGGCTGCAGCGGAGAAGGAGCTCCTGAAGGTCTCTAGCGACACTAAGAAATACACTGCACTGCTGAAGGACGTGATTGCTCAGGTGAGACATTCGTCTGATCTGATGCTTCCCTCTTATGAAACCCCGCTCAATGTCTGTTCTTGCATGGGCATTCATTCCCTGCTAAAAATAGTTTTCCAGCTTAACCATTCTTGTCGAAATCAATGCGTGTCCCTTCCCTTAACCTTATCCTTCTCGTCTGTTTCAGGGCCTTGTACGCCTGAACGAGTCTGCCGTGCAGCTGAGATGCCGTGAGGCTGATGCTGCTGCTGTGAAAGCTGCTCTGCCTGGCGCCATCCAGGAGTATGTAACAGTTACCAAGCAACCAGCGCCGACCGTGGATGTGGATGGTGCCAAGTTTCTGCCTGCTGCACCCCATTGGTATGCTGTATATCAATTTTTTTCTTCATTGATGCGTCTGGAAATATTATTTTCAACTCGTGCTTACGAGCCTTCCGTACAGTGATGGGTAGCTCAGAGTGTGTTCCTACGAGCCTCATATCAGGCTCGCCCTTATCAGACTCACAACATTCGCCTGAGTGAAGGGAATTCCAAGCGTTTAACAGTTCTACACCGCATTGAACCACTTCGCGTCAAGCTCGCACTGCACAGTGACGCGCGAGTCTGATCAGAGGCAGTCTGATAAGAGGGTCGTAGGAACACGCTCTTACAGGATGAACTCATGCCGCGGTTTTTTTTGCTGTTGTTGAAGATTAGAGCCTGAACCGATCTGTGGTCCCTTTTGGGCATTTCGTGAGCAGTGCTGGAGGTGTTGTGATGGCTTCCAAGGATGGCCGGGTGGTCTGCTCCAACACACTTGATGCTCGCCTTGAGATTGCCTTCAAGCAAAATCTCCCTGCTGTGAGTCTTTCCTCCTGAAACAGGACAAGTTGATGTAAATTTCAGCAGTTTTATGGGCCGTCGTTTTCTGGTGTTGGCATTGGTATCAGTGCAACTGACGGGTTTCTGTGCGACCAATGTATCCTTTCCCATTTCCCCCTGTCGTGAAACTCAGATTCGTGCCTCTATGTTCAAGACAAGTGTTGTTTCCTAAGCTGTGCTCCACCATGCAATCAAGAAGGCCGTGAGCAGCAGCACTACTGTTTTCGGTTTCATGGCTCCTATGCTGGGAGGCTACCTCAGTTCGACCTATGTATGTAGAAAGATAGCCAAACCTTGCGTTTGATTGGCCTTCAGACAGAGGTTTACCCCAACCAAATACAATCACGTAATTTTCAGGCCAGAGGATGTTCCCCGGTCATAATTGTTGTGGCATGAAGACTCACTGGGGTGCATGTAGTCCCACTACTGGTACAAGGTTGCTCATTAAATGTTGAAAATATTGTAGGTACTGCACAAACTTCCCTATTCCCAATTTGACTGCTCAAAAGTTCACAGTGCACCGTCGCTCCTTGCCTCCAGCAGACGTGGCATCCACCCACTGCTTCATCCCATCCTGAGTCCAATCCCCGGCCCCGTCTGTTTCTTCATGTATTCATCCGACAGTCGAGATGCGTTCATCAAATCCTGCTCATGCACCAGCCGCTCTCCAGCCTTCACCAACTCCTCTAGGGTTTGCTGGAGGTGGAGGGGAGGGGGAGGGGGGGGGGGGAGATGAGAGGGAGGGAGTGAGGACAAGGAGGGGAGCAATGACTGAGGGACCGCTCTCTTGCCCTCACCAGCTCTGTACGGGTTTGCTGGAGGAGAAAAGAGGAGAGGATCAGGAGGATGGGACGGAAGGTAGGGGAAGAGGGGAGAAAGGGAAAGACGATAACAGAGCACTCCTGCAACTCAAGTTCCATGCAAGGAGTACAGGCAACTTGCATAGAAAGTAGTAGGAGCACAAGTGACATACTGCAGGTGGGTCGACCGTGGGCCTGGTGTCCTTGCCATCGCTGCCATCGTCCCATCTCCTGGGCTTGATCAGGAGCTTCCCCACCTTGGATGGGCCGCCGTTCGCCTCCACCCACTAGGAGTGAGGATGGGTGAAAAGGGGGGGGGGAGACGAGTGTCAACACCATAGGGGGGTCGGGGCAATCTCATTATCATGTCAGATTAGCTTCATGACACATACCATCACAACACCATAGCATCACATGCACATGCCTGAACTCAGCCTCCATATGCGCACATGCACATGCCTCCATCACATCTGCAGTACTTAAACCTCCACATCTGCACCGCACACCTCCACTCAACACCTCCACACCTACACACCACCACACCTCCACACCTCCACACCTCCACACCACCATACCTCCACACCTACACACTTACACACCTCCACACCAACACACCTCCACACCTACACACCTCCACACCTCCACACCTCCACACCTCCACACCTCCACACCTACACACCTCCACACCTCCACACCTACACACCTCCACACCTCCACACCTCCACAACTCCACACCTCCACACCTCCACAACTCCACACCTCTACACACCTCTACACCTCCACACCTCCACACCTCCACACCTCCACACCTACACACCTCCACACCTCCACACCTACACACCTCCACACCTCCACACCTCCACAACTCCACACCTCCACACCTCCACAACTCCACACCTCTACACCTCCACACATCCACACCTCCACACCTCCACAGTCCCTTCCCCACATGTCCACATGTCCACATTCCCACATGCATACCTCCAGCACTTTATCATCGTATGTGCGCGCACGAAGGGCGCCGTAGAAGTCCAATGCTGGTGATGGAGCGAGGAATGGATGATACAGCCAAGGGGTCAGAGGGGAACGAAGGGAGACATGCTTTAAGGCGCCTCAAGAATGAAGTCCAACGCTGGTGATGGAGTGAGGAATGGATGATACAGCCAAGAAGTCAGAGGGGAACGAAGGGAGACATGCTTTAAGGCGCCTCAAGAATGAAGGTCTGATTTGGGGCCTGTCCCAGTCAGCCGAAACTAGTTTGCGTTTTAATCTTCTAGTGGAGTTGAGTTCGGAACTTCAATTTCTCGCATTTTAAACAGGGATATCTTTACCTACTGTTACTCTTTTGCTAAAGTTTTCCTCTTCGCTGCAGCCCACCCTAACGCTAAATGGCTACAAGTTCATTGGGTTTCCTATTTTCTTTTGGTGACGCCGGCGAAGAAGATACGAGTTTCGCACTGATTCCACGCGGAGCGTACCACTCCTCCAAGACCTACGCAGGATACAAACGTTCCCCCACCGGCAAGAAGGTTGGAAATACTGCATCGATTCGCGAGGAAGACGAGCAAGACAAGCAATCTGAAGATTCTCCCGACATGGCCGACACGGACGTCCAGAAAGACGGCAAGCCTATGGATCAGACTCCTGTAAACCCGACTACCGATCGCGTCTGAATTTACGGCAGGTGCAGTCACGCGTTTGGAACCGGGGGGTACACAACCTGAGCTCCAAGGTTTTATCTCACGACGAAACCAAGGCGCTCGGGATGGGACTCAAATTCGTACCTACGCCGCCGTGGAACTTTTTCATCGAAGCAGATTTGGATCAACTGCATCGCAGATCTCCCTTCAAGGATCAAGGGTCTTCAACTTCATCACGTTTCCGGGTGAAGAATCCAAGCTGGGGACCCGAGCAGGACGCGGTCCCGGAGCATGTCTTCAAGGAGGCGCGAGCCGACCTATCTTTCCTCCTGAAAGCGTGTAAGCCGTCTCGTGGACTCAACCTTTTGCGAGGAGTCCGTGCGGCTTTACGCTCCTCATCGCGCGAGTGCAACATCGTCATCAAACCTGCTGATAAAAACGTCGGAGTAACTGTGATGGATCGCGCGCACTACGTCGCTCTCTGCATGGAGCATCTCGACGACGCGACAGTGTACCAGCCGGTTCGTCACGACCCAACTCCTTCTGTTCTACAGCAGCTGACGGAGCTGAAGGCGACGTGGGGACCTGCTTTTCCTGACAGTCTTTGGAAGTATTTTTTCGATCGTCCGCCAGGAGGATGGCAACCAGCGGCATTCTATATCCTGCCGAAGCTTCACAAGAAAGTACCCGTGGGACGACCGATCGCCGCCTCACACTCATGGGTCACGACTAATGTGAGCCGATGGTTGGATTCTCAACTACGACCGCTAGTGCTCAAACAACCGACCTACCTGCGCGACTCCCTCTCTCTGCTAGAGAAGCTGGAAGCTACGGTTTTTCCACCAACTGTGCTCCTGGCCACTTACGATGTCACCTCGCTCTACCCAAGCATCTCCATCGATCGAGGGCTCGAAGCAGTCACCAACTTTCTCCTGAGGGCACCAACACAGCTCGCTCGCTCGCTCACAGCTGGCTTTCTTAGGATGGGTCATGAGGAATTCTTTTGTGGAATTTGACGGCAGGATTTTTCACCAAGTGCAAGGCACTGCAATGGGAACTCCAGTTGCAGTCTGCTTTGCGGTCCTCTTTATGAGCCGTCTCGACGAGCTGCTTAAGGAGAGGTGGACCGGGATATCACCAAGTTACCACGTCCGTTACATCGACGACGGCCTTATCATCTGACCAGGCTCGCGGGCTGATCTGGAGGAGTACCTTCGAACCTTCAATGGCTTGGATCCTTCCATCAGGATCACGTGGCATATCTCGGAGCACTCCGTTGATTTTCTGGATGTTGTCCTCCACAAGGGGCAGCGTTTTAAGGAGTGCGATCGTCTGGACCTCGGCACTTTTCAGAAGCCGATGAGCAGATACCTCTACCTTCCCTTCTCCTCCTTCCACCCTCGGCACTGCAAGGAGGGTTTCATACGCGCCGAACTATAGCGTTACTTACAACGTTCGACCTCCATGCGCACCTTTCTTGCAACGAAGTAGGCTTTCTTCCCGCGGCTTCACGACCGGGGTTACCCCCCTGCTTTCCTTCAACCGATCCTCAAGAGCGTCCTTTTCGCGCAATGCGCAACACTACTCGCCAACACTCTCGCAAACCAGCAACTTCGACGACATTCTCTCCCCTCATCACTTGGACCCCTAATTCTGAAAACGACCTACACACCAGTGTCGGCTCGTCTCAAACTAGGGGTCATTTTGAGTCGACTAAAAAATCGACTCATTACACACGGATTATACACTCAGAGAATTTATGTCGCATGGAAGGCTGGGCGTAACTTGCAAAAGTTACTTGTTTGCGCGAGACTCCTTGAGCACCAGCTGGCGAGATGTGGGTTACCCACGACACGTCCCGAGGAATAAAGACCTGGCACCTTGGAACTTTCCAGGGTGTATTGGATTGGCTGACCAGATTTCAGTCGCGGTTGTTCCAACCTTGAAGTTGTTGTTCTCGTAGCGCAATTTTTTGTTTAAAAGCTCGCTTGCAAACTCACTTTTATAATTCCACCAGCAATGATGAAGGTCTGATTTGGGGCCTGTCCTAGTCAACCGAAACTAGTTTGCGTTTTAATCTTCTAGTGGAGTTGAGTTCGGAACTTCAATTTCTCGCATTTCAAACAGGGGTATCTTTACCTACTGCCACTCTTTTGCTAAAGTTTTCCTCTTCGCTGCAGCCCACCCTAATGCTTAATGGCTAAAAGCCCGAGTCTAGAATGGTTTGCAATCACGCGGTTTTGAGGCGCCTCAAAACTAGTTCAGGAATCCTGAACTTGTTTTCGTCCAATAGAGGGTAACGTAGTAAATGCCGTTTGAACGTCGCAACTCTCAGGGAACAAGGGGCAGCTTGCGAATGCCGCTGAAAAGGACAAACCCGCAATTACTGTTCATCTCAGTATTCTTGATTTTTTGCCCGCTGTTTGTTCCCCCCTTTCCCCCCCCCCACACACACTGTTCATGCACTGTTGAACTCAGTTCTAGCCAATGAAATCCCGTGCTCCGATCACGGTTCTGCTATTTCGCAATTCTGTATTCGTCGGGGGAACTTTGCTGAAATTACTTTCGCCCAGTATTTTGGCACTGTTTTCATGCCCAGTATTCATGGTTTTTTACCATTCTAAACTCGGGCTTTTTAAGGCGCCTCAAGAATGAAGTCCAACGCTGGTGATGGAGCGAGGAATGGATGTTACAGCCAAGGGGTCAGAGGGGAAGGGGAAGGGAAGGGGTTTGCCTTCAATTCACCCCCCCCTCGTGGGGATTAGGAGGGGTTAGAGAGGAAAGGAAGGGAGATGGGGAGGGGAGGGAGTAAGGGTGGGGGGTTTGGGAAGTGGAGTGGGGGATGCATGTCTGCTGCAAACTGTTTAGCAGGTGAAGATGACTGGGAAGGGGGTATGAGAAGGGGTTCCGAGACGACAAGGATGCATGAGGGATAACAGAGGTGGTAGGCATGCAGAGAGAGGTCAAGAGGAATCACGAGTCACAACCATGCACAGGTCAAGAGGAATCACGAGTCACGACCATGCAGAGGTCAAGAGGAATCACGAGTCACGACCATGCAGAGGTCAAGAGGAATCACGACCATACGTTGGTTGGGGATGGTGTCCACGAAGTTTTCAATGTCTTGGAAAGATAATGTAAAAACCGCGTGGAATGAGCCTGCTTTTGAGTCGACTCAAAAGTGGTGTTCCCCTGGACTTACGTTGGTTGGGAAACGTGTCCACGAGACTCTCAATGTCTTGGAAAGATAGGCCGTCCTTGATGTACATTCGGTACACTATGTTCACTATATCCTCCCTTGTGGGCTGCCTGTAACGGATCCAAAGAGGGGAGGGATGGGAGAAAGGGGGAGCGAAGAGGGAAAGCGAGGGGGGGAGGGGAGCAAGGAGAAGGTAGTTACAGGAGTGCAGAGAAAGCTAAGGTGGAGAGAGGTGGTAGAGTTTTAGATACCTGGGAGTCGGGCTGTGCTGGTGTTGCATGAACTAATTTCTGGTAGAGCTCATGCCTCAGTTCAGCCAAGCTGACCAGTGAAACTTCTCCAGTGAAACTTCTCCAGTGAAACTTCTCCGGTGAAACTTCTCCGGTGAAACTTCTCCAGGCGGCCATCGTGAATCAACGGAGGTGTGCATGGAGCCCAGAGACTAGAGGCATCGTTTGCTGTTGCCAGACAGACACGACACGATGATGGGCACGCGGTTCAGCAGGTCGCCCTCGTGCCAGTCCTGCCCCACTCACACGCATCGGATCCATATGTGGCGAGAGACCATACTTAGCGCAGCCACACCCCACCCGTCCAAAACCAGCTCACCAGTAGAACTTCTCCATGTGCCCGTCGCGGATAAGGGGCGCCCAGAGCGTGGAGAAGTAGTTGCCTGTGACGATGATGGGGACTCAGAGTGGTCTTGCACTGTACCGTACCGTACCATACCGTAGGACATAGTAGTTGCCTGTGATGATGATGGGGACTCAGAGTGGTCTTGCACTGTACCGTACCGTACCATACCGTACCATACCGTAGGACATAGTAGTTGCCTGTGACGATGATGGGCACCCGGTTCAAAAGGTCGCCCTCCCGCCAGTCCTGCCCCACGCTCACTCCCGTTGGATCCATATGTGGCGAGAGACCATACCTAGCGCAGCCACACCCCACCCGTCCAAAACCAGCTCACCAGTAGAACTTCTCCATGTGCCCGTCGCGGATAAGGGGCGCCCAGAGCGTGGAGAAGTAGTTGCCTGTGACGATGATGGGGACTCAGAGTGGTCTTGCACTGTACCGTACCGTACCATACCGTAGGACATAGTAGTTGCCTGTGATGATGATGGGGACTCAGAGTGGTCTTGCACTGTACCGTACCGTACCATACCGTAGGACATAGTAGTTGCCTGTGACGATGATGGGCACCCGGTTCAAAAGGTCGCCCTCCCGCCAGTCCTGCCCCACGCTCACTCCCGTTGGATCCATATGTGGCGAGAGACCATACCTAGCGCAGCCACACCTCACCTGTCCAAAACCAGCTCACCAGTAGAACTTCTCCATGCGCCCGTCGCGGATAAGAGGTGCCCAGAGCGTGCTGAAGTCGTTGCCCGTGACGATGATGGGAACCCGGTTGAGCAGGTCGCCCTCGCGCCAGTCCTGCCCTACGCTCACGCGAGTGGGGTCATCACACAGGTTCATCAGCGTGCCCACCACCATCTGGTTGTTCACCGTGGTCTGGGTGTGGGCTGTGGGGTGAGGGGGGGGGAGAGAGGGGGGAGCAGAGAAACATTGGAGCGGCAGGGAAGACAGGATGTGCGGAGTGGGGGGTCGTCACACACGGTCATCAGCGTGCCCACCACCATCTGGTTGTTCACCGTGGTCTGGGTGTGGGCTGGTGTGCGGGGAAAGGGGGAAGGGGGGATGAGAGAAGGGCGGGGGGGAGATGGGATGTGCGGAGTGGGGGTTGTCACACAGGTTTATTCGCGTGCCTACGGTCCACCACCATCTGGTTGTTCACTGTCGTCTAGGTGTGGTCTGGTGGGAAGAGACGGAGGGGAGAGGGGTGCGGGGGAGAGGGGGGGAGTGATGGGATATCGGGGGAGGGAGGGGGGGTCGTCACACAGGTCCAGGAGCGTGCCCACCACCCTATGATTGTTCACTGTCGTCTGGGTGTGGGCTGGTGAGCGGATAGAGAGGGGTGGGGTAGGTGGGGGGGCAGGCGGGATGTCGGGAGTGGGGGTTTTGTCACCAGGGTCATCAGTGTGCCCACCACCACCTGGCTGTTCACCGTGGTCTGGTGTGGGCTGTGGGGTGAGGGGGGGTGAGTGAGGATATGGGATGCTGGGAAAGGGATCGTCACACAGGTTCATAAGCCTGCCCTTGAGGCGCCTTTAAGCCTCAAAAGCACCATCTCATAGCTCTGGGTGAGTGGCTGTAGGGAGGGGAGGGACGAGGAAGGAAGGAGCAGAAGGGGCTGTCAGACAGTAGTTTTGAGTCGACTCAAAGGAAGGAGCAGAAGGGGCTGTCAGACAGTAGTTTTGAGTCGACTCAAAGGAAGGAGCAGAAGGGGCTGTCAGACAGTAGTTTTGAGTCGACTCAAAGGAAGGAGCAGAAGGGGCTGTCAGACAGTAGTTTTGAGTCGACTCAAAGGAAGGAGCAGAAGGGGCTGTCAGACAGTAGTTTTGAGTCGACTCAAAGGAAGGAGCAGAAGGGGCTGTCAGACAGTAGTTTTGAGTCGACTCAAAGGAAGGAGCAGAAGGGGCTGTCAGACAGTAGTTTTGAGTCGACTCAAAGGAAGGAGCAGAAGGGGCTGTCAGACAGTAGTTTTGAGTCGACTCAAAGGAAGGAGCAGAAGGGGCTGTCAGACAGTAGTTTTGAGTCGACTCAAAGGAAGGAGCAGAAGGGGCTGTCAGACAGTAGTTTTGAGTCGACTCAAAGGAAGGAGCAGAAGGGGTTGTCAGACAATGGACATTACTATTCCAGGTCGCAAAGCGCCCACTGTCGCTCTCACTCGCAACGCATTGTCTCACTCACTCGCAACGCATTTTTGCACTCACTCGCAATGCATCGTCTCACTTACTCGCAGCGCATTGTCGCACTCACTCGCAACGCATTGTCTGACTCACTCGCAAAGCATTGTCTCACTCACTCGCAACGCATTGTCACACTCAGTCGCAACGCATTGTCGCACTCACTCGCAACGCATTGTCTCACTTACTCGCAACGCATTGTCTCACTTACTCGCAACGCATTGTCTCACTTACTCGCAACGCATTGTCTCACTCACTCGCAACGCATTGTCTCACTCACTCACAACGCATTGTCTCACTTACTCGCAACGCATTGTCTCACTTACTCGCAACGCATTGTCTCACTCACTCGCAACGCATTGTCTCACTCACTCACAACGCATTGTCTCACTTACTCGCAACGCATTGTCTCACTTACTCGCAACGCATTGTCTCACTCACTCGCAACGCATTGTCTCACTCACTCACAACGCATTGTCTCACTCACTCGCAACGCATTGTCTCACTCACTCGCAACGCATTGTCTCACTCACTCGCAACGCATTGTCTCACTCACTCGCAACGCATTGTCTCACTCACTCGCAACGCATTGTCTCACTCACTCGCAACGCATTGTCTCACTCACTCGCAACGCATTGTCTCACTCACTCGCAACGAATTGTCGCACTCACTCGCAACGCATTGTCTCACTCACTCGCAACACATTGTCTCACTCACTCGCAACGCATTGTCTCACTCACTCGCAACGCATTGTCTCACTCACTCGCAACACATTGTCGCACTCACTCGCAACGCATTGTCCCACACGTAATCATGTATGCCCAACGGTTCACACGCAAAAGCACTTTGGTTTCATCGTGCAGAGAGCAGGATGCATGTGCAAGTGCACAGGTACATGCAGCACAAAGGGCCGCGAGTGAGCAAGCGACTCACCGAATCGGCCAATCCCAGCATCAAGGTCGTTGATCATGAGGCAGCTCATCTTGCCCTGCACGTGCAAACACACACACACACAGCACACACAGCACACACACACACACACACACACACACACACACACACACACACAGCACACACACAGCACACACACAGCACACACACAGCACACACAAACACACACACACACAAGCAACACACACACACACACACACAAAAGCAACGCACACACACACACACACACAAGCAACACTCACACACACACAAGCAACACACACACACAAGCAACGCACACACACAAAAGCAACGCACACACACACACACACACAAGCAACATACACACACACACAAGCAACACACACACACACACAAACAACATACACACACACAACAGACATGCGGGTGGTATGGGACTAAAAAGAGAGGTACAAGTGGAGCAGCATACATCTTCAGAACACTTGAACATGAGGCAGCTCATTTTGCCCTGCACGTGCAAATAACTTCAAAGATTTTAGAGAAATAAAATTATATATATGTAAATATATATATAAGCAAGCGTTGGTGCAGGGCACCAAAACACCCTTAATCCCCAAAGCATCATCCAACTATGAGCCCACCCTGTTGTTGATAACCAGGTGTGCATCGCGGTACCGGCTGCGAATGAGCCTCCCAGGCTCCCCAGCCCACTCGCTCTCCATCTCTCCAGCTGACAGAATGATCGGCTCCAGCCCCAGCGCCTTGAAAATCAGCTCCACCTGGAAAGTTTTTCCCTGTCCCTTGCCGCCCCATATGCCTGCAAAAGATCATGGGCAGAGAACCACAAGAGCCAGCATGTGTTGAGGTGCCTTGAAGCCACTCACTCGCTCTACGTCTCTCCCGCAGAGCAGACAGAATTATCAGAATCAGCCCCAGCGCTTGGAATATCAGCTTCACTTGAAAAGTCCCTAAGTCGCACTAAACGCTCAGAATCCGCAGCGTATAGCGTATATACACTATACGCTAAACGAGCGTATAAACACTACACGCTCGGATGAAATTTCGAGGGCAGCCCGTCGAAAAAAAACACAAAAATTTCGCTCGCCACTTCACGACGTGGCGAAGACAGCCACACTATCGCGAAATATTGAGACCCCAATTTTTCGCCCTTATCCAACTTCCAACCAATCTGCCCCCCCCAACCGCCCTGCACCCCACGGCATCTAGCAAATCCAGCCAAACGTCAATTGTGCTCCGTCTACCTCTACCACCGAACACGCTAAACCTAAAACAGATCGCGTAACTTACCAGCCGCATTAGGCGGCAGATTAAGCTAGAGTCTTAGCTTAGGGGGCGCCACGTCGCCTCGTTTTTCCGCAACATGGATGAAACCTTGACATGGAGGTTATTTATGCCTCAAAGGCTTAACTATGTTCTCTGGTTCATGTTGCTATGAAAAACTATATGGCCCACACCACATTCCCCCTTCCCCCCCCCCCCTTAGACACAGCTTTTTTCCCTGCCTGGGAGATTTTTCCGCCTGCCCGGACAAGCGTATACCTAGTGTATACGTGGCCCCAAAAAAGCGTAAAGCGTGTATACGCTAGCGTATCAAACGCCATATGCGATTAGTGCAACTTAAAAACGTCCTGCCCTGCCCCTTGCTGCCCCGAGCGGCTGGGACGGGAGAGAAGAAGGGGAGGCTGGTGGGAGGAGCACACGCCAACCACTTTTGAAGAATGGAGGTTGAGTGGTAGGGTCGCCCGTGTGAGGTTTTTTTTTTTTTGGGGGGGGGGGGGCTTTAAGGAGATCCCAGGAGGAAACCAGGCCCCCTTTCCCACGCCGATCCACCTGCGAGCCCCTGGGGGAGACCCGCCCGTGTGAGGTGCAGTGCACAGGGCAGGAGCAGGAAACATCAAATGAGGCGCCTCAGTATTAGACTCCTCAAATTCAAAGTCTGCTTTTGCTTTAGAGGCGCCTCAAAAGCACTCTCAGTATTAGACTCCTCATATTCAAAGTCTGCTTTTGCTTTAGAGGCACCTCAAAAGCACTCTCAGTATTAGACTCCTCAAATTCAAAGTCTGCTTTTGCTTTAGAGGCGCCTCAAAAGCACTCTCAGTATTAGACTCCTCATATTCAAAGTCTGCTTTTGCTTTAGAGGCGCCTCAAAAGCACGGGGCAGGAGCAGGAAACATCAATTGATTCGTCGCCTCAGAAAGAGATTCCTCAAAAGCAGAGTTTGCTTTTGAGGCGCCTAAAAAATAGGCTGGCTGGAAGAGAGTGGCAAGGCAAGGTCTTCCTTTTGAGGTGCACTGCACTGCACGGGGCGCAGGCAGTGGCTGCTGCACTGCGCTGCACTGCACGGGGCGCAGGCAGGAAACAGAAGCTGCTCATGCAACTAACAATGGAAGATATGCAACAATTTTCTCTCTTTTTTTCTCTCTTTTTTTCTCTCTTTCTTTTTTCTTTTCTTTTTCCCTACACACTGGGACGTCGTACCGAGAATGAGCGGGATTCTGCAGTCCAGCTGTGAGGCAAGAAAGTTCTTTGCAATGAAGGTGACTGTAAAGAGAGGGGGGGGGGCAGGAGAAGGCACATAACAGAAAGAGACTGTTTTTAGTGCCAGAAAAGAAAAGTCCTTTGCGATGAATGTATATAAGCCGTTGTGACTCTAATTCTGTGGAAATTCTCAGAACCGAACAACAGGACGTGACTCACCAACTTTGTCCTTTTGTGGCGAAAGGATAGATGAGAGCACATGGATGGAGGGATGGGAACCGAAGGGAACATAAAAAGAGGAACTAAGGTGTAAATAAAAAAGTATACATCTTCGTGCAATGTAAAGAATATGTCTGAAGGGAGCATGCAACTGGAAAAATGCAGCTGAGAGTAACCCTATTCAAACGTCCGCAGCAGCAGGGAAGCCATTACGCATGGCAACAGCAGGGAAGCCATTTCGCATGGCAACAGCAGGGAAGCCATTTCGCATGGCAACAGCAGGGAAGCCATTACGCATGGCAGCAGCAGGGAAGCCATTATGCATATAATGACAGCAGTGGCAGCAGCACTACCATATCAGAACACGGAATTACAAGAGTACCGTTCCAGGAAGTGAGACAGCACGGAAGGAAGCAGCAGCAATGGAGTACCAGGAATGGGGGGGCGATCTAGTAGAATCGGTTATTGAGAATTCTTAAAGTTGAATGGAGAGAGCACGGAAGCAGCAGCAATGGCGCACGGAAGGAAGCAGCAGCATTGGAATGGAGTACCAGGAATGCGGGGGCGATGTAGTAGT
Source organism: Closterium sp. NIES-67 (assembly GCA_027943415.1). NCBI lineage: Eukaryota > Viridiplantae > Streptophyta > Zygnematophyceae > Desmidiales > Closteriaceae > Closterium > Closterium sp. NIES-67. The sequence goes on along the minus strand of BQMB01000524.1, from coordinate 131,932 downwards.
CCCCTTGTAAGTGCTCAAACGACCGAGTCACCTTCTGCCGGTACTTGAACACTATGTCCGCTGCAGGGGTGACGAAGAAAGGGAGGAGTGGGTTGGAGTACGGGGGGGTGAGTGGGGCTCTTGAGAGGGTCAGAATGGAAAAGCCAGGGGTATAGGAGCAGTGTAGCATGTGCTCAAACGACCGAGTCACATTCTGCCGGTACTTGAACACTATGTCCGCTGGGGAGGGGTGGGGGGCCATGCAGAAGAGGCGGAGAAAGGAGGGGGGCGAGGAGTCGAGGGGGGGGGTGTGAGGGGTGGTGGGGTGGTAGGGTGGAGAGAAGGGTGGGGGTGGGGGGATTCTATTCATGGGGGCCTGGGCGGGGTAGTGTATGAGGAGGGGGGAGGGGTGGTGTGGTGCTTGTTAAAAAAATCATGAGCAACTGGGAAAGAGTGCTGAAGAACCTGCCAGGACTTGCCCACGGGAAAGGACTAGCTGCCCTCACCCCTTACATAACGCGCCCCCTCCCCTCCCCCTCCCTCCCCCTCCCCTCCCCCTCCCCCCTCACCGTCTTTCCCCAGGAAGTCCCCCACAGTAATCCGCAGGTTGTCGGCCTCCGACCCCAGCCGGTACAGGGAGTCCTTCCCCTCATAATGCTCCCCCTACCTGCCCACACCGTCTTCCCTCCCCTTCCATCCCCCCCTTGCCTCCCTCTCACCGTCTTCCCTCCCCCTCCATCCCCCCCTTGCCTCCCTCTCACCGTCTTCCCTCCCCCTCCATCCCCCCCTTGCCTCCCTCTCACCGTCTTCCCTCCCCCTCCATCCCCCCCTTGCCTCCCTCTCACCGTCTCCCCTCCCCTTCCATCCCCCCCTTGCCTCCCTCTCACCGTCTTCCCTCCCCCTCCATCCCCCCCTTGCCTCCCTCTCACCGTCTTCCCTCCCCCTCCATCCCCCCCTTGCCTCCCTCTCACCGTCTTCCCTCCCCCTCCATCCCCCCCTTGCCTCCCTCTCACCGTCTTCCCTCCCCCTCCATCCCCCCCTTGCCTCCCTCTCACCGTCTTCCCTCCCCCTCCATCCCCCCCTTGCCTCCCTCTCACCGTCTTCCCTCCCCCTCCATCCCCCCTTGCCTCCCTCTCACCGTCTTCCCTCCCCCTCCATCCCCCCCTTGCCTCCCTCTCACCGTCTTCCCTCCCCTTCCATCCCCCCCTTGCCTCCCTCTCACCGTCTTCCCTCCCCCTCCATCCCCCCCTTGCCTCCCTCTCACCGTCTTCCCTCCCCCTCCATCCCCCCCTTGCCTCCCTCTCACCGTCTTCCCTCCCCCTCCATCCCCCCCTTGCCTCCCTCTCACCGTCTTTCCCCAGGAAGTCTCCCACGAACACGCTGTCAATGTTCCCAGCCTTCGCCCCGACGGTGATTCGCAGGTTGTCGGCCTCCGACCCCAGCCGGTACAGATAGTCCTTCCCCTCCAAGTCCTTCGCCTCCCATGACGACGCATACCCGCCGCCGCCGCTTGTGCCGCTGCTAGCGCTGCTGCCTGGTGCTGCTGCTGCCGCAGCGGCCGCTGCTGCGGCTGCGGCTGCGGCGGTTCCCGCCGAGGCGCCTGAGCCGTGACCCAAGCCCACCGCGTCGCCGCCGCCGCTCGCCGTCACGCGTACGACGGGTCTATTTTGCAGTCTTTGGCGGGAATTCAGAGGAACTACGCGCGTTCTCCGCGGGGTAAAAAAGCTGCTGCTGGTGATGGTGCTGGTGATGGTGCTGGTGCTGGTGCGACAGGTGGAGAGGGCGGCTAGCTGGACGCCACATTTCTTTTGAGGTGCCTCAGAAGCAGCTACTCGGAAGGTGCAATGATGCAGAGAAGCTCCTTGACAGGACGCCATGGAAAACATATGCTACCAATGGTGGTATTCGGTTCTTAGGAGCTCGCCTGATGGATGGATGATTTAAGATGATAGAACCACTGAGTTATAAGATGGTCACTCACGCACTGTTTCAGGAGCAGTCTGGGTGAAGGATGTGATTCTGTATGTACGCGTTTGCGGTTTTGGTTTGTTTGAATTATACACTCGTTCTCGTACAATCAGCTTCTCCTGGATGGGTATATTAGTAATTTGGTTTGACAGGGGGATTGTAGCGAGTGGGACACTTTTTGGGCACCTGCTGCTTCTCCCCTCCTTTCAGCCATCGGTTTTGACGAATCAGAGTGCACGATCGCATCCACCTTGTTCCCTTGAACTCGTCCCGCTTCGCGGCCCAGTCACGCCGGGCTTTCCCGCGCGTTTTGCGTCTTCGAAAGTTTTCTCCAATGTTTATTGGACGCGTGGCATGCCTGACTGTTTCTCGGTGAGAATGCCGCCCGTTTCAGCGTCAGCGACCCTCCCTGAAAGCTTCGCCTGGGAGATTCGCTTCGTCATTTCTGTCGAGCTTCGTTATTTGAGCTTCGTTTTCACGTGTCGTTCGGCTGGTGGTTTTGAGTTATCAACAAAAAGCACACGCTTTTCCACACCTGCATCTCTCCCCTTACTCTAACTAGAATCACTCCTAGATATATCACCTGACTGTCAGTCTGGCTCAGCTGTAGCTAACGCGGCTGGGATCATTCATTGACCGTAACGATCGAGCCAGGTGTTGACTAGTGAATAAATCTTGACGCATCTGCCAGGTTTACGAGTTTGCTGTCGAGAAACTGCACGCTGAAGCTGAATCAGGCAGTGTCAGCTCGAGTCAGGAGAAATCCCTAGTCATTGATCCGAGGTTTTGGACGTGAGGATAAGGAGAATGCGGAGGTGGTTGATTCAGATTCCGCTGTCGAACTTGACTCCCGTAATCCAGGCATATGCTGCTGATCGATCGTTGTTAGAGGCAAGAGAACACTGACGGTGCATACCACCAACACTAACACTACCATCCAGCTGGCACCACCAGCTCCCGAAGGCCGCCATGAACTACAGAGGACTAGTCATCGCGTGCTTCTATGGTGAGAATCCAACACCATCCGAGCCGTATTTCATTGCGAGATTTTCTGAATTGTCTCATATTAGCCGTCCTTAATATCCGCCTTTCACACCCATCGGGGGGACTGTCAGTGGTTCTTGATTCGAGTCGGAAAAAAAACTTTTAACTACCATTAAGTACCATTTATCTCCTCCGTCCCATCCACCAGGGGGTATGTCCGTGGCCAGCGTGTTCATCAATAAGGCCATCTTCCACGTGTACCACTTCAACCACCCGTACACGCTGGTTCTCGGCCAAACATGCTTCACGCTCGTTCTCTTACTCGTGATGCGACGCTTCCGGGTCATCCGCCTGGCCCCGTTTCAATTCTACGTCTTCCAGCGGGTGAGTAAGAATGCCGTGCCTTAGCTGGCAGCTCTCACATGCGCATGCTCCTTGTTTCGAACCTTCTCATCATCTGCCAGTCGCCAGTCGCGGCTGAAACTCTGGTTTGCCGGTCTTCATTCGTGTCCCCATTTCCTCCCCCTCCCATCCCCCCCATTCCCTCCCATCCCCCCCATTCCCTCCCATCCCCCCCATTCCCTCCCATCCCCCCCATTCCCTCCCATCCCCTCCATCCCCACCCTCCCCCCAATTCCCCCCCCCCTCCCCCTCCCGCATTTCTCACGTTTCCGGATCAGGTCTTCCTCCTCTCCTTTGCCTTTCTTCTCAAGCTTCTTCTAGACATGTCCGCCCTCGCAAGAGTCAACATCCCCATGTACGGCGTCCTCAAGTCCTCCACCACGCCCTTCGTCCTCCTCCTAGACTACTTCCTCCGCTCGAAAAAGGCGTCCACTAGAATTCAGCTAGCCGTCTACCTCACCACTGCAGGCGGATTTATTGCAGGCTTAGGTGATCTAACCTTTGACCTACCGGGGTACATCCTAGCTCTTTCGTCCGCGTTAGCGACAGCCGCGTACGTCGTTATAGTGGGGAAGCTCGGCGAGGAGCTACAGCTGGATTCGTTCACTCTGCTTCTGTACAACAACTTCTGGTCGCTGCCGTTTTCGATTCTGTTAGTGGCGTGGAACGGCGAGCTGGTGGCGGTTAGGGAGGTGCTCCACCCGAAGACGTTCATGTTCCTGTTTTACTTCGTGCTGTCGTGCGCGTCCGCGTTCATTCTCAACCTCGCCACGTACCTCTGCACGCTCGTCAACGACTCGCTCACCACCAGCATCGTTGGTAAGCATGGCACGAGTCACTGTTGGATGATCACAAGTGGGCATCGTCAGTAAGGGGATGGTGGGTTTCTGCCACGCTGCATATTCTCTCAGTCTGCATTCTCTGTCTCACTACGTTCTTTGCCTGGCTGCACAGTTTGTCTGGCTGCAACCTACTGCTTCCCTGTTCGTCAACCACCACCCGTACCACCCGCCTTTCCCCATGTGCCAGTATCCGCTTCCATTCACCGAGTCCCCTAGTCACCTGCTGTCATTTTCCCGCCCTCCTCTTCACCTTCGTCTCACCTTGTCCTTGGCCTGACTGTGTCGTCTTTTGAGGCGCCTCAAAAGTCTTCACCTTCGTCTCACCTTGTCCTTGGCCTGACTGTGTCGTCTTTTGAGGCGCCTCAAAAGTCTTCACCTTCGTCTCACCTTGTCCTTGGCCTGACTGTGTCGTCTTTTGAGGCGCCTCAAAAGTCTTCACCTTCGTCTCACCTTGTCCTTGGCCTGACTGTGTCGTCTTTTGAGGCGCCTCAAAAGTCTTCACCTTCGTCTCACCTTGTCCTTGGCCTGACTGTGTCGTCTTTTGAGGCGCCTCAAAAGTCTTCACCTTCGTCTCACCTTGTCCTTGGCCTGACTGTGTCGTCTTTTGAGGCGCCTCAAAAGTCTTCACCTTCGTCTCACCTTGTCCTTGGCCTGACTGTGTCATCTTTTGAGGCGCCTCAAAAGTCTTCACCTTCGTCTCACCTTGTCCTTGGCCTGACTGTGTCGTCTTTTGAGGCGCCTCAAAAGTCTTCACCTTCGTCTCACCTTGTCCTTGGCCTGACTGTGTCGTCTTTTGAGGCGCCTCAAAAGTCTTCACCTTCGTCTCACCTTGTCCTTGACCTGACTGTGTCGTCTTTTGAGGCGCCTCAAAAGTCTTCACCTTCGTCTCACCTTGTCCTTGGCCTGACTGTGTCGTCTTTTGAGGCGCCTCAAAAGTCTTCACCTTCGTCTCACCTTGTCCTTGGCCTGACTGTGTCGTCTTTTGAGGCGCCTCAAAAGTCTTCACCTTCGTCTCACCTTGTCCTTGGCCTGACTGTGTCGTCTTTTGAGGCGCCTCAAAAGTCTTCACCTTCGTCTCACCTTGTCCCTGGCCTGACTGTGTCGTTCAGGCCGGACCAAGTCCATCCTGCAAGGCCTTGGTGGGCTCTTCGCGTTCGGAGATGTGCTGGTGAGACACCCCACACCCCACACCCACCCATACGCGCACGCGCGCGCACACACACACACACGCGCGCGCACGAGCACACACACATGGACACACACACACACACACACACACACACACACACACACACACACACACACACACACACACAAACGCACACTCTCACACGCACACGCACTAGCACACGCACATGCACTCTCACACGCACACGCACACGCACTTATTTACCGACTGCATATGAATTGCAAGAGGGCTAGAGAGGGAAGCAAAAGAGTGAAGAATCGGTTCTGTTGTGAGAGAGGAACTCCCTGCGAACGCTCACCCCCATTGTTTCATTCGTTCTTGTTTTTTCTTCGCCTCCAAGCAAATCTGTCTGCGCTTCATTCGTTCGTTCTCTCAACCTCAGATTTTTTTTCAAAATTTTTATTCACATATCCTTCTCTACAGCTGTGCATTTCTAACGCCCCACACAGCTTACCTTTTTCATCACGCCTTCTACCCACCCACCCACCCATCCATCCATCCACAGCTGAGTCCCACAAACCTGCTCGGTTTACTGGTGAACTCATGTGGAATCGGGTGGTACGCATATGAGAAGTTCCTGGAGGCCAAGAGGAAAGCCATGTATCTGGGGTCGCCAGCACGGTTAAAGGGCAGCCGCCCCACCACTGACACCATGACCATCACCAGAGACGGCTCGCAGGTGAGACTCGAGGCGTGCCAAAACAAGGGGGAAATAGTTGGGATGTACAGCCCAGCTTGAGGGCAGCTGCCCCACCACTGACACGATGACCATCACCAGAGACAGCTCACAGGTGAGATTTGAGGCCTTTTCTACATTGGAGACTTCCCTTTTCTACAAGGGGAAAGGCTATGTACTGGGACAGCCAGCAGCTACTGCACCAATGACACCATGACCATCACCAGAGACGGCTCACAGGTGAAATTTGAGGCCTTTCTACATTGGATGACTAAGGGAAAGGTTATTTACCTGGATAGCCAGCAGCTGCTGCACCACTGCCGCCGTGACCATCACTGGGGCCATCACAGGCGTGTGTGGAGCTCATCAGACCACCCTGCTCCTTCAGCTGCTTGTAGTCGAGCCTTTCTGCCAGCTGGTCGTTGAAAGCATGGATGTCTGTACTGCGTTTCTGAGCCGTTTTTTTTTTCTAATATATATTCCGTTCTGTGGTTGATTGCAGGTATCGCTAATCTACACTGGCAAAGAAGGAGATGACAGAGATTCGAGAAATGGCCTAGTTTGAGTGTAAGGAGAGATCTTGTCACAAGCACTAGTTTGCCCATTCATGAGGGGAGCAGATAATGTTAACAGGCATACTAATAGAGCCAAATATTTCTGAGGCGCCTTGTAAGGGTTTATGTTCAAGTTATCACAAGGCAGAATCATTATTAGCCTTAGTACTAGATGATTTGTCCATTCCATGTTTCATGCGATTGGAAGCAATCTTTACAGTCCCATAAATTTGGTACCCTATACACATAATGAGGGGTCTTATTAGCAAGAGTCCAATCCCATGACATGAATAGCATGAGTGAAAACATGTAACATGTATGCCACGCAAGCTGCATGAATTTAAATGGAGCTACCATGCAAGCGGAAGCATGCTGTCATCGGTTTTGGTTGTCACAAAGGTTTGCTCTTTAGAAGTGGGTTAAGCGAACACCTTGTTTCAGCTCACGCTTCGCAGCTTTAACGAGGTTCTGTACAGAACGACACAAGTCCCACCAGCCGAACACGGCAGACAGCCCCCGTCAACCCAACCTGACCAGAGTCAGGTTCGTGGTCTGTCCAGGTCAATCATGGGGTGACATATGGGGCACGTCTCTCCAGCCCGAAGCAGTCGTTCGGCAAAACATGACCTTTTCCAAAGCACCCCGACTTGCAAACAAGCCTCGTTGGGGAACCCCGAGCCTGGACGTGACACACGTTGCACGGCGGGCGAACCGCACCGCGAAAGTCGCCATGTTGGCTCGTCTGGGGCGACGGCGCGAGGACTTTCCCTCGTCGTGCCGCGCGGCTCGGGCCCGCACATTCTCTCACATCCCAATCTCCAAATTCCCAAGGCGAGGCGAATTTTGTATTGGAAGCGGCGCGTCACTTGCGGCATTCACGTGACTGCAACCAAAAGCCGCTCCCTCCCTTATCTCCCTGGCTCTCCTTTTCCTCAATTGAATCTTCGTGCTCTGTAGTAGTTTCCCTCTGCACACCCAGAGCCGCCGTCCCTCTGTCGGCTGTCTGCTCATACCCCATCTCCTTTTTCCCTTTGAGAAAAGGTTAGACATTCAGGAGGCAGAACAATAATCAGGAACTTTGAGAGTTTAGAGCTTAAGATAGTGCTGATTGTCAAGCACAGGGTGGCTAGGTTTAGCAGCAAGCTTGAGCTAGCACCTCGCACCTTCCCTCCCCTAATCACCACCATGGCGTCGAGATTTTTGCCCCTCGGTCTAGTTCTCACCGTATTCGTCCTCGCCGCTTTCCCTCGGGCCAACGGTGGTAGATACGAAACGTGGGCGAAAGGATTCACAGCCACGTATTATGGCGGACAGGGAGACGGCGGCTCGTGCGGGTACGGCACCGCGCAGCAATCCGGCTTCGGCGTTTACACCGCGTCGGCGTCCGCGTCGCTTTACCAGTCCGGGCTGCTGTGCGGCGCGTGCCTACGCGTTAAGTGCGTCAACAGCCCGCTCTGCAAGCCCGGCGTGTCGCCGATGGTTACCGTTAGTAATGTCTGCCCGCCGCTGTCGTCGGGCGGATGGTGCGACGGGAACAAGATGAGTCTGTCGCTCGCGCCGACGACGTGGAACATGATTGCGACGAATCCGAACATCGGAGTTGTACCCGTTATAGTGAAGCGGGTGCTGTGCCAGAGGAAGCGAGGAATCGTGTTCAACGTGACGGGAAACCCTTACTACATTGAAGGTGAGAACCCTCTTACAAACTTTGATCTGCAGCTCCTACGTGCATTATGCCTGGATTTGGGATTAAGTTTTCTGTCAGAAGCTTTGCGATACGACGACGAGATTCCGAAGCGAGTAGTCATTGGTTGCTACGGCGTTTCTAGACCCGTCGATTACATCATCCCGGCGGTCTGAGGCTCGTCTCAAATTCCGCGGCGTTTTGACGCTTGCTATTTTGCTCATCGCCCGTTCCGCCACTTAGCCGCGACTGTTTTGGGCCACATTTTATAACCTCGTTCTCCCTCTTCTCCCTCATTGCAGCTCTGATCAAGAACGTCGCGGGATCGGGCGATCTGCGCCGGGTCGATCTGTCACTGAACCGCGGTCCGTTCCAGCCCATGATTCGATCCTACGGGTCGGTCTGGACATTTTCCGGGCAGAAGATCACGGGCAAGTCGCTCTCGTTCCGCCTCTTTTCGCGCAATGACAACGCGTCACTCGTCATCTGGAACGCGCTGCCGCCCAACTGGGTCCAGGCCGTTAACTACATCTCCAAGTCGAACTTCGGCTTCGCGTAATAATGACGGAGACGGGCCTAAATCGCGGTCCGGGTGGGGGAGAAACGCGGCGAGATTATGACAGGGGGGGTGCCGTGAAACGCGGTGGTGGAAGCCAACTAGAGAGTTAGCGGAATAAATGATGGTAGGGCTGGATTAGGTGCGGAGTTTACTGAAATGTGACGTGACGTACCTTTTAGCGGCTTGAAATAAAGGCTTTTAGGTGTGTCCAATGTAACTTGCTGCATACCAAACCTTCTCGCCGTATTTGGCGGTAGTGTTGTTTCCATGGATTATTCATGCCTTAGTGTAGCGTGCGGGTGGGATTTCATTTTAGTGCTTAGCATATCCAGAATCAAAGTGAGCTCATGCTAATACAACAGCTTAATTGGTTGTATTGGTCAGCAATGTGCCTGTACTGCAGATGTTGTTAGAATGCAAGAATAATGACTAGTGTGAGAAACCTAGAACATATACCTGTTGGGGTTGTACTCACTAGAAGCACACACCTAGGCTAGCCTATAATTTATGTATAAGTTGACAGATGTATGTCCCAAAATACCAGGATCAGAAATACAGAGTAGGTATACAGTATGTACGGCATAGGTACGTCTGCTACAGAGTAGCCTTGCTACACAAACAACTATACCTACAATATAGGAGAGATCCACATTTTTGTGACGTATAAAGCAACCTTGCAAATAATAGATGGCGCGCTTTCTTTTGCGCTCAAAGCATACAAATGCCTGAAACAAATTCAGCCACACTGCCACAGGGCACAAGAGGTGCCCTTGTACAACCCACACACAAATACACTTGTTATCTAAGCTTGTTGTGTTCCACCGACTCGCCTGATTGTCAAACAATATTAAAAGCAGCTCTTGATAGAGTTGCAGTCTTCGACGAAATGCACGACATGATGGTGTCCCTTTGGTGTCTCCGGGTTGTGGTCCCATCCCTTGCAGTCTCTCTTGCAGTCTCAGAATCGGTTGCCCTCGTCAAACAAACGGCGCCAGTGGCACACGTGCACCTGACACGTGAAATGGTTGAGCGTGTCGGGTAGGTAAGAAGAGGAGAGGTAAGGTGGAGAAGAGGTGAAGGATGAAGGAACCAGCCCTTACCTCGTCCTTCCGCTTCATCTACCACGTCGTAGGCTTGCCTGCAGAACTCACCTTTCGCTTCAGCCACATATTGGACAGTCACACCCTGCTTCAGTCACGTATTGGTACAGTTACACCCTTCTACAGTCACATCTCACCATCAGCCTCCATCCTCGGGCGGCTTGTGATGTCCTCCTTGCAGAGGGGGCAGGAGGAGTTGATTCTGAGCCACGTGTCAACACAGGATTGGTGGAAATGGTGGCTGCAGGGCAGCTCACGAAGGTCCACCCCGTCCCTGTAGCGACCCAGGCAGATGCAGCAGAGCTGGGGGGGTGGGCGGTTGGTGGTTAAGGGTGGGGGTAAAACAGGATAAGATGGGGGAGAGGGGGCGGTTTACCCCGTCCCTGTAGCGACCCAGGCAGATGCAGCACAGCTGGGGGGGTGGGTGGGTGGGGAGAGTGGGGGGCGGGCGGGTGGGGGGAGGTGTGGGGGGAGTGGGGAGGGGGAGTGGGGAGAAAGTGGGGAGACAACGAGGTGAGGGAATCGGAAGAAGAGATTGCAGGGCAGCTCCCAATGGTCCACCCCGTCCCCACCTGGGTGGGTGGGCGGGTGGAGGGGGAGGAACGAGCCTGAGGATTGAGGATTGGAGGAGAAAGTCTGGGGATGAAAGGCCGTTCTAGTAACGGCTAAAACAGATGCAGCAGAGCTGTTTTTGAGGCGCCTAAAAAAATAAGGCCGCTCTAGTAGCGGCTACAACAGAAGCAGCAGAGCGGGGTGAAAGGGGGGAGGGGAGGCGAAGGGAGGCGAAGGGAGGCGAAGGGAGGCGAAGGGAGGCGAAGGGAGGCGAAGGGAGGCGAAGGGAGGCGAAGGGAGGCGAAGGGAGGCGAAGGGAGGCGAAGGGAGGCGAAGGGAGGCGAAGGGAGGCGAAGGGAGGCGAAGGGAGGCGAAGGGAGGCGAAGGGAGGCGAAGGGAGGCGAAGGGAGGCGAAGGGAGGCGAAGGGAGGCGAAGGGAGGCGAAGGGAGGCGAAGGGAGGCGAAGGGAGGCGAAGGGAGGCGAAGGGAGGCGAAGGGAGGCGAAGGGAGGCGAAGGGAGGCGAAGGGAGGCGAAGGGAGGCGAAGGGAGGCGAAGGGAGGCGAAGGGAGACGAAGGGAGACGAAGGGAGACGAAGGGAGGCGAAGGGAGGCGAAGGGAGGCGAAGGGAGGCGAAGGGATGCGAAGGGAGGCGAAGGGAGGCGAAGGGAGGCGGGGGGAGGCGGGGGGAGTCTATTTTTGAGGCGCCTCAAAAATAGGCTGGGTGAAAGGGAGGAGGTGAGGCGAGGGGAGGCGGGGGGAGCAGATTAGGGAACTCACGGCGTCTTCTCCCCTCACTGTTCTCTCCTTGTCCGTGCCCGGCCACAGCAGCCCCACCACACTGTCTTCCTCCTCTCCATCCGACTCCCCCTCACTCTCACTCCCCCCCCCCTCTCCCTCTCCTTCTCCTTCTCCCTCCTCTCACTCGCACTCTCCCTCTCTCCCTTTCTATCCACACACTCCTCTGCGAGTGCACTGGTGACTTGGCTGCTGCAACTGTCACCACAGCACGCGCCAGCAGAAGTACTAGCAGCACTAGAAGCAGCACTAGGAGCAGTGCTGGCAGCAGCACTGGCTGGAGTGGTGCCAGCAGCTGCAGCAGCAGACAGGGTTGCAGCAGCAGCAGCACCACGCCTCATGATCCTCCCACTCAATCCCCTCACCCAGCCTGCTGGTTCTGCCACAATACCCCCTAGCCCCCACTCCCCTCCCCTCCCTCCTATCACCCCCCTCCCTCCTCCTGCTTCCCTGCGCGAGCTCGTACAGTCTGTTCCACATGGCCTTCCACCCACCCCTCTACTCGGTCCTTCTCCCAACCCACTGCGTGTTCCCACCATCTTGGAACCAGAAACACCAGCTTCACCAGCAGCAGAAGCAACCCCAGCAGAACCAGCAGAACCAGCAGCACCAAAAGCAGCAGCATCACCTTTCCCCCGCAGCCGAGCCACCCCCGCACCACTCCCAGCCCTCAGCCTCCGGTATTTGAACGAGGGGAGGGCGGTGATGGTGGTGGTGGTGGCGCCCCTGCTGCTGCGCGAGGGCAGAAAGGCCCCGTCCGGCTCGTAGCCGACGAGGTGCAGCAGACACGGCAGGCAGCAGCAGATGGCCGCGCAGAGGAGAAACGGCAGGGCGTAGCCGACGCAGCTGAGGGTTATGAGCAGCACGCAGAGGCTGGTAGGGGGGATAGATATGGGAGTGGGTGAAGGGGGGGAGGGGGGGGGAGGGGGGGGAGGGGGGAGATAAGGGGAAGAAATACAGGGGAGGGAGAGGGGGGGCTTGGCATGGGAGACAGCAGATGGCGGCGCAGAGGAGGAATGGCAGAGGGGAGGGGTGGGGGGGTGGGGGGGTGGGGGGAAGGGGGAGGGGAGACAAGTGCAGGGGGGTGAGGGGAGAGTCCAGCTTGGGAGGTACCAGATAGGGGCGTGGCACCACACGTGATAAAAAATGGGAAGGGGGAAAGAAGCGGAACACTCACTTGTAGAGGTTAGGGGCGGTGGTGGCGGCAGAGTGAGCGCCGAAGACCCAGACGTTACCGAGCACGAACCACACTGCGAAGAAGCAGTCGAGGGTTACTTTGTAACGCTCCACTAGCGCCATGATCCTGAATGGCGGGCAGGGGAAGGGAGAGAGGAGACGCACTTACGGTTACTTTGTAACGCTCCACTAGCGCCATGATCCTGAATGGCGGGCAGGGGAAGGGAGAGAGGAGACGCACTTATGGTTACTTTGTAACGCTCCACTAGCGCCATGATTCTGGGACGCAGGGGGGAGATGGGGTACGTGGGAGAGTGGTAGGGGGAGAGCGCAGAGAGGAAGAGAGAGGGAGAGAGAGGGAGAGAGGAAAGGAGAGAGAGGAAAAGAGATGGTAGAATAATTACTGGAGCATGACCTTACCATTTCCACTTACCCCATTTCACCCCAAGCATATCACCGAATATCACCGCACGGCACCACAGCTCACCGTGCATCGTCCTGCAGTTCGTCCACCAGCCATCGCACACACGACAGTGCCCTCTCTCCCGTCGCCGCCGCAATGTGCCGAAACCCACTGTACCGCCCTGGACCGTACACCTCCTCCTCCTCATCATTCTCGTCATCAGAATTATAACCGTAGCCACTGTAGATATCAACACCGCCGGCACCACCAGCTCCGCCCAAGATTCCTCCGCCAGGATATGACCAGGGTTGGGTGTTTGCAGGCGCGCACGGGGGAGCGTGCGTGTAAGGAGGGGGCGAATAGCTTGCGTTCAACCCGACTCCCCCTGCCCCCCCTGCGCCCATATACGGGGTACTGGTCGCGGTTTGCGCCGCCACAGGCGCCGCGAATGACGCTCTTCCAGACGAGAGGGGTCTTGAGGAAGTCGCGAAGGGAGAGGAAGTAGAGGAGAGAGAGGACGAGGAGAGGGAGGACGAGGACGAGGACGCGCGTATGGGCGCTACTGCTGTTACTGCGGCGGCGGCGGCGGAAGATTGTGGAAGTCTGAGCGGCGAGACGGGTCTCGTTGACGCCATAGCTGGTTGCGACGGCGTTTCACGCACCAGCTGCCACTGCCGCCGCCGCTCGTCCTCCTCTTCCTGCTGCTGCCGCAGCAAAATCTCCCCGTCGTACCGCAGGAAGCGGTGAGTGTAGCGCCAGTATAGCAAGGGGAGCAGCAGGAGGCAGCCGAGCGTGTAACCGAGTACCCACACGCGCAGAGGCACGGGGGGTTTCTCGTGGGGGAAAAGCGCGAGCACGCACACGCCCGCGGAGATTTGCGCCAGGATGCAGAGCAGCTCGACCGCCAGCCACACGCGGGAGTTGAGCGGAGTGGGGCGCGCCAGCGGGGAGGAGGGGGAGGCGGAAGGGCGGCGCGCGGGTGAGCGCGCGCGCACCAGGCGAGGGGGAGCGGAAGCGGGCGGAAGAAGGGCTGCGGATGCTGGGGGGAATGGCGGAGTTGAATACGGCGGTGTCGTTGTTGTTAGTGGTGGAGAGGGATGGAAGCGGGATGGATGCTGATATAGTGGGGAATCGAAATGCAGTCGCTGCTGCTGCGAAACCTGCTGCGAAAGCTCGGCTGACTGTTCATAGATATGACGTGGCGCGCCATGATTGGAGTGCTCACTCTCAGCAGAATCGAGTGAAAAAGGCGGAGGGGAGGGAGAGCACATGCCCATGGTTACGCGGCAGTCCGTAGCGGCAGGAGGGGAAACTCGGGGAATATTTGCGGGGACGGGGGGATGGTGGCGGGACGCAGGAGCGCAGAGCTGGTGCGCGGATGGGGAGGCAGAAGCGAGAGTCGGGTAGTAGTGACCGTTGGTATAGGTTGAAAATTGTTCAGGATTGAGGTAGTAGGGAGGCGGACAAGAGCCTGCAGGAAAAGTTGGGGAAGGTTCTGGAGAGACGCAAGCGGCGGCGGGATCGCGCGTGTCGATGCGCGTCCCGTGAGAAAGAAATCGGCCGTTGTTGTAGCGATCAGGGCTCGTGATATTCTCGACGCAGAAAGGGCTTACGGGAAACGGTGGAATGCAATTTAGATCGGTGGCGGATGGTTCCATGGTGCAGGGTCTGGGAGTCCGGTTGGGAGAGGTGAAAGACGGTTGTGGGATGACGGGTCGGCGCCAACCTGTCATTTCGGACGGGGACGCGGGAAATGGCTGGTGTGCTGAATCCATGGCCTGACGAAGATCGCCTTGTCTTGGAGTCATTGACGGCCGAAGCGCGTAAATCTGCTTAGCTTGCGACCCTTTCTTTTTAGCGGTCTTGATATGCAATCGGAAGAGGGCGCGAGAGAGGCACGAGAGCTATGAGAGCGCTATCGATGAGAGAGCTAGAGAGAAGTTACGGGTGTCAAATGGTCCTCCAGAGGGATGTACTTCGCTAGTTGAGAAGAGAAGAGATTGCTCGTCACGTCACCATGGGACGCCAGGTCGATAACACAGCGCCATAGAAAAGGCCAGTCTGTAGTCGAGCGATGAAATTTCTCAAGGGCCTCGTGAAAAGGCAGACCTACAATGCAAGGGCGACAGGGGCAAAACCAAGGGTGGTGTGAAAGTTGAAGGTGCGGTGATAAGTGCTGGTGCACAGCCAAGGGTAGAGAGAATGAGCATCTCAATGCGCGGAAATCCGTCTACTGTATCGAGGATGCACATGGCGCACAATGCAGCCTTGATCCCACCCCAGGCCTGGAGCTCGGCATTCCCTAGGCAGTGTGCCTGGCGTGTGCGCAACTCCCCCCCAAACATAAGCAGCTCCGCCCGTCTGTGCCGTGTCGGTGAAATTGTGTCGCGGTCGCGGGGCAGGGAAGCGCGCAGGCTGGTCTTGGTTTCTCGAGCTTGCCATCTCGTGTCGCCCTCGGAATTGCGCTTTCGGAAAAGGAAATCTGCCAATCAGAAATGTTTTGCGAACAAAAGCCTTATCAGTTACCACTTGCCTCGGCGTCGTTCATGAAGCATGCAGCCTGAGGGGGTGACGTTATAAGAAGTGCGCTCAACAAGAACCTCGTTTGGAGAACAGGTTTGTGTGTCCTTCCTGCAAACGACGAATGGCAGGGACGGATTGTCGCACTTCGTCAAAGTCACACAAACGAGTTGACGCGGATCCTGGGCTGTGTGTAATTCGCCAAAGTCACACAGTTACCTTGATTCCAAGCTACGCATTCCGCAAAATCTTATATTACAGTTCTACTGGAGGTCATAACCTCATCTTGCTAACAAACAGCATATTCAATATGGAGGAAAAGGTCTCTGAAATTTCCAATTGAAATGCCTCATAGACAAAATAATGCGTCCTATTTTCTGATGATGCAAGAACACGCTCTGAACCACGCATGCAAAGACAGAAATGTGTTTCACCTCCCTTCTCCATCTTGTCCTGCATTGGATGCGATGTGAGTAGTGTCAAACATGTTTAGTTATCATGCTTGTATAGACTGTATAGGGTCATCTTCTAGAGAGTACAACTGTTAGGTATATGTTTGTGTACTCTCTTTCTCTCAATTAATCAATTTCACTGTTTGATATGGTATCACGCGTAGGTAGGATCCCCCCCCCCTCACGCTTCCGCTCGCCCCCTAGCTGGGCCCCGTCGTGCTCCTAGCCCCGTCGCGACCCTCCCTCGCCCCGTCGCGACCCTCCCTAGCCCCGTCGCGCCCCTTCCTGGGCCCCGTTGCGCCCCTTTCTGGGCCCCGTAGCGCCCCTCCAGGGCCCCGTCGCGCTCCTCCCAGGCCTCGTAGCGCCCCTCCTGGGCCCCATTGCGCTCCTCCCAGGCCCCGTCGCGCCCCTTCCAGGGCTTCGTAGCGCCCCTCCAGGCCCCGTCGCGCCCCTTCCAGGGCTTCGTAGCGCCCCTCCAGGCCCCGTCGCGCCCCTTCCAGGGCCTGGTAGCGCCCCTCCAGGGCCCCGTCGCGCTCCTCCCAGGCCCCGTAGCGCCCCTCCTGGGCCCCATTGCGCTCCTCCCAGGCCCCGTCGCGCCCCTTCCTAGCCCAGTCGCGCTCCTCCCAGGCCCCGGTAGCGCCCCTCCTGGGCCCCATTGCGCTCCCCCCAGGCCCCGTCGCGCCCCTACCTGGGCTTGGTAGCGCCCCTCCAGGCCCCGTCGCGCCCCTCCCCAGCCCCGTCGCGCCCCTCCCAAGCCCCGTCGCGCCCCTCCCAGGCCCCCCCTTGCGCCCCTACCAGGGCCCGTAGCGCCCCTCCTGGGCTCGTAGCGCCCCTCCTGGGCCCGTAGCGCCCCTCCTGGGCCCGTAGCTACCCTCCTGGGCCCCGTCGAGCCCCTCCTGGGCCCCGTCGCCCCTGCTCGGCCCCGTCGCCCCTGCTCGGCCCCGTCGCCCCTGCTCGGCCCCGTCGCGGCCTCTCGGCCACGTGGCGCCCGCCCGGCCCCTGTCGCCCTGCCCGGCCCCTGCTCGCCCGCCCGGCCCCGTCGCCCCTGCCCGGCCCTGCTGTGTCCTGCCCGGGCCCCGTCCCTGCCGCCCGACCTTGTCGCTGCCGCCCGGCCCCGTCGCAGCCGCCCGGCCCCGTCGCCCCTGCCCGGCCCTGCTGTGTCCTGCCCGGCCCCGTCCCTGCCGCCCGGCCCCGTCGCAGCCGCCCGGCCCCGTCGCAGCCGCCCGGCCACGTCGCAGCCGCCCGGCCTTGTCGCTGCCGCCCGGCCCCGTCGCCGCCGCCCGGCCCCGTCGCAGCCGCCCGGCCCCGTCGCCGCAGCCCGGCCTTGTCGTGCCTGCCCGGCCCTGACGCGCCTGCCCCGGCCCTCCATACTTCCTGGTACTGTCCCCCGTTCCCCGCACCACTTTGCACCCTCCTTCACTTTCCTGCCCCGCCTTGCACCGCATTGCACCTTACTGGACCGCACCGCCCGCACTGCACCGCACTGGACCGTACTGCACCGCACTGCATCGCACTGCACCGCACTGCATTGCACTGCACTGTCCTCCACTGCCCCTCATGGCTGCTGAGCTTCGTTTTGATGCTGAGGGTCAGCCTCTGGAGTTCGAGGCGTGGTTGGCTGACCTTCGCCGCCACCTCACTGGCCAGCGGCAGGACGGCCACCCGCTTTCTGCACACCTAGACGGTATGCTCCCCTGCCCTGACCCCCCTGCTGTGCTGCCCGCTGATCCCACGCCCGCTGAGCGCGAGTCCACTGCCGCTGCTGCCTTTGCCCGCTCTGTCTGGCTTTCCCGCGATGCCCTTGCTCAGCTCGCCATTAGCAATGCCCTCCCCCCCCCTGAGCGCCCTCGCTTTAGAACCATTACTACCGCCCAGGCCTACCTTGATGCTGTCATCAAGCGCTATTCTACCCCTCCTGCTGCCTCAGTGGGTCGCCTAATCCTCCCCCTGCTCTTTCCTGACCTGGCGTCTTTCCCCACTGTCTCTGACCTCGCTGCCCACCTGCGCTCGATAGATGAGGCCTGGCGCGCTGCCTGCACTGATGCACAGCTTAGAGTCCACCAGCCTCCCATGACCTCCACCCTCTACCTCCTTGCCACCCGCCTCCCTGACCGCCTTGCCGCCGCCCGCGACCAGTTCCTTAGCATCCATCCTGCTGCTCTCACCCTCACCGACTTTGTTGACACCCTGACTGCCATAGAGACTCGTCACCGCTCCATAGCCCAGGCGAGCGGTACAGTACCGGTCCCTATCTTTCAGGGTTGTGCCCCCGCTCAGTGTACCTTCTCCGACGGCTCTGTCGCTGTGGCTGAGACTGCTGCTGCAGTGCAGTCCCGCTCGGCGAAGGGCCGCCGCCCCAAGGTTGGGAGCGGCGGAGGCGGCGGGGGTGCGGGTGGGGGTAGTGGTGGAGGCGGGTCGTCCGGTGCCGGTGCGGACGTGGGGACCCTGCCCGGTCCAGCTGCCCCGCTGCCTCCACCATTGCAGCAGCAGCAGCAGCAGCAGCAGCAGTCGCCGCAGCCGCAGCAGCCGCAGCAGCCGCCGCAGACGAGGCCGGCGAGTGCTCTCCCGCCTGGGTGGCCTGGAGCTGGTGGTGGTCGTGCGCGTGGTGGTGCACCGGGTGGTGGTTCTGGAGGCGGGCCCTGTCAGTACCAGATCCAGACCGGTCCTCGCCGCGGCTTCGTTTGCGGTAAGATCGGTCATTCTACTCCTCGCTGTTTTCGTCGTCTGGATGACCTGTTCCGCCAGCGCTTTGGCCCGGCGCCCGACCTCCCGGACTGGCACAGCTTGCTTAGGCGTAGCATTAGGATTTTTGACTTGGACATGGATGCCATTGTAGCAGCCTTGCATGTGATGTATGCTGATGACTCTAGTGTGCTTCCCTCTTATTACCCCGTGTTGCCTAGTGTAGCGGTGCCTAGCGTAGACTCCCCTGCTGCGTCAGGCGTAGGATCTCCTGCTTTGCTTAGCCTTGGTGCTTCCACCGCTTCACTGCCGCCTCACGCGACTGCTGCGCTTTCCTTCACCTTGGACTCTGGCGCCTCCCGGTGTTTCTTCCGCGACTCCACGACGCTGACGCCGCTGCCTGTTCCCGCTGCCGTTACTCTTGCTGACCCCTCCGGTGGTCCCGTCGTTGCCCGCAGTTCCACCTCCCTTCCCTGTCCGGCGGTTCCTTCAGGTTCGCTCACCGGTCTGCATATC
The DNA here is from genome assembly GCA_027943415.1 of Closterium sp. NIES-67. Lineage (NCBI taxonomy): Eukaryota > Viridiplantae > Streptophyta > Zygnematophyceae > Desmidiales > Closteriaceae > Closterium > Closterium sp. NIES-67. Next base: position 112,898 of record BQMB01000524.1, on the reverse strand, counting down.
CCCTCGTTCTCCAGGAACCTAGTTGGTGTCGGCTGCCTCCAGGACCTTGGCGTCACCACTACGTTCCCTGGTCACGAGCGGTATGCTGTCTGTACCGAGGCCGCCACTGGTGCCCCCCTTACCACTTTCCCCCGGGACCCGGTGTCCGGCCTGTTCACACTTGACACCGCGACGTCCCCGGCTGGGTCTTCCCCCCCGGTAGCTGCGTCCACCCAGGTTGCTGCCGCGTGCTCCTGTCGGTCCCTCACTCACCCGACTCTCCTTTGGCACCACCGCCTTGGTCACCCTGCACTCCCACGTCTGCGTCACATGTCCCAGCACGGTCTCGTCCTTGGTCTCCCCGGTTCGTTCCCCGAGTTTCCCTCCTCCCCCGCCCCACCGTGCACGCCTTGTGTCGAGGGCCGGCTCCGCCGTGCCCCTCACTCCTCCTCTTTTCCCCCTACCACCGCACCACTGCAGACTCTGCACATGGACGTCTGGGGCCCAGCCCCGGTCCATGGACCGCGTCGCGAGCGCTTCTTCCTAGTGCTTGTCGACGACTTCACGCGCTACACCACCGTCTTCCCCCTGGAGCGGAAGGCCGACGTGCCTGACGTTCTCATCCCCTGGCTTGTCTCTGCTCGTGTCCACCGCGGTCTCCCTGCCTTGCGCCTCCACTCCGACCGGGGTGGCGAGTTTGCCTCAGGTGTCCTTGGTCGCTTCTGTCGTGCGGAGGGCATCACCCAGACGTTTACCCTGCCGGACTCCCCGCAGCAGAATGGGGTCGCTGAGCGACGCATCGGTTTGGTCATGGAGGTGGCTCGCACCTCCATGGTCCACGCCGGTGCACCCCATTTTCTGTGGCCGTTCGCCGTGCGCTACGCCGCTCACCAGCTTAACCTGTGGCCGCACCCCCAGCGGCCGCAGGTTTCGCCGACCCTTCTGTGGACCGGGTCCCCTGGTGACGCGTCTGCGTTCCACGTCTGGGGCTGCCTTGCCCACGTTCGTGCCTCTGGCACGGACAAGCTCACTGCCCGCACCCTCCCCTGCGTCTTCCTCGGTTTCCCCCTTGACGCGTCTGACTGGCACTTCTACCACCCGCCGTCCCACCGCTTCTTTCACTCTCGCGACGTCACCTTTGACGAGTCTGTCTCCTTCTACCGCCGCTTCCCTCACCGTGGTCCCCCGGTTACTCCCCCCCTGTTCCTGGTCCCTCCTTCCCCGGTGGTCCCTGCCCCTCCCCCCCCCCCCCGCCCCCCCGTCCGGCCCCCTCTGGTGTGTCTCACGTCACCCCCCTCCCGTCGGTCGTCCCGGTCGACGAGTCTTCTGACTCTGGTAGTCCTCCGGCGCAGTCCTCGCCGTCTGTCCCTCCCCCGGTGTCTCCTCCTCCCCCGCCTCCGCAGCCGCCGTCGCCGCAGTTGCTGCAGCCGTCGTCTCCACCGCCGCCGCCGTTGCAGCCGTCGCTGCAGCCGCCGCCGCCGCCGCCGCTGTCGTCCCTGCCGCCGTTTGTGGACTCTGGGGGTGCTGGCGTTGAGGTGGGTACTAGTCCCGGGGCTCCTGTCGTGGCTTGTCCCGGCGGGCCTGGGGGTGGTACCGGTGCTGGCGGGGTTTCGGGCTCTGGGGGTGTCCCTTCTGGGGGTGCAGGTGTGAAGGGTTCGGGAGGTAGCCGTCGCGCAGCTTGTGGCCCTGGTGTTGGTGTTGTGTCGCCGCAGCAGCAGTCCCCGCCTGTGACCGCCCTCCGTCTGCTCGGCCTCCCGTCTCCTGACCCTGCGCCTGTTCCTCTCCTGCCGTCTCCCCCTCTTCCCATCTACGGCCCCGTGTTCCCTCTGCCAGACTCGTCCCCGGCTCGTCTTCCCCCTCGTTCCCCTCCTGTGTCCCCTCCTCTGTCTCCTGACCCGACGCCGCCCTCACACGTCTGGTCTCGCCGCCCCGCTCGTGCTCGTCCTGTCTCCCCTGTCCCGCGCTCTCACCCTATGTTGCTCCGTTCCCACGCGTCTCGTCCTCCCCTCCTCCCGTCTCCTCCTCCGTCTTCTCTTGTCGTTGCGTCTCCTCCTCTGTCCGACTACTTTCGTGCCGCTCGTCCTCTTGTTCCTCGGGTCCTTGCCTCTCTTGTTACCGACCCGTCTGTTCCAGTGTCGAGTCTTGACGCCCTCGTCGCTGCGGTCGCTGACTTCGCCTCTACCCGCCGCCTTGACTACGCCACCGCTCTGGTCTCTCACCCTGCCTGTCCTCCGTCTGTCGGGGGTGCTCCTGCCCTCGGCAGTGACGTCCTAGAGGACCGCCAGTTTGAGCTTGCTTTCCTGTCCGAGGCTGCTCCCCATCTCTGTTCCATGCTGCTAGTCCCTGAGGGTGACCCAGACGCTTTCGACATCCCGACCCCTCGTACTTACGCTGAGGCGGTTTCGGGACCCTGGGCCTCTCAGTGGATAGCTGCCATGGAGCAGGAGATGGCATCTTGGAGATCCACCGGCACCTTCGTCGACGCAGTTCCCCCACCTGGGGTGAACGTGGTCGATGGCCGCTGGCTCTTCAAGGTGAAGCGCCCTCCTGGAGAGCCGCCTGTGTTCAAGGCGCGCTACGTGGCTAGAGGCTTCAGTCAGCGCGAGGGGGTGGACTTCTTTCAGACTTTCGCTCCTACCCCGAAGATGACTACTCTTCGGGTTCTGCTACACGTAGCGGCTCAGCGTGACTACGAGCTTCACTCCCTCGACTTCTCCACTGCCTTTCTTCAGGGCAGCCTTCACGAGCAGGTCTACCTGCGTCGCCCTCAGGGCTTTACTGGCACCTTCCCCCCTGGGACCCAGTGGCTTCTGCGGCGGCCAGTCTACGGCCTGCGCCAGGCGCCTCGTGAGTGGCACGACACTTTGCGTGCTACCCTTGCTGACCTGCAGTTCTTTCCGTCCTCTGCAGACCCCTCGCTCTTCGTTCGTGCTGGCTCGACTCCGTTCTACATCCTTGTCTACGTAGACGACCTGGTCTTTGCCACTGCTGACAGGGACGCACTGGCCTCCGTGAAGGCAGAGCTGCTGAAGAGACACACCTGCACTGACCTTGGAGAGCTGCGCCGTTACCTTGGCTTGCAGATCTCCAGGGACAGAGCCGCGCGCACCATCACCCTGACTCAGTCACACTTGGTGCGCCAGGTCCTTCAGAGGTTCGGCCTTCAGTTCTCCTCCGCACAGCCCACCCCTCTTCCTCTGGACCACAGACTCTCCGCTCCAGTTCCTGAGGAGTCGGTAGATCCCAGTGGTCCTTACGCTGAGCTAGTGGGTTGCCTCATGTACCTTATGACTTGCACTCGCCCAGATCTCGCATACCCTCTCAGCATCCTGGCTCGGTTCGTGGCCACAGGCAGACACCGACCTCAGCACTGGTCTGCCGCTAAGAGGGTTTTGCGTTATCTTGCAAGTACATCGGGCATGGGGTTAGTGCTAGGCGGACGCAGGCCAGTGGTCCTTACTGGACACACAGACGCTTCTTGGGCAGACGACGCGGAGACGCTCAGGTCTTCCCAGGGCTACTGCTTTAGCCTTGGCTCAGGTGCTGTCTCGTGGAGAGCTACCCGCTCTTCGTCTGTTGCCCAGTCCAGCTGTGAGGCCGAGATCTACGCCGGTGCCATGGCGGCATAGGAGCTCCGCTGGCTGACCTTCTTGCTCACTGACTTAGGTGAGCGGCCTAGCTCTGCCCCGGTCCTGTACGCTGACAACAGGGCCATGATCCTCCTGTGTCAGGAGCCTCGACTCGAGGGCAGAGCGAAGCACATCCAGCTGCGGTACTTCCTCCTGCGTGAGCTACAGCAGCGTCGCCAGGCTCGCGTAGTACACTTAGCCTCCGGTGCCAACACAGCTGATATCTTTACGAAGGCGCTTGCGCCTAAAGATCATCAGCGGCACTGTGTACAGCTTGGTCTGGTTCCTGTAGTCTCTCACTTACTCGGGCCTTGACTTTGTACTGTCCTATATATCTGTGTGTACACTCAGACTGGACTTGTGTCCTCTTACAGTGGTTGGACTAGTAGTGCCGCCCTGTACTAGTTCTTGCCTTGCCTGTACTCCTTCTGACTGGTCTTTTAGACCCTTGTCTCAGAGGCTGGACTAGTAGTGCCACCCTGAGCTGCTTGTCTAGAACATTCCCCTATGCAGTCCAGGGGGTGTGTCAAACATGTTTAGTTATCATGCTTGTATAGACTGTATAGGGTCATCTTCTAGAGAGTACAACTGTTAGGTATATGTTTGTGTACTCTCTTTCTCTCAATTAATCAATTTCACTGTTTGATAAGTAGGACCAACCAGAGTGATATTGTAACAACTGCTCTAGCGTCCTTCGTAAATGGAAAAACAAATGACCGAATAGCAAGAACTTGTTGACTAACAATACATACATATCCTTATCAAACGAATATGCAATATGTTAGTATAGGCTAGTAAGGTGTACGCCTTTAGAGAGTACAATCTGATAAATTTATAAATTTGATATATTATAAATTATGCTTTATATATTATAATGGTAGGCTGGGTAGATATTGCTGGATCCTACTGTAGAGGGTACTGTCAAACATATTTGTGTATGTTTAGTAGACTACATAGGGTCTTGCCATAGAGAGCACAACCCACTAGCTATATACTCATGTATTCTAACTCTGAGATGGTATCATGAGTAGGTTAGGTCCCATCCGCCCACCCGCGCTTCCGCCTTAGGTCCTAGCCTTCCCCGTCGCCTAGCTCATAGCCACCCCACGGGCCCCGTCGCCCCGTTGCCTTGCTGGCCCCACGGCCCCGTTCCCTAGCGCCTAGCTGCCCGTGGCCCCGTCACCTAGCGCCTAGCCCCCGCGGCCCCGCTCCCCTTGCTCCTAGCTGCACGCGGCCCCGTCGACCCCCGTCACCTAGCGCCTAACCGGCCGCGGCCCCGTTGCCCCGCCACGTCGCGCCTAGCCGCCCCGTTGGCCCCGCGGCCCCGTCGCCTAGTGCCCAGCCGCCCCGCGGCCTAGCCGCCCCGTCGCCTAGCCGCCCTGTGGTCCCGTAGCCCAGCCGCCTCGCGGCCTCGTCGTCCAGCCGCCCCGCGGCCCCGTCGTCCCAGCTGCCCCGCGGCCCAGTTGCCCAGCCGCCCTTCGGCCCCGTTGTCCCAGCTGCCCCGTGACCCCGTCTCCCAGCTGCACCACGGCCCCGTCGCCCAGCCGCCCCGCAACCCGTCGCCCCTCTGTTCCGCGGCCCCGTCGCCCAGCCGGCCCGTGGCCCTGCTGCCCAGCCGACCCGCAACCCGTCGCCCTGCTGCTCCGCGGCCCCGTCGCCCAGCCGTCCCGCGGCCCCATCGCCCAGCTGCCCCGTAACCCCGTCTTCCAACTGCTCTACGGCCCCATCGCCCAGCCGCCCCTCAGCCCCGCCTCCCAGCTGCTTGGTCTTCGTGGTTCCCGGTCCCCTCTCGCCTCACCTGCCCTCTCTACCGTCTTGCACCGCGCCCCACAGTGCCGCACAGCCCGGCACCACACTGCACCACACTGCAACGCACTACACTGCACTGCACCGAACTGCACCGCACTACACCGCACCCCACCGCACTTCACCGCGACCCACCGTACAGCACTGCACTGTACCGCGCCCCACCGCACTCTACCGTCCAGCACTCATTCCCACCGTTCCTCGTTGCTTCGTCACCGTCAGTTCGCGGTTGTAGCAGCCCTCATGGCGGACTCGGTGCTGCGTTTTGACGCGGAGGGTCAGCGGATTGAGTTCGACTCCTAGCTCGTCGATCTCCGCCGTCACTTCACTGGTCAGCAACAGGACGGCCACTCCCTGGCCGTCCACATTGACGGTACGCTCCCCTGCCCTGACCCCCCTGTTGCTCTCCCCGCTGACCCCACATCTGCTGACCGTGAGTTCACCGCCGCTGCTGCCCTTGCCCGTTTTGTTTCGCTGTCGCGTGACGCTGTCGCTCAGCTTGCGATTAGAAGTCCTCCTCGCTGTCGGAGCGCCCTCGCTTCAAGTCACTCAGGACTGCACAGGAGTTCCTAGAGGCTGTTGTCGAGCGTTATTCCACCCCGTCCTGATCCTTCCCATGCTCTTCCCTGATCTCGCATCTTTCCCCACTGTCACTGACCTGGCCACGCACCTGCGCTCGCTTGACGCTAGCTGGCGCGCTGCCTGCACCGAGGCCCAGCTTCGTGTGTTCCAGCCCCCTATCAGCTCTACCCTTTACCTGCTTGCCACCCGCCTCCCCGACCGCCTTGCCACTGCCCGCGACCACTTTCTTAGTCTGCACCATGCTGATCTCACCCTCTCCGACTTTGTCGACACACTGTCTCCCATAGAGACCCGTCAGCGCTCTATCGCCCAGTCTAGCGGTACTGTGCCGGTCCCTATCTTTCAGGGTTGTGCTCCTGCCTAGTGCACTTACTTTGACGGTTCTGCGGCTATAGCTGAGACAGCCTCTACTGCTGAGGCCACTGCCGCGTTGGCAGCAGCGCAATCCTGTTATGGTAGGGCGCCGCCCCAAGGCTGGGTGCGGTGGGGGTAGTGGAGGAGGGCGTGGAGGTGGTTCGTCCGCTGGCGGTAGTACAGACGAGGGGGCTGGGGCTGGTGCCTCGGAGTAGCAGCCCCAGCGGGAGCAGCAGCAGGCGCCACAGCTTGACCACTAGCAGCAGCAGTAGTAGCCACAGCAACAGCAGCAGCAGTCGCAGCGGAGGGTCGGCCGCCTCCCGCCTGGGTGGCCTGGCGCTGGTGGAGGTGGTGGTGGTGGTTGCGGTGGTCGTGCGCGTGGTTCGACGTCGGGTGGTGGTGCGAGTGATGGGCGCTGCCAGTACCAGCTCCAGACCGGTCCTCGCCGCGGCCTCGTGTGCGGTAAGACCACTCATACCCCCACTCGCTGTCTCAAACGCTTGGACGACCTGTTTCGCCTTCGCTTCGGCCCCACTAGCACAATCTGCTCCGCCGTGGTGTTAGGATCTTTGATATAGACATGGATGAGATTAGCTCTGCTTTGTATGTACTGTATGTCGATGAATCTAGTGTGACTGATTCATATTACCCCGTGTTGCCTAGTGTAGGTCTCTCCAGTGTGCCTAGTTTAGGCTCCCCTGCTGCGACAAGCATAGGACCCTCTGCTTTGTCTAGCCTTGGCTCCACACTAGCTCCACCGCCCCCACCCGCCACTGCCGCGCTCTCCTTCACTCTCGACTCGGGCGCATCTCGGTGCTTCTTTCGGGACCACACTACGCTTACGTCGCTTGCCGGCCTTGCCCCAGTTACCCTTGCAGACGCTTCCTCAGGTCCGGTAGTCGTGCGTAGTTCCACTACTCTCCCCTGTCCGGCAATTCCTTCGGGCTCTCTCTTACAGACCTGCACATCCCCTCGTTCTCTCGGAATCTAGTTGGTGTCGGCTGTCTTCAGGACCTCGGCATCACCACTACGTTCCCTGGTCACGAGAGGTACGCTGTCTGTACCGAGGCCGCCACTGGTGCCCCACTCACCACGTTCCCCCGGGACCCGGTGTCTGGCTTGTTCACGCTGGACACCGCGTCCCCCCTGGTTGGGACGCCCCCCCAGGTGGCAGCATCTACCCAGGTTGCTGCGGCTTGCTCGTGTCAGTCTCTTACTCATCCGACGCTTCTGTGGCATCACCGTCTCGGTCACCCCGCTCTCACCCGTCTCCGTCACATGTCTCAACACGGTCTTGTCTTAGGTCTCCCTGTGTCGTTCCCCGCGCTCCCCTTCTCGTCAACGCCTCCGTGCACCCCCTGCGTCGAGGACCGGCTCTGCTGTGCCCCTCATTCCTCCTCGTTTCCCCCCACCACTGCACTGTAACAGACCCTACGCATGGACTGGGGCCCCGCCCCTGTCCATGGGCTACGTCGTGAGCGTTACTTCCTAGTGCTTGTCGACACCTAAACTCGCTACACCACCGTGTTTCCCCTGGAGTGGAAGGCCGACGTGCCTGACATTCTTATCCCGTAGCTTGTCTCTGCGCATGTGCACCGAGGTCTCCCTGTGTTGCGTCTTCACTCCGACCGTGCTGGTGAGTTCACCTCTGGCTGCCTTGGTCGCTTCTGTCGTGCGGAGGGCATTACCCAGACGTACACCCTGCCGGACTCCCCCCAGCAGAATGGGGTCGCTCAGCGACGCATCGGTTTGGTCATGGTGGTGGCTCGTACCTCCATGATCCATGCCGGTGCACCCCATTTTCTGTGGTCGTTCGCCGTTCGCTACGCCGCCCACCAGCTTAACCTGTGGCCGCACCCTCAGCAGCCGCAGGTTTCGCCGATCCTCCTCTGGACCGGGTCTCCTGGTGACGCGTCTGCGTTCCACGTCAAGGGCTGCCTTGCTCACGTTCGTGCCTCTGGCACGGACAAGCTCACTGCCCGCACTGTCCCCTATGTCTTTCTCGATTTACCCCTCGATTCGTGTAACTGGTACTTCTACCACCCGCCGTCTCACCGTTTCTGTTACTCTTGCGGCGTCACCTTTGACGAGTCAGTCTCCTACTACCACCACTTTCCCCACCGTGGTCCCACTGTCACTCCCCCCAAGTTCCTGGTTCCCCCCCCTCCCCCAGTCGCCCCTGCTCCTCCCCCTCCCCGCCCTATCCCATCTAGTGTGTCTCACGTCATCCCCTCTTGTCGGTTGTCCCTGCCGAGGGGTCTGCTGACTCTCGCGGCTCGGCATAGTCCCTTCCCATGCCTGTCCCTGCCCTGGTCTCTCCTCCCCTGTCGCCGCCGTTGCTGTCACAGCCGCAGCCGCCTCCGCAGCTGCCGTCGCCGTCGCCGCCGCCGCTGCAGCAGCCGTCGTCACCGCCTCTGGGGTTTGTGCGTTCTGGGGTGCTGGGGAGCGTGTCGGGACGGGTACTGGAGCGGGTTCCCCGTCTAGGGGTGCTTGCGTGGGGCTTCATGGAGGGAGTCGTGGCCCTACTGGAGGTTCTGGTGTTGGCGTCGGGCAGCAGTCGTCGCCGTCGCCGCCGGTGTCCGCTCTTCGCCTCCTCGGCCTTCCTTCTCCTGACTGCCCGCCACCGCCTCCTCCTCTAATGGTCTACGGCCCCGTGTTTCCTCCAGTGGACTCTTCTCCGGCTCGTTTCCCTCCTCGTTCTCCTCCTGTGTCTCCTCCCCTCTCTCCTGACCCGACTCCTCCGTCTCACGTCTGGTCTCGTCGTCCGTCTCGTGCTCGTCCTACTTCCCCCGTTCCGCGTTCTCACCCTATGTTGCTTTGCTCTCACACATCTCGTGCTGCTCCGCTCCTCCCGTCCCCTCCTCCGTCGCCACTCGCTTTCACGCCGCCTCCGTTTTCTGACTTCCTCCGTGCCACGCATCCCCTTGTTCCTCGTGTCCTTGCCTCCCTCGTTACCGACCCGTCTGTTCCAATCTCGCGCATTGACGCTCTTGTCACTGCTGTAGCTGACGTCGCCGCTACCCGTCGCCTTAACTACGCCACCGCTCTGGTCTCTGACCATGCCTGCCCTCCCTCCGTTGGGGGTGTGGCTGCCCTTGGCTGTGACGTCCTAGGGGACAGAGAGTACGAGCTTGCTTTCCTGTCAGAGGCCGCTTCCCATCTCTGTTCCATGCTGCTAATTACTGAGGGTGACCCAGACGCCCTTGATATCCTGACCCCTCGCACCTACGCTGAGGCCACCTCGGGACCCTGGGCCTCTCAGTGGATAGCTGCCATGGAGCAGGAGATGGCATCTTGGAGATCCACCGGTACCTTCGTCGACGAAGTTCCCCCATCTGGGGTGAACGTAGTCGATGGCCGATGGCTTTTCAGGGTGAAGCGCTCTCCTAGAGAGCCGCCTGTCTTCAAGGCGCGCTACGTTGTTCGTGGCTTCAGTCAGCGTGAGGGGGTGGACTTCTTTCAGACCTTCGCCCCAGCCCCGAAGATGACTACTCTTCGGGTACTGCTACACGTAGCCGCACAGCTTGACTATGGGCTGCACTTACTCAACTTCTCCACAGCTTTTCTCCAGGGCAGTCTACACGAGCAGGCCTACCTGCACCGCCCCTAGGGCTTCTCTGGTACCTTTCCTCCTGGTACCGAGTGGCTCCTCCGTCGCCCCGTCTACGGCCTGCGCCAGGAGCCTCGTGAGTGGCACGATACGCTGCGTGCTACACTTGCTGACCTGCAGTTCTTCCCGTCATCTGCGGACCCCTCGTTCGTTCTGGCCAGACTCCGTTCTACATCCTTGTTTACGTAGACGATCTGGTCTTTGCTACTGTAGACAGAGACGCACTGGCCTCCGTGAAGGCCGAGCTGTTGAGGAGACACACCTGCACTGACCTAGGAGAGCTGCGCTGTTACCTTGGCTTGTAGATCTCCAGGGACAGAGCAGCGCACACCATAACTCTCACATAGTCACGCTTGGTGCGTCAGGTCCTTCGGAGGTTCGGCATTCAATTCTCTTCCGCACAGCCCACCCCTCTGCCAGCAGACCACAGACTCTCTGCTCCAGTTCTGGAGGAGGCTGTAGAGCCTAGTGGTCCTTACGCAGAGCTGGTGGGTTGCCTCATGTACCTGATGACTTGCACTCGTCCAGATCTCGCATACCCTCTCAGCATCCTGCCCGCTTTGTGGCCTCCGCCAGACACCGACCACAGCACTGGTCTACGGCTAAGAGGGTTTTGCGTTATCTAGCAAGTACATCGGGCATAGGGCTAGTGCTAGAAGGACGCAGACAAGTGGTCCTTACTGGGCACACAGACGCTTCTTGGGCAGAGGACGACGAGACTCTCAGGTCCTCCCAGGGCTACTGTTTTAGCCTTGGTGCAGGTGCTGTCTCGTGGAGGTCCACCCGCTCGTCGTCTGTTTCCCAGTCTAGCTGTGAGGCTAAGATCTACGCCGGTGCCATGGCGGCACAGGAGCTCCGGTGGCTGACTTTCTTGCTCACAGACCTAGGTGAGCAGCCTAGCTCTGCTCCGGTCCTGTACGCTGACAACAGGGCCATGATCCTCCTGTGTCAGGAGCCTAGACTCGAGGGCAGAGCGAAGCACATCCAGCTGCGGTACTTCCTCCTACGCGAGCTACAGCAGCGTCGCCAGGCCTGCGTAGTACACTTGGCCTCCGGTGCCAATACAGCTGATATCTTTATGAAAGCGCTTGCGCCTAAAGATCATCAGCGACACTGTGTACAGCTTGGACTCATTCCTGTAGCACCTCATTTGCTAGGACCTTGACGGTGTATAACTCTTTCTATATTATCCTGACTGGCCATGTGGCCTTCTCCCAGTGGCTAGACTAGTAGTTCCGCCCTGGTCTTGTTCTTGCCTTGTTTGTACTCCTTTTTGACAGGTCTTTAGACCCTTGCCTTTGAGGTTGGACTAGTAGTGCCGCCCTGAGCTGTTTGTCTCTCATCAGGCTCTGCCCCTATCTAGTCTAGGGGGTGTGTCAAACATATTTGTATATGTTTAGTAGACTGCCATAGAGAGTACAACCCACTAGCTATATAATCCTGTATTCTGTCATTCTAGTCATTCGTTCTAACTCTGAGAGGTACAACCCCCCTTCTTGTATCCCTCTCTCTTCTATTCCAGCACTCTTCTCTCTCAACATTTTCTCTCCTTCCTAAACCTCTCGCCATTCAATGGCTTCTCTTCCTAGCTAGCTATCCTTGACATGGTTTCAGAGCAGGTCCGTCTGCTCGGGCCTGCTCATTACGCTTCCGCACATTCCGCTCCTCACTCCTGTCCTTTCCGCGCTGCCGCCACGGCCATGTCGTGCTGCCGTGATGGCGCCGTCGTGCTGCCGTGGCGGCGTCTACGCGCCAGCGCGCGGATTGCACGGACGGCAGCGGCCAGCGCCCGGTCTTAGCAGTGGCTAGCACGCCCGCATGCAGCCAGCGCGCCACACGGGGCGGCACACTCCCGGGCTCCGCTGCTAAAGCCCCGCCCCCTTCCCCTGCTTCCCCTCTTCTTCGCCGCAGCCGACGGCTGACTCGCGCTGGCTGTCCCACCGTCGCAGAGCCCGGCCACGCCGCCGCGTGCAGCGAGCTCCAATGCCGCCACAGCTATCGTCGAAGCCGCCACCGCCGCAGCTGGTGCCGCTGGCCACGCCGCCGCACGCCGCCGCCGCTGTCAACGCTGCCACCGTCGACGCTTCAGCAGCCGCTGCCCTCGCTGTCAACATCACCGTCTCACGCGCCGAGGGGTTGACCATGCTGGAGTAGCTGTCGCTGCTACTGAGTATGTGGGTGCTAGGCTTAGGGGGTGCTAGGCTTAGTGTGCTGTGTGTGTGGCGTGCTTTTGGCTACCAAGCCTAGGGGGTGTGTTAAATTATATATTTGACATATATAATAGTAGGCTTAGTAGGTGTTACTGGATCCTACTGTAGAGGGTACAACCCCCCCTTCTTGTATCCTTCTCTCTTCTATTCCAACACTTCTCTCTCGACATTTTCTCTCCTTCCTAAACTTCTCGCCATTCAATGGCTTCTCGTCCTAGTTACTTTGACACAACCCACTAGGTAACAGCACTCTGTACTGTTGTTTCTAATCATCTCGCTACTCTGAGATGGTATCGAGTAGGTGCCGTCCTCCCACCAGCTTCAGCTCTCGCCCTTCCCTTAGCGCCCCGCTATTCCCTTAGCGCCCTGCTGGCCCGTTAGTGCCCTCCTGGCCCCGTACGCCCTGCTGGCCCCTTAGCGCCCTGCTGGCCTGTTAGCACCCTCCTGGCCCTATACGTCCCACTGGCCCTTAAGCACCCCACTGGCCCGGTAGCGCCCTCCTGGCCCCGTACGTCCCGCTGGCCCCTAGGCGCCCGTTAGCCCCTAGGCGCCCCGCTAGCCCGTTAGCGCCCTCTTGGCCCCGTATGCCCAGCTAGCCCCATCGCACTCTGCTAGCCCCGTGCACCTCGCAGGCCCCCTTAGCGCCCCGCTGGCCCCGTCGAGCCTCGCTTGCCCCGTGCGCCCCGTACGCCCCATACACCATAGCCTCACTGGTTTCGTCGTGCCCCGCTGGCCCCCGTTCGCCCTTGCTGACCCCGTGCACCTTACTGGCCCCGTGCGCTTTGCTGGCCCCATGCACCTTGCTGGCCCCGTTCCTTCCCAGCTGGCCCCCTAGCGCCCTTGTGGTCCCTTGCACCCAGCTGGCCCCGTTCGAGCCAACTCTCGTTCCTGCTGTCCCCAGCGTGCCGCACCGCCGCCGCACCGCTGTACCACCGTGCAGACGCCGTGCCGTTGCCGTGCCGCCGCCATGCCACAGCCGTGCTGCTGCCGTTCCGCCGCTGTGCAGCCGCCGTGCCGCTGCCGTGCCGCCGTCCTCCTGCCCCCGCCGCGCCGCTGCCGTGCCGCCGTGTCGCTGCGCTGCCGTGTAGCCGTGCCGCAGTGGCGCTGTGGCGCCAAGGAGCCGTGGAGCCGCGCCGCAGTGTAGCCGTGCCGCAGTGGCGCCATGGAGCCGTGTCGTCGTGCTGCCATGCCGCCGTGACGTTGAGGTCGTGCGATGGCGAACGCTGTGCTGCGCCTGGACGCGGAGGGGCGCGCGATTGACTTCGACGCCTGGCTTGTCGACCTTCGCTGACACCTGACAGGTCAGCACCAGGATGGCCACCCCTTGGCTGTTCATGTCGATGGCTTGCTTCCCCGCCCCCCTGCGCCTGTTGCCCTCACTGACGCCCCCACCACTGCTGAGCGTGAGGCCTTTACTGCTACTGCGCTTGCACGTGCAGTCAGGGATTCGAGTGATGCTGTAGCGCAGCTTGCCATTAGCGTTGCCCTCCCCCTGTTTGAGCGTCCCCGCTTTACCGCTGTAGCGAACGCTCAGGCGTTCTTAGAGGCAGTCGTTGGTCGTTACTCCACACCCGCCCCTGCCTCCGTTGGCCGCCTGATCCTCCCCATGCTTTTCCCTGACCTAGCGGCCTTCCCCACTGTTGCTGACCTAGCCACCCACCTCCATGCACTCGAGGCTAGCTACCGCGCTGCTAGCACTAATGCCCTGCTCATTGCCTTCCCGCCGCCACTGTGCGCTACCCTTTACCTCATATCCACGTGCCTTCCAGACCGCTTAGCCACTGCCCGCGACCACTTCCTTAGTCAGCACCCCGGTGACCTCACCCTTACCATCTTTGTCGCTGCCGTGTCCGAGATAGAGACTCGCCAGCGTACTATTGCTCAATCGAGTGGTACTGCGGCAGTCCCTATCTTTCAGGGTTGTGCACCCTCCCAGTGCACTTACGTTGACGTTTCTGCCGCTGTCGCCGAGACAGCCCCTGCTGCTAAGACCGCCGCTCCGGCCTCAGCGCAGCCGCGTCATCGTAGGGGCCGCCGCTCCAAGGGGGGGCGTGGTGGAGGTTAGGGTGGTGGGGGTGGTGGGCGTGGTGGAGGTGGGGGGGAGGACTGCGCTTCCGACAAGGGGACCAGGGCGGGTGCCGCGGAGCAACAGCAGCAGCAGCAGCCACAGCAGTAGCAGCCGCAGCAGCAGCAGCAGTTGTGGGGCCGCCTCCCGCCGGGGTGGCCTGGTGCCTCTTCTGGTGGTGGCCGCGGTGGCGGCCCTTACAGCTCAACGTCAGGCGGCAGCTCCAGCGCTGGGGGTTGCCAGTACCAGCTCCATAACGGCCCCTTCCGCAGCACTGTGTGTGGTCGTCCGCACCCTACCAGCCGCTGTTTCTGTCGCCTCGATGACCTCTTTCGCCGCCGCTTCGGCTAAGTGTCGGACCTCCCCGACTGGTTAAGTCTTTGTGCGCCGTAATGTGCCTGTTTTTTAGTTAGACATGGATAAGATTTGTTCTGCTTTGCATTCCCTGTATGCTGATGCCTCTAGTGAGACCGGACCTTACTACCCAGTGTTGCCTAGTTTAGGCGTGCCACCTGTGTGTAGTCTAGACTCCCCTGCTGCGTCAGGCGTAGGACCTTCTGTTTTGTTAGTCTAGGCTCCACACACTCTCCTCCACCGGCTGCAGCTTCCGCTTTGCTCTCCTTCATGCTTGACTCTGGCGCGTCTGCCAGCTTCTTCCGCGACCACACTGAGCTCACACCGCTTGCCGCCCCTGCTGCTGTTGCGCTTGCTGAACCCTCATCGGGCCCTATTGTTGCTCGTAGCTCTACTACCCTTCCTTGTCTGGCGGTTCCCACACCCTCCCTTACTGGCCTGCACATCCCCTCATTCTCCAGGAACCTAGTCGGTGTCGACGGTCTTCAAGACCTTGGTGTCACCACTACGTTTCCTGGACACGAGCGGTACGCGGTCTGTACCGACGCCTTACAGGTACCCCCCTCACCACGTTCCCCCGGGACCCTTGGTCTGTTCTGTTTACCCTCGACACCGAGTCCCCCTTGGTGAGGGCGTCCCCCCAGGTGCCTACATCTACTCTGGCCGCTGCGGCCTACTCGTGTCGGTCGCTCACTCACATGTCGCTTCTCTGGCACCACCGTCTATGTCACCCCCCACTGCCCCGTCTGCGTCACATGTCCCAGCACGGTTTTTTCCTAGGTCTTCCTGCGTCCCTCCCTGCCCTCCCTCCCTTCCTCGCATGCGCCACCGTGCACGCCTTGCATCGAGGTCCGCCTGCGCCATGCTCCTCACTCCCCCTCACTTCGCCCTGCCACCGCGCCATTCCAAACCCTGCACCTGGACGTCTGGGGCCTAGCCCCCGTCCCCGGGCCGCGTCGAGAGCGCTACTTTCTAGTGCTTGTCGACGACTACATGCGCTATACCATGGTGTTTCCTCTGGAGCGGAAGGCCGAAGTGCCTGACGTTCTTATCCCGTGGGTCGTAGCTAAGCGCGTCCACCGTGGTCTTTCTGTGCTGTATCTCCACTCCGACCCTGGTGGCGAGTTCGACTCTAGTCGGCTTGGCCAGTTCTGTCGTGCGGAGGGCATCACCCAGTCGTACACCCTGGCAGACTCACCGCAGCAGAATGGGGTTGTTGAGCGACGCATCGGTTTGGTCATGGAGGTGGCTTGTACCTCCATGATCCATGCCATCGCACCCCATTTTCTGTGGCCGTTCGTTGTTCACTATGCTGCTCACCAGCTTAATCTGTGGCCGCACTCTCAGCGGCAGCAGGTTTCGCCAACCCTTCCCTGGACCGGGTTCCCTGGTGACGCGTTTGCGTTCCACATATAGGGCTGCCTTGCTCACGTTCGTGCCTCTGCCACGGACACGCTTACTGCCTGCACAGTCCCCTTTGTGTTCCTTGGCTTCCCCCTCGACTCGTCCGACTGGCACTTTTACCACCCGTCATCCCACCACTTCTTCCACTCGCGTGACGTCACCTTTGACGAGTCTGTCTCCTTCTATCACTGCTTTCCTCACAAAGGTCTCCCGGTTTCCCCGCCCCTGTTTCTAGTTCCCGCTCCCCCCGTAGCCCCTGCTCCTCTCGCCCCCGGTCCTACCCTAACTGGTGTGTCTCACGTCACTCCCCTCCCGTCGATTGTCCCGCTCGAGGAGTCGTCTAGCACTGGTGGCTCCGCGGCTCCGTTCTCACCGCCGGTCTCTGCCCCAGTGTCTCCTCCTCCGCTGTCGCCGCAGCAGCCGCCTTCGCCACCGCAGCAGCAGCTGCAGTCGCCACCGCCGCAGCCGCAGCAGTCGTCGCCGCCGCAGCCGCAGCAACTGCCGCATGGGTCCACGGGTCCTGGAGATTGCATCGGTGCTGGAGAGGTTTTCTGTTATGGGGGTGCTGGCGTGGAGCTTCTCTGAGGTAGCCGTGGTGCAGCTTGAGGTTGTGGTGTCGGCTTGGAGCCGCAGCAGCAGCAGTCGCCGCCGTTGTTGGCCCTTCGCCTCCTCGGTCTTCCTTCTCCCGACTCCCTGCCTGCGCCTCCTTCGCCGCCGCCTCCCCTGCCTGTCTACGGCCCTGTGTTTTCTCTGCCGTACTCTTCTCTGGCTCGTTTCCCCCTAGTTCGCCTTCTGTGTCTCCTCCTCTGTCTCCTAACCCGATGCCTCCGTCTCACGTCTGGTCTTGCCGTCCCTCTCGTGCTTGTCCTGTCTCTCCTGTTCCCCACTCTTACCCTATGTTGCTTCATTCTCACGCGTCTCGTCCTCCCCTCCTCCCGTCGCCTCCTGCGTCGTCGCTTGTTGTCACGTCGCCTCCTTTCTCTTACTTCCTTCATGCTGCTAGTCCTCTTGTTCCTTGGGTCCCTGCCTCCCTCGTTACCGACCCATCTGTTCATGTCTCCAGTCTTGACGCGCTTGTTGTTGTCGTCGCTTGTTTTGCCTCTACCCGCCACCTTGACTACGCCACCGCTCTGGTCTCTGACCCTGCCTGTACTCTGTCTGTCAGGGGTGCTCCTGCCCTTTGCAGTGATGTCCTAGAGGACAGACAGTATGAGCTAGATTTCATGTCCGAGGCTGCGCTTCATCTCTGCTCCATGATACTAGTTCCTGAGGGTAACCCTGGCGCCCTTGACGTCCCGACCCCTCGCACTTACGCTGAGGCGACCTCGGGACCCTGGCCTCTCAGTAGATAGCTGCCATGGAGCAGGAGATGGCATCTTGGAGATCCACCGGCACCTTCGTCGACGTAGTTCCACCACCTGGGGTGAACGTAGTCGATGGCCTGTGGCTCTTCAAGGTGAAGCGCCCCCCTGGAGAGCCGCCTGTGTTCAAAACGCGCTACTTGGCTAGAGGCTTTAGTCACCGCGATGATGTTGACTTCTTTCAGACCTTCGCCCCGACCTCGAAGATGACCACGCTTCGGGCGCTGCTACACGTAGCAGCACAGCGTGACTACGAGCTGCACTCCCTCGTTTTCTCCACAACGTTTCTTGAGGGCAGTCTACACGAGCAGGTCTACATGCGTCGCTCGCCAGGCATCACTGGCTCGTTCGCCCCTAGTACCCCATTCTACATCCTTGTCTACGTAGACGACCTGGTCTTCGCTACTGTAGACAGAGATGCACTGGCCTCCGTGAAGGCTGAGCTGTTGAGGAGACACACTTGCACTGACCTCGGACAGTTGCATCGCTACCTTGGCCTGCAGATCTCCAGGAACAGAGCAACGCACACCATCACTCTTACACAGTCACAATTGGTGCGCCACATCCTTCAGAGGTTCGCCCTTCAGTTCGCTTTTGCACAGCCCACGCCTCTGCCAGTAGATCACGGGCTCTCGGCTCTAGTCCCTGAGGAGTCTGTAGAGCCTAGTGGTCCTTATCTGATGTAGTGCACTGGACCAGATCTCGTGTACCCTCTTATCATCCTTACTCGCTTTTTTGCGACCGTGAGGCAGCGACTAGACCACTGGTCGGCTGTAAAGAGGGTACTGCGGTATCTGACGAATACATCAGGATTGGGGCTTGTACTAGGAGGACGGGAACCAATGGTGCTCACTGGACATAGAGACGTCTCGTGGGTTGACGACTTGGAGATGCTAAAGTGCTCACAAGGCTACTGCTTTATTCTTGGCTCTGGTGCAGTCTCGTGGAGGTCCACTAGGTCGTCGTTTGCAGCTCAGTCCAGTTGCGAGGCAGAGAGCTACGCTGTGGCCATGGCTGCTCAGGAGCTCCGTTGGCTGACGTTTTTTCTCACCAAATTGGTGAACAGCCTAGGCCTGCCCCGGTCGTGTTTGCTAACAACAGGGTCATGATCCTCTTGTGCCAGGAGGCTCTACTTGAGGGCAGGGCGAAGCACATCCAATCGCGATACTTCCTGCTGCGTGAGTTGCAGCAGCACGGTCACACTCGTGCAGTACAGGTGGCCTCAGAGGCCAACACCGCCAATATCTTCACCAAGACACTAGCACCTCATGACCGTCTGCGGTACTGTACTTAGCTAGGTCGCGTCTCAGTAGCAGATTTGTTCCTTGTATCCTGATGTATGCTATACCGGCTTGTACTTACTGTTCTGTACCTGCTTGTCTTGTTACACTTGCTGACAGACTTTGTGGCCTCTTGTATCTGTGATCAAACTAGTACTGCTGCCCTGAGCTACTTTGTAACACTCGTTAGAGGCCAGACTAGTAGTGATGTCCTGGTTTGCTCTGCCTTGTTATAAACTGCCACTAGCTAGGGTAGGAGGTGTGGTGTCTCAACATACTAACTAGTTAGTGTATATTCATATATCCTATCTAGATCAGTTCTTAGGGGGTACACTTACCCACTCTTGTACCTCTCGATATTCTGCCTTCGTCAAAATTTTCACACTACACTAACAATCTCCAATGCTTTAGAGCGTGTTCCTACTGTTCAAATTATATTTTAATATAATTGCTAGGCTTGGTAGGTTACCGAACCTTACTGTAGAGGGTACAAACCCCTCCTTGTACTCTCTCTCTTCCTAATCTAATACTTTTCTCTCTCGACACTCTCGTCAACTTCCTACCTAAACCCTTGGCCGCCATTTCATGGCGGCCTCCTCTGTTCTTCCTAGTTCAGACTTTAACATGGTATCGAGAGCGGGATGCCCTTCCTGGGCCTGCTCCCCTCCGTGCTTTCCGCTGCGTTCTCGTGCGTTCGTCGCTCCTGCCGTGCCGCCGTGGCGGCCATGTCGCATGGCTGCCATGTCGAGCAGCCGTGCTGGGCTTGCCGCCCTGACGTGGCGGCTCCGCCGTTCCACCTCCCCGTCGTGCCCCTCCTGGGCCCTGCCGTGCCTCCTATCCACGTCGCGCCCCTCCTGGGCCCTGCCGTGCCTCCTAGCCCAGTCGCGCCCCTCCTGGGCCCTGCCGTGCCTCCTAGCCCAGTCGCGCCCCTCCTGGGCCCTGCCGTGCCTCCTAGCCCAGTCGCGCCCCTCCTGGGCCCCGTCCCGCCTGCTCCTCCCGCCAGTAAGCGCCGCGCCTATGGCGCCGCGCTGAAGTCCTGCAGCCCCACCACAGCAGCCCCACCACCTCTCCCTCCCCTGCATCTCCTCCTGCTCCTGCCGTAGCTGCTGTCTTCGGCTCGGTCGTCGCCAGCCCGTGCCACACCGCCGAGAGCCCTCAGCCGCCGCAGTCGCCGCCTGTCCTCATCGACACAGCCGCCTTGAGCACGAGCTCCGCCGCTGTCGTCATTGAGGCCGCCCAGATGCGGCCAGCTGCCTCTCGACCGGGGGTGTCATAGCCTAGCACGAGGGGTCGATACCCGGCTGCTCACGAGAATGAGGGTGTCCGGGGTTAGGGGGTGTGTGTGTGGGTTGTGTGGGTTTGCCACTACCAAGCCTAGGGGGTGTGTTCAAATTATATTTTAATATAATTGTTAGGCTTGGTAGGTTACGGAACCTTACTGTAGAGGGTACAAACCCCTCCTTGTACTCTCTCTCTTCCTAATCTAATACTTTTCTCTCTCGACACTCTCGACACTCTCGTCAACTTCCTACCTAAACCCTTGGCCGCCATTTCATGGCGGCCTCCTCTGTTCTTCCTAGTTCAGACTTTAACACCTACGGCCTCTTCCCAGGCCAACCTCTTCCCAAATTTGCGCGCTACAGTGCGACATAATTTGACGCGAAATTGAGGTGGAACGGTGCAGTGCGGTCCCACGCAGTGTGACGCGAAATTGACACAAAATCGACTCGAAATTGGGCTCGGGATTGCCGAGATTCAGGAGGGAAATTCTGGGAAGAGGCCATAAGAACACGCTCTTATTACAGTGGTGAATTGAACCGACCCACTTCTCAGACAAACAAGCTGCATTGCTTCTGTCTGTCTCCTAGAAACACACACACCTAGCACCACCACCATTACCACACTTCATTCCAATGCTTTGATGGGTCAGGTCAGCATGTCACGTCAATTTCATGACTTGAGAAACCTAGGCTGGATGGAAAGTGTTGGACAACGGCCCCTCCTATTCCCACCACCCCACCCCATTCGCCCTAGCAGCAGCGCCAGCAGCACTCCCTGCCTCGCCCTCCTCCCCTCCAACTCCCACCACCCCAGTCGACTCAAAAGTCAAGATGTTACAAAAGCCACCCCTCCTACTCCACTACTCCATTCGCCCTAGCGGCAGAGCCAGCAGCACTCCCCTCGTCGCCCTCCTCCTCCCCCTCATCCTTCACTGGCGGTGGGGCCTTCACTGAGCTCTTGCTGCCCTTGAAATGCTGTGAATAGGGGAAGCGCTGCGCACACCGGTCCTTCCATCCTGGGGTGAGGGAGTGGAGGGGGGAAAGGAGGAGGGGAAGGCGGAAAGACGGGGAAGGAAGGGGTGGGGTAAGAAGAAGCTTCTGCTGCGCTCTCTGTGATGCGAGTAGGGGAAGCGCTGGGAAGCACGGGGAAGCACGGGGAAGCGCGGGGAAGCGCTAGGCACATGGGTCCTTCCTGCCTGAGAGGGGAGATGGGAGATAAGGAGAGACGCAAGAGGAGGGGAAGGCGTGAGATAGGATGGCTCTTGCTGCCCTCGAAGGGCTGCAAGTAAGGAAAGCGCTGGGCATATCGGTCATTCCATCGTGGGAGTGGGGATAAGGCAGGGAAAGGTGGAGGGACGGGAAGCCCTGCTGCTGCTGGGAGAGGGGGTGGAAGGTGCGCTTTGTATGGTGGCGTGGTGTTGTTGAGGTGACTTATGACTTTTGAATCAGCTCAAAAAGTCACCTGCTGCTGCTGGGAGAGGGGGTAGAAGATGTAACTCCTATGGCGGTGTGGTGGTGTTGCAGGATTCATAAAACACGGGAACTTCCATACAGAGAACCTGAATCCACTGGATCACACAACTCACTCTGTGCACCAGCCTCATCTGCTAGAGGCCCCTCCTGCAGCAATCGGAGCACTGCGGCACACTCGTCCAGGGACCACTCTCCCACTCCCTCCGCTAGTGCACCGCCACTGGAGGGAACAAGAAGTGTGTACAGGGGGAAAGGGGGAGAGCTCATCAGGATAAGCGTGTCTCTATACAGAGAAAAGAGCACAAAACTTCGAACTTGAGAAAGAGAATCACAGCACTCTAGCATTGCAGTCGCCTCCGCTGCTGCTGCTGCTGCTGCTGCTGCTGCCCAAATGGCTAACTCTTCCTAAAGTGCCATCCGCACCTCTTGGCAAGTGGCTCTTCTGACTCGTGAATCACAGCGATGGCGCGTGCCTTCAGACCTGTGTCTAGCATTGCCATGGCTGCCGCCGCTGCTGCCCTGTGAGGCAAACTATCTGTGGGCGTGGGGAGGAGAGGAGAGGAGAGGAAACGAGGAGCGGAGGAGGTTCAATGGCGGAGTATTTTTGAGAATTCTCAAAAATACCGTTCAATGGCGGAGTATTTTTGAGAATTCTCAAAAATACCGTTCAATGGCGGAAAGGAGTAGGGAAGGAAGGAACGAAGAAGAAACGAGGATTAGACGAAGAAATCCTGTTGACAAACGAGGCGAACAGGGATGAGGGAGGGTACATAGGGTAGGGGGAAATTCCCCAGTCGTGCCTTTGTGTTATTAAGTCGACTCTAAAGCATCCCCCAGGCATACCTTAGTGTCGTTTAGTCGACTCAAATGCATCCCCCATGCGCACCTTAGTGTTTTTTGGTTGACTCTAAAGCATCCCCCAGGCGTACCTCTGTGTCTTTTAGTCGACTCACAAGCATCCCCCATGCGCACCTTAGTGTTTTTTGGCGACTCTAAAGCATCCCCCAGGCTACCTTTGTGTCTTTTAGTCGACTCAAAGGCATCCCCCATGCGCACGTTAGTGTTTTTCGGTCGACTCCAAAACATCCCCCGGGCATACCTTTGTGTTTTTTGGTCGACTCTAAAGCATCCCCCAGGCGTACCTTTGTGTTTTTTTGGTCGACTCTAAAGCATCCCCCAGGAGTACCTTTGTGTGCTTCCAGGAAGGCCTCGTTTCGTTGTTGCAGGCTGGCTGCGAGGTCGTCCGATAGACTGGTGGCAGAGTGGGGGGAGCAGCGGCCAGGAGGGGGCAGGCAGGGACTATGTGTTGGGAGGGGGAAGTGTGCTAGGGGGCGAAATGTGCTGGGAGGGGGAAATGTGTTAGGGGGCGAAATGTGCTGGGAGGGGGAAGTGTGTTGGGAGAGGGAAATGAGAGATCAAGCAAAAGCAGCCCGTAAGTGCACTCCTGCTGCTCCAACGCACTCCCATTTTCACCCATTCCAACTACACCCAACCACCCAACAAGCCCTAATGTCTGTGCCCAACTCTCCAGCACCCCTTTTGCCCCCCCACATATAACTCTCCAGCACCCCTTTTGCCCCCCCACATATAACTCTCCAGCACCCCTTTTGCCCCCCCACATATAACTCTCCAGCACCCCTTTTGCCCCCCCACATATAACTCTCCAGCACCCCTTTTGCCCCCCCACATATAACTCTCCAGCACCCCTTTTGCCCCCCCACATATAACTCTCCAGCACCCCTTTTGCCCCCCCACATATAACTCTCCATCACCCCCCCACCCCCTCTCCAACTCTTCTGTGACTCACCCCAGATCTGCCCTCTCGGCATCGATCACTGCCCGGACGATTTTATCCGATTCCGATTCTGCCGGAGGTAGGTCCCTCACTGTCAGGAAGAAACGAACCTGAAATCCGGGTCGAGGACCAGCAAAGCAAAGAGGCAAAGCAAGGAGGCAAAGCAAAGCAACCGGGGGAAGGGGGGGTGGGGGACGTAAAGGATTGAAATATTAGATGCCTCAAAAATAGACTCGTCAAAGCAACAGGGGGGAGGAGTGGGGGAAGGGGGGAGGCAAAGGATTGAAACATTAGGTGCCTCAAAAATAGACTCCTCAAAGCAAGGGGGGGAGAGGGAGGAGGGGGGGGGAGGGGGGGGAGGCAAAGGATTGAACGATGGGGAAAAGCAGAGCCACACACGACTGATTGAAAAAGTCGCATGCACACATACCAGGCACAAGTGTGTGAGGGGCGCATCACGATTTTATTCCTTTGGGGTGTCTCATCATAACAACGCCTAAGCGTGCACCTAGTGCGCGCCTAAGCGTGCACCTAGCGCGCGCCTAAGCGTGCACCTAGCGCACGCCTAAGCGTGCACCTAGCGCGCGCCTAAGCGTGCACCTAGCGCGCGCCTAAGAGTGCACCTAGCGCGCGCCTAAGCGTGCACCTAGCACGCGCCTAAGCGTGCACCTAGCACGCGCCTAAGCGTGCACCTAGCGCGCGCCTAAGCGTGCACCCGACCTGTGAGTGAGAGATTTCACAGGTGCACGTACCAGGCACGAGTGTGTGAGGGGCGCTTCTGGATGTTCTTTCAGCAACCGCCGCACCACCTGTTGTGCCATCATGTAGACACATGGGAGGGGCGAGAGGGGACGAATTGGGTGGTTATGCATGGAAGGTGAATAGAGTTGCCATCTATGTGCCTGTAGAATCGAGTTGCCACCGCAACAGTCTTTAGTCACAATGTCAAGTCAGTTACCAGGCAAAAAACAATTCTTAAACCATAAAATACAATCATGTCTGCTACAGGCACAACAGCAGCTGCTAGTTTAGTACTGCTGAGTCGCCCAAAGACTCAACTACAGGCACAGCAGCAGCAGGAGCTTCTTATTCCGGAAAGAGACTTCAAGCGCCACTTCAAACGACAAGTGCTCGGCGCGAAAGGGTTCTGCTTTTCACTCTCTCCTGAAAGGTACTCGTAAACTTGTGTACTTTTTTGCTCAAGCATTTCTCTTAGTACCGCTACCCTTCCAGTCTGATGATGAGTGACAAAGACCCACCTGCAGGCACAGCAGCAGCTTCTTTTTCCGGGAGAAGACTTCAAAGGCCACTTGGAGCGAGGAGAGCTCGGAGCCAGCATGCTCCAGCAGCAGGGAGAGGTGCTTCGAGGCCTCGGACAGCTTGTCCTCCACCTCAGTCAGCTTCACCCCGTCAGGGTCGGTATCCACAGGCTTGGCCGAGCCTCCCTTCTTGGCCGCCTTGGCTGCTGCTGCTGCTGCTGCCGCCGCTGCAGCTGCTGCAGCCGCCTCCTCTTCCTCCTGCTTACCCGGAAATGAGAGGAGGGGAAGGAGCAGGGGGGCACAGGGGGAGGGTTGAGAAATGGAGGCTCATTCGAGCTCATTTGTCATTAGATGCTTTTGAGCAGGAGGGCACAGGGGGAGGTCTTACAACGAAAGAAGGCTCGAATGAGCAGAAGGGGGGGGGGGGGGTTGTAGAGGGGGGGGGGGAGAGGAGGGCTTCAGAAAAGTTGAAGAAACACCTACTGGAAAGCCGCAAAAAATAGCTTATGAGGTGTCTTTTCAAGGTGATTTTTGAGTCGACTAAAAAAGCATAGCTTACGAGGCGTCTTTTCAAGCATTGCAACCTGCTCCCTGCATCCCACGCTTCCCCCATTCTCGCACCTTCTTCCTCCGCTGCTCCTTCTGCAGGCGCTTCTTCTCAGCCACACTCATCCTGCCCTTCTCCTCCTCCTTAGCCTCTGCCTTCACCACCGGCCTATCATGCAGTGCCACGTAGCAGTTGATGGCCCCCACGGCCCCCTGGCAGAAGAAGGGGAAGGCGTGCAGATGGTCCTCCCACCGCAGCGTCGCCACGTAGGCTCGTAGGGTCATCTTGCGCAGGCAGTAGGTGTGGAAGTCGAACTGGTCCTCCACCTGCGCATGACACAGAAAAGAGGAGAGAGAGAGAGAGAGAGAGAGAGAGAGAGAGAGAGAGAGAGAGAGAGAGAGAGAGAGAGAGAGAGAGAGAGAGAGAGAGAGGGGGGGCAGGTGGGGGGGGAGTCATCGCACCAGACAACACCACGCTCACACCGCACAGCACCGAGTGGCACTGCACAGTTCCATGTAGCAGTTGATGGCTCCCATGGCCCCGAGTGCCAACAGCCCCCTGGCAGAAGAAGGGGAAGGCGTGCAGCTGGTCCTCCCACCGCAGCGTCGCCACGTAGCCCGTAGAGTCATCTTGCGGAGGCAGTAGGTGTGGAAGTCAAACTGGACCTCCACCTGGGAGGGGGTAGCTGGAAAGTGGGGTGAAAGAGAGGGGAGTCATCGCACCAGGCAACACCCCGCTCGCACCGCACAGCGCAGCTTGGCACCGCACAGGCCCCGCGTGGCGCCGCACACCCCCAACGACCCCCTGGCAGGAGTAGGGGAAGGTGTACAGCTACCGCAGTGTGGCCACAAGCAGTAGCAGCAGGTGTGACGTCAAACTGGCCCTCCACCTGAGGATTTCCGATGTAGCCGGAGTCTTTGTTCCACCTGGGTGTGGTGCAAGGGGAGAAGGGGGACGGAGGGGGGGGAAGGGAGTGGGGAGGGGGGTTCCGATGTTTGTAAGAACAAGAGTCTTTGTTGTCATCTATGCCCTCCATAACATCGTGCCATCTTGTCGTCTTGCCGTCTTGCGTACTCAAGCACCACTGACCATGTCACAGCCCAAGCGCCACTGATCATGTCACACCCCAAGCGCCACTGATCATGTCACACCCCAAGCGCCACTGACCATGTCACACCCCAAGCGCCACTGACCATGTCACACCCCAAGCACCACTGACCATGTCGTTGTAATGCTTGTGCAGGGCGAGGTAATTCTTGAGAGCCCGCCCGTAGTTCTTCTGCCGCATGTAGCTGTCGCCACTCGCCAGCTCGTACCTGACAGGCAGCACGGCCAGACACACACAGGGGGAAGAACCATATTTGCTTTGTCAAAGCCCGCCCATAGTTCTTGAGATCCCGCCCATAGTTCTTGAGAGCCCGCCCATAGTTCTTGAGAGCCCGCCCGTAGTTCTTCTGCCGCATGTACCTGGTGAATGGAATGGTTTAGTTTTGAGGCGCCTCAAAACTAGTTCTTCTGCTGCATGTACCTGGTGAATGAGATGGAATGGAACGGATGGGAGGGATGGGAGGGATGGGAGGGATGGGAGGGATGGGAGGGATGGGAGGGATGGGAGACATGAGCAATGAGGCGAGGATTTCCTCGCCTCGGAAATCCTCGCCTCGAAATTCCGGGGGTCGAGGCAGGTTTTCTGGGAAAAATCCTCGCGAGGATTCCTCGCCCCGCCTCGGCGAGGATTCGAGGCCTCGATTTTTCCTCGAGGCAAATGGGCGAGGATGTTCCCATTACCCCTCTCCCCCTAACCCCCCAGCCGCCCAGGTCAAGGAATCCTCGCCCCGGGTCAAGGAATTAATCCTCGAGGCGAGGATTTCAATCCTCGACCCCAAAACCCGGGGGTCGAGGGGGGATTTTCATGAAAAATCCTCGGCGAGGATTCCTCGACCCGCCTCGGCTAGGGCGCGAGGATGAGATCCTCGAGTCAAGGAATCCTCGCCTCGCCCCGTGCTCATGTCTAGATGGGAGGGATGGGAGGGATGGGAGGGATGGGAGGGATGGGAGGGATGGGAGGGATGGGAGGGATGGGAGGGATGGGAGGGATGGGAGGGATGGGAGGGATGGGAGGGATGGGAGGGATCATGTGTCATGAAAGCAAGATACAGAACGAGGTGGAGGGGAGATGCAGTACATGCATCGCCACATGCACCACATGCATCGTCACATGCACCTCATGCATCGTCACATGCACCACATGCACCACACGCATCACCACATGCACCACACGCATCGTCACATGCACCACATGCACCACACGCATCACCACATGCACCACATGCACCACACGCATCGTCACATGCACCACATGCACCACACGCATCGTCACATGCACCACATGCACCACATGCACCACCACATGCACCACATCACATGAGACATACCACATGCATCGTCACATGACACACACCACACGCTCACACCACATCACACATACCACATCAATCACATGACATCCCACCCACCCACCACATGCCACCCACCACATGCACTGCATGTCGAAGAGGTTCTCATGCTGGTCGCCATGCTTGGTGAACAGTGCTGCCGTCTTCTCCGCCAGGTCCACCTGGGCAGGCACAACCATATGGGGGAGGGGGGAGGGGGCGGGGGGGGAGGGGAGCGTGTTTTGTTTCCTTGTGGGACATACATGCAGTCAGCCTAATCCTGAGCGTGGTGGCGAACAGTGCTGCCATCTTCTCCGCCAGATCCACCTGGGCAAACAGTGAGCAAACACACGGAGCAGGGGGAAGAGAACACACGGAGCAGGGGGAAGAGAACACACGGAGCAGGGGGAAGAGAACACACGGAGCAGGGGGGAGTGAACACACGGAACGGAGAGAGGGAGAGGGGGGAGGGGAGATGCTGGTCATTCTAAGCCGTCTGTCTGTAAACAGACACACCAGTCCTAAAACACAACTCTAGGCCGATGAGGCGCCTTTTGCGTCCACTGAAGTATGCTTCTCTAGAACATTCCACCCTTGAGCATGTAGTATAAAGCCTCTGAGTTGACGTATCTGTCTGCCAGATCCCTGGGCTCTGCTCTCCTCTCACCAAATCCGATGCATTGTCAATCACCCCTTCTCTCCTCTCCTCCAACCCTACCTGCTCCGCCTTCTTGAGCATGTGGCTGACCGCCTTTGAATTGCAGTATCTGTCTGGTAGATCCCTACCTGGGAGAATACTGATTCAACATGTAACTGATCGCAACAAGCCGTACCTGATCCCACAAAACCGTACCTGATCATAATAAACCGTATTTGTTCCCACCAAACCGTACCTGATCACACCGGGCCCTACCTGGTCCGCCTTGAGCATGTGGTTGACCGCCTCTGAGTTGAGGTATCTGTCCGCTAGGTCCAGGCTTCTGGCCTCGTCTGCCAGCCGTGCTGCTGCTGTGAAGTCACCCGCCCTTTCCAGAATGCGAGCCTGGAAGAAGGGAGAAATAGGGGGAGAGGAGGGGGAGAGGCGGAAAGAGGGGGGGGGGGGGGGGGGGGGGGGGTGCTGTCTGTGAGTTAAGGCATTGCCAGCCGTGCTGCTGATGTGAAGTCACCTGCCCTCCCCAGGATGCGCCCCTGGAAGCGCGCATTCTTGAATGAGAGAGGTGCTTGGGGAGAGGATGGGACGAGGCAGGGTGTGCCATGCCTGCCTACCTAGAGCGTGCCGGCACGCCAACCCCGCTGCTGCTGTGAAGTCACCTGGCCTGTCTAGAATGCGTGCATGCAGGCGCAGGCTCAGCACGTAGGGCCCATGGGTGAGGGAGGTCTGAGATAGAATGCGGATCAGAAGAGCAAAGGCTTCTAGGGCAGCGGCAAGAACACAGAAATCTAGGGTTCTAGGGTGCAAGGGTGCAAGGGTTTCCTATGAAAGAGATCAATGATCGATGCGCAAGGTTATGGTAGAGGGGTTCTGGATTCAGATTCCTGCGCACCTTGACAAGGTAGGCATCCATAAGTGTGGGCGTGTGAGTGATCGCCTCGTTCACAATCTCCAGAGCCTCCTCCACCTTGCCTCGCCTGTCTAGATGCTGCGAATGAGGACAAAAGGGGAGAGTGCGGGGACATTTCTTGCGTGTAACGCCGTTTCCATGCCTGAATGAATCTTAAAAGAGGAAAAAAAAAAACTTTCAACAATTATCCTGAGCCACTAGCATGAGTTACCCAGGAATCAAACAGGACAATAGAGTAGATACCTGCGCCATCAGATATAGCAGCCAGAGAAGCACCGAGGGGTTTTCTTTGTCCTCTTCTGCTGACGTGTCACTGGAGGGACGGAAACAGGAGAGGCGGCAGCAAGCAAATCACAGAACGGACAAGGTCATAAGAAAACAAGGTCATAAGAATACAAGGTCATAAGAACACAAGGTCATAAGAACACAAGGTCATAAGAACACAAGGTCATAAGAACACAAGGTCAGGACAGAGCAAAACATGACATGAGCCCACGTTGACTGAACCACACGGTGTCAAAGGAAGCCGGGTGGAATGCCTTGCAGCGCCCTTTTCTCCATCCAACCAGGTACATAGATCGAACACAACAAGTTGAGCTTATACAGGCCGCGACAAGGGAAGCCGATGCATACACCAGGAAGCAGGAGCAAACATACATGGGAAAGCAATAGAGGAAGTCCGACAAGCCACCTGTGCAAAGGAAGTCCTACAAGCCACCTGTGCAAAGGAAGTCCAACAAGCCACCTGTGCAAAGGAAGTCCAACAAGCCACCTGTGCTAAGGAAGTCCAACAAGCCACCTGTGCAAAGGAAGTCCAACAAGCCACCTGTGCAAAGGAAGTCCTACAAGCCACCTGTGCAAAGGAAGTCCTACAAGCCAGTGAACGCACCTGAGAGGAGGGAGTTTTCCCGAGGAGCGAATGGAGTCGAGCATTTCTGTGAACACACGGTCCATGATGTCAGCCTGAGAGGGAGGGGAGGGGGGAGAGGCGGGGGAGAAGGCTTTGAGTGGGGGGAGAGGCGGGGGAAGAAGGCTTTGTGTGGGACGAGAGGCGGGGGAAGAAGGCTTTGAGTGGGGGGAGAGGCGGGGGAAGAAGGCTTTGTGTGGGGGGACAGGCGGGGGAAGAAGGCTTTGTGTGGGGGGACAGGCGGGGAAGAAGGCTTTGTGTGGGGGGACAGGCGGGGGAAGAAGGCTTTGAGTGGGGGGACAGGCGGGGGAAGAAGGCTTTGTGTGGGGGGACAGGCGGGGGAAGAAGGCTTTGTGTGGGGGGACAGGCGGGGGAAGAAGGCTTTGAGTGGGGGGACAGGCGGGGGAAGAAGGCTTTGAGTGGGGGGACAGGCGGGGGAAGAAGGCTTTGTGTGGGGGGACAGGCGGGGGAAGAAGGCTTTGTGTGGGGGGACAGGCGGGGGAAGAAGGCTTTGTGTGGGGGGACAGGCGGGGGAAGAAGGCTTTGTGTGGGGGGACAGGCGGGGGAAGAAGTCTTTGTGTGGGGGACAGGCGGGGGAAGAAGGCTTTGAGTGGGGGGACAGGCGGGGGAAGAAGGCTTTGAGTGGGGGGACAGGCGGGGGAAGAAGGCTTTGAGTGGGGGGACAGGCGGGGGAAGAAGGCTTTGTGTGGGGGGACAGGCGGGGGAAGAAGGCTTTGAGTGGGGGGACAGGCGGGGGAAGAAGGCTTTGTGTGGGGGGACAGGCGGGGGAAGAAGGCTTTGTGTGGGGGGACAGGCGGGGGAAGAAGGCTTTGTGTGGGGGGACAGACGGGGGAAGAAGGCTTTGTGTGGGGGGACAGGCGGGGAAGAAGGCTTTGTGTGGGGGGACAGGCGGGTGAAGAAGGCTTTGTGTGGGGGGACAGGCGGGGGAAGAAGGCTTTGTGTGGGGGGACAGGCGGGGGAAGAAGGCTTTGAGTGGGGGGACAGGCGGGGGAAGAAGGCTTTGTGTGGGGGGACAGGCGGGGGAAGAAGGCTTTGTGTGGGGGGACAGGCGGGGGAAGAAGGCTTTGTGTGGGGGGACAGGCGGGGGAAGAAGGCTTTGTGTGGGGGGACAGGCGGGGGAAGAAGGCTTTGTGTGGGGGGACAGGCGGGGGAAGAAGGCTTTGAGTGGGGGGACAGGCGGGGGAAGAAGGCTTTGTGTGGGGGGACAGGCGGGGGAAGAAGGCTTTGTGTGGGGGGACAGGCGGGGGAAGAAGGCTTTGTGTGGGGGGACAGGCGGGGGAAGAAGGCTTTGTGTGGGGGGACAGGCGGGGGAAGAAGGCTTTGAGTGGGGGGACAGGCGGGGGAAGAAGGCTTTGTGTGGGGGGACAGGCGGGGAAGAAGGCCCTGTATGGCGGGAGGAGCGAATGGAGTCGAGCATTTTTGTGAATACACGGTCCATGATGCCGGCCTTAGAGTGAGGGGAGGAAGAGGGAGGGGGTATCTAAGGGAAGGCACATGAAAGGGATAGAGTAACAGCTAGCTGTTACCATGCCCATCTCCCCACCAAGCATGCACCTCCTTACCTTCCCCAGCTGGTCGTATAGCGGCTCTCTATCAAAGGACAGAGAGGGACCGCCCTTGTGCCTCGAGGTGATTTTTGCGCCTCTTAAACCCTCACAAATCACCAAGCATGCACCTCCTTACCTTCCCCAGCCCCAGGTCGTCTAGTGGTTGTGTGTTTGACAACAGAGAGGGAATGCCCTTGCACCTCAGGTCGTTTCCCTGGCTGTTCTGTGTCCGAGAACAGAAAGGGGATGCCCTTGAATCGGCTCACAAGCAAGTCATCTTTCCCACCCTTGCCTCTTGGACCGATTCATGTTCCTTCTCAGGTCATCTCCTCACCCTGGCTGGTCGTGTCGTACGGCGGCTCGATGTCAAAAGCAGGGAGGAAACGTCCCTCAACTGACTCAACCTTGGCCGATTCACGTTCCTTCCTTCTCAGGTCGTCTCCTCCCGCTGGCAAAAACAGCGTTGTCTCTCACATGGCTCGACGTCAAAAGCCAGGGAGGGAACGCCCCTCAACTGACTCGACCTTGGATCGATTCATCTTCCCACCCCTGCAGATTCGGTCAATTCATCTCCATTCTAAATTCAACTCCTCACCTTCCCCGGCTGGTCGTATCGCGGGTCGAGGGGGGAGAACAGGAATGGAAAGCCCTTGCACCTCGGATCACCACCGCACTTTCCCCCTCCCCTCCCCTCGCCTCTCCCCTCACTTCCCCCCTCTCCTCACCTTCCCCGGCTGGTCGTATAGCGGGTCGAGGGCAGAGAACAGGAATGGAAAGCCCTTGCACCTCGGATCACCACCGCACTTTCCCCCTCCCCTCCCCTCCCCTCTCCCCTCACTTCCCCCCTCCCCTCCCCTCGCCTCTCCCCTCACTTCCCCCCTCTCCTCACCTTCCCCGGCTGGTCGTATGGCGGGTCGAGGGCAGAGAACAGGAATGGAAAGCCCTTGCACCTCGGATCACCACCGCACTTTCCCCCTCCCCTCCCCTCCCCTCTCCCCTCACTTCCCCCCTCCCCTCCCCTCGCCTCTCCCCTCACTTCCCCCCTCTCCTCACCTTCCCCGGCTGGTCGTATAGCGGGTCGAGGTCTGAGAACAGGGAGGGAATGCCCTTGCGGATGAACCGCCTCACATGGGGCTTCAGAGCCGCCTCAAACTCCTCCCCTTGCAGGAAGTCCAGCGGTATTCTCTGAGTGAAGAGCATGGGGGCGAGGGGAGGGGGCAGGGGAAAGGGGGGAGGGGAAAGGGGGGAGGGGAAAGGGGGGAGGGGGCAAGGGGTGGAAAGGACGGGGGGAGAGGAGTGGATGGTAGAGTGTGTAAAGGCATGGCGGCTTGTATTGTATGTACGCAAGCGACGCAGTGCGGGTTTGAAAGCAGAGCGGCTGAGATAATGAGAATCATTCTTGCTTTTCAGTCGACTCAAATAATGAAAATGAGAATGACCTGCGGCTGAGATAATGAGAATCATTTTTGGGTCGACTCAATGAGCGGCAAAATCACCTACGGCTGAGATAATGAGAACTGACTTGGCGGCAAACTGAGAATCGGCGGCAAACTGTTTTTGCAACAACAAATGAGCGGCTGCTGCCGCGTGCCTGGGTCTCATTACCTTAGCAGCAGCGGACTTGGGGTATTTCTCCTGCAGTCCTTGGAACAGATCCGATAGCCGCTGCAGCTGCTCTGGCGTGTAGGTGCCATCTGAGGCAGGCTTGAGCCCCATGCACGCCTGGAGACCCTCGTAGTACTTGTAGTTGTCCGGGTTGATTGCCAGCAGCGCCTCGTACTCGCTTCTAGCCTCTTCGTTGCTGCCTACAAGGTGCAACAGCTCCGCCCTCTGCTCCCTCACTCCCAGCTTGTCCACCTGCAACGCGAGGGACACATGGGAAGTGGAGAAGTGGTGATTGGGAGACAGAAAGCGGGCGTGTACGCACTTCCAGAGCAGCGGCTTTCCGGAGCAAGATATAAAAAAGGGGAGCAGTGACTTCTGAGGCGACTCGAAAGTCACCTTTTGAGGCGACTCGAAAGCAGGCACACTCACTTCCGGAAGCAGCGACTTTTCGGGGCAAGTTGTTAAAAAGGGGAGCAATGCTAGCAGCGCTGCTCAGACAACATGCCTTGCTACCGTGCTTGGGGTGTGGGGTGGTGTGTGGTGTGAGGTACGACTTTACTCTTGCATCGTGCATGTATGATGCATCCCACACACCCCATGCCCCATGCCCCATGCCAAATGTCACATCCCCCATGCCCCATGCCCCATCCCTCATCCCTCATCCCTTGACTCACAATGCGCGCCTGCTTCTTGCTGAGCTCGTCTAGCGCCTCCTTGTGCTTCCCTGCCTCTGCCAGCAGAGACACCTGCGGTGAGAGGGGATAGAGGAGGAGTGATACTCAGTAAGGGGGTGGAACAGGCGTGGTATGAGGCGCTTAGTAACCATGGCTTCTTGCTGAGCTCGTCCAGAGCCTCCTTGTGCCGGCCTGCTTCTGCCAACAGAGACACCTCCAGAAGGGGGGATGGAAGAGGGGTGACATGCGGTAAGGGGGGATGAGGGAGGGGTGATATGCGGTAAGCGGTGATGGAAGTGGCGTGGTATTGGGCGTTCAGTAGCCACTGCTGCCTATTGAGTTCGTCTAGAGCCTCCTTGTGCCTGTCTGCATCCGCCAACAGAGACACGTGCGGGAAGGGAGAATGCACGAGGAGTGATGTGCGGTAAGGGGGAATGCACGAGGAGTGATGTGCGGTAAGGGGTGATGGACGAGGAGTGATGTGCGGTAAGGGGTGATGGACGAGGAGTGATGTGCGTTAAGGGGTAATGGACGAGGAGTGGTGCGCGTTAAGGGGGGATGGAGCAAGCAAGGGTGAAAGCAGCATGAAGGTTTGCCATTTATAGCAGCTTTACCTCATACAGTAACATCCCGCCATGCTCGTACTTCTCCCCATAAGGCACAAGTGCATCCTCCATCCAGCATGCCCTTAGACAGGGTCTGGCAGGCATATCTATTGATATCAATTGCCATTTATAGCAACGTTACCTTATACAGCAGCATCTCGCTGTGCTCGTACTTCTCCCCATCCGGCACCGATTCATCCTCCTGAGTGCCCTCGTAGGCTGACAGTATCTTGGCCGCCACGTCCAGCCTGCATAGTGGGATGGCATGCGGTGGCATGGCGGGATGGTAAGCATACAGAGAAATGCAAGGTGGTAAGCGGTGGCATGCGGTGGCATGCATGGAAAGGAGAAGGAACGTATGGTGGTGGCAGGCAACACAAGGTATTGGCCACTCATCCTGCAAGCTTCCCTCATAGGCTGACGGCGCTTAACCCACCCACCATCCTCCCCCCACCCCACCTGCCGTTGATGTGGTTGGCGACTGCAAAGGCGAGCCAATTGGCGCGGTGGTTGGGCTTGAAGGTCAGCAGCTGCCGCCTCGACTCCACAAACCCAGCCGTGTCCCGCATTTGAACCTGCAATATTTCAGGGGGAGGAGGAGGGGGGGAGGAGGGGGCGTTAGGTGACGAGGTGAGTCAAGCACGTGGATCAGCAACCGCCGCCTCGACTCCACACAGCCAGCCATGTCCCGCATTTGAACCTGCAGTATTTTAGGGGGAGGCGGGGAGGGGAGTAGGGGGCGTTAGGTCGGTGAGTCAAGCACGTGGGTCAGCAACCGCCACTTCGACTCCACACAGCCAGCCGTGTCCCGCATTTGAACCTGCGTGAAGAAAAAAAACAGACAAACAAACAACGAGACAGACCAGCAAGCATGCACGAAACATGGCAAGCTGCAGACTGTGCAGTGCACAGCTATGACATGGGAGCCAGCTTTTGAGTCGACTCACAAGTCAGCTGCACAGCTACGACATGGGGGAGCCAGCCAGCCACCAAAGCTGCCTTGACTCACGAAATCAAGACAATCGCAGACCCCGCCCTCCCCCTCCTTCCCCCCCCTAACAACCAGGAAACAGATCAGACGAAGGTATCTACAGAAGCCCAATGATCGTAGAGCAGGTGGAATGTCAGACGAGAGAATGTCAGACGAGAGAATGTCAGACGAGAGAATGTCAGACGAGAGAATGTCAGACGAGAGAATGTCAGAAGAGAGAATGTCAGACGAGAGAATGCCAGAAGAGAGAATGTCAGACGAGAGAATGTCAGACGAGAGAATGTCAGACGAGAGAATGCCAGAAGAGAGAATGCCAGAAGAGAGAATGTCAGACGAGAGAATGTCAGAAGAGAGAATGTCAGACGATAGAATGTCAGACGAGAGAATGTCAGACGAGAGAATGCCAGAAGAGAGAATGCCAGAAGAGAGAATGTCAGAAGGCATGTGCGAATCACCTGCAGCAGCAAGAGGTCCTTGAGGATCTGCTGGTTCTGCAGGTCGATGTGCAGGCAGAGCATTCAGGTAGCACTCGAGAGCACTGTTCAACGTGTTTAATTTAAACGGGCTCCACATGAGTTCTCGACCCACCTGCAGCAGCGAGAGGTCCTTGAGGATCTGCTGGTTCTGCGGGTCGATGCGCAGAGCGTTCAGGTAGCACTTGATGGCGTCGCGGTACTCCCGGTCCGAGCGGTAGAGCAGCCCGTACACGTGCCAGCACACGTGCGACGACAGGTCGAACTGAAGGATGAAAAAAGAGGAATTGGCAGATAAGGAAAAGGAGCAAGGGGGTGGCACTCTGGCTGATCACAGAACACAGGAGAAAAAAAAAGGGACTGGAAAAGACAGTTCGTTCAGAGTACGGCAGGGAGACGAGGGGGATAGAGATGCCATTTAGAAAGGCCCCTGCTCAAATCAAGCCAGTGCCAAAAAAATAAAACTCGAGCTCATACCTTGAGGCCCTTGCGCACGAGCTCATATGCCTGCGTCTTCTTCTCCATGCAGTTCATTATCAGACCCTTCATCGCCAGGGTCTCTGTGGGGGGCCGCGAAAAGAGAAGATTCGTTACAGAGGCACCCGTTAGAGCTCATTCTCACCCCAGGGCCTCTGAGGGAGTTGATCCAGGGGATACGAAGCTTTGTCAATCGTGCTATAAAATAACGCATTGCAGCTTATCGCACTGAGAGAGGGCCTGACTGACATCACGGATTCTGACGGACAGATATTATGGCTGGAAAGGTGAAATAAACACACGCAAGGAAACGGTACGAGCACCACCACAACCCGGTGAAACGGCTGACTGTTGACTCTTAAGTTGCCTCCAGATTTCTCTGGAGGCAAATACAAGCAAGCACAACCCCCCCAATCCGTGCGTGCATTATGCATACCGCCATGGTCCGGGAATTTCTTGAGGATAGCATCGGCAGCCTTGAGTCCCTTCTTGTACTGCTTCGTCTCGTACGATTTCTGCTTATACGGGGGATGGATTGGGGGAGGGGACAGGGAGATTAAGAGTCCCTTCTTTTACTGCTAATGATTTCTGCCTATACGGGGGATGGGATGGTATGAGAGAGGGGCCGGAAGGGAGGAGAGAAGACAAGAGAAGAGGAGGGAAGGCATTGCCAAGGAAGAGGAAAAAGAAGCATTTATTGTATTGCTTCCGTCTCGTTCCACTTCTGCTTCTGCGAGCATCATGCAAAGGATGGCTCCAAGAGTGGTGAATGTCAAACATTTCACGTATTGATAGGATTCGCTGCTATCTAACCACCAACCGCTCCTTAAAATAGAATAAATCAACTGGAGACGGGGAAAACGATCTAGATGGCTGCTCATTCTACCCTTCGGCACTGGAAGCACTTAAGAAAGTAAAACCCCGATCAAATGCAGGACGTGACGGAAATCCACCAATGCAGGACGATCAGAAAGAACAGAGTGAGGAAAGAGCGTTACCGTAACCACTATGATTAACAAAAAGGCTAAGAAAGCCTTTCGGTCGGAGCCTATTTCAATATTCACAACGACACTTCTTCCGATGCCTGGATGGACTAGGGAAGACTGACATTCAGAAACTAGGTCAGAATAGAGCAAGTGAATCTAGGCCTACGCACCACGATAAGCTTGAACTGGTTGGCCTCTTTCGGTGGAAGTTTCGTCCCCATGGCGGCACACCCTAAAGGATCGACGAAAGCCTCCTACGGAAAACACAGATCGTCTGAGAGGAGACGATAGCCCAGTCACGAGATGACTGAAGTCTACTGGCTGCCAATGAACCGATACTGAAGAGCAACCCGATGGGATCAGGCTGGTCGACAGGATGACCAACAACCTGCGTGAATCACGGTGGGACTTAGGCCGAGGGGTTTAGAGAGTTCAGCACTAAGGGGTGGTGGAGACTAAGAGAGGAGGTGTTCCAAGCAACCCTGTTCGGTTTTCTCGAGGACCAGGGTGTAATGAATCTCTCGTTTCTGTCACATATCCTGCACGCACTTCTTTTCCAAGTCGAATAAAGTTTCTTTTTACTGTGAAAAATGTTCCGTCAAATAGCATGTTGCCTCTCCCTGCTGATAACGGAGAAAATCCCCAACCAAGCCTCAAGGCCTGGTTTGCTCCGCCGCCTTGCGCCCAGGAGCAGTTTCGGTCAAACCTTTCTTCAGATAGCCCATGCAAATCACTTGCAGTATGCTCGTTAGGTTCGGCCGAATCACTCATCATCGCTTCAAAACGTTTCAAAACGGACTCAATTCCTAGATATTCTCACCTCATGAGGTCCGAGTTTGCTGGTGCCGTGCCAAGGCAGAGCAGCAGCAACCCAGCACACGCCACGCAACAAACCTATTTTCGGTGCACTTTCGCTCCTAGGAAACTCCGCCTGACTCGATTTTGAGGATCTTTCTCACGGAAAAAAGTGGGTGGTGGCGAGACGAGGCGAGGCGACCCTCCATGTTTGTAGCCATCTCTTTCGTTCCGCACGAACCTCTAGGTCGTCCTGTCATAGGCTTCACCTGAAAGTGGTCGAGTAGACTGGATTCCGAGTCAAGGAGGCTGTCCGTTTCATGTTAGGTCCCCTTTCCGCTGGCTCCCTCTCCGTTGCTCCCTTGGCGCTAGGCGCCCCTCTTCAGTCCCCCATTCATCCTCGGGTCTAGAGTTCCTCCCTCCCTCCTCCGTGCGGCGGAGACGAAGCGCGACTGGAAGAATAAGAGAAACGACGAAGAATCCTCTTATAAGGTTCGCCAGATTCGCCAGATTCGCATCCTCTCAGGCTCTTTTGAGCGAGCAGAGAT
The DNA here is from genome assembly GCA_027943415.1 of Closterium sp. NIES-67. Lineage (NCBI taxonomy): Eukaryota > Viridiplantae > Streptophyta > Zygnematophyceae > Desmidiales > Closteriaceae > Closterium > Closterium sp. NIES-67. The sequence continues at coordinate 74,284 of BQMB01000524.1, read as the reverse complement.
AGGGCCTAACTTTCTGGGCGGCCGCTGAGGCGTGCACTGTTAGACTGTACTAGCAGTCGCACGTCAGACGGCTGAGGCCTAGATAGCGTTCCTGTAATTTCAGACTATAGTGACGAATGGCGTTTCTAGGACTGGGTAGCCGACGGCCCGCGAACCGTTCGGCGCCCGAGTGGTCCTTCCTTGAGTAGGGTCGCACTTGAGTAGGGTCGCGTGGCGCTTCGAGTACTGCGTCTGCGAGGGCCCGTGCTTAACGCGTGGTCCTTCCCTGAGTAGGGTCGCATGGCGTGTAGGGCTGAGTAGTCTCATTTATCACCGACGGCACGCGCGCTGCTACTGCCTTTCCGAGATTCTCCAAAGGCTAGCGCCATCGCGTCGCTTTTGCAACGTCTCAAGCCTCGCGAAAAAAAGAAAAAGAAAAAGAAAAAGAAAAACTCAAAAAGTGTAACACACTTGAGGGCGATGGGCAACAAGGTTGCAAAGCGGCGGTATGCGGTGGAGGAGCAGTACACGCACCCGCAGGGGCTGTACCCGCACCGCGACATCGACCTCAAGAAGCTCCGCCGCCTCATCCTCGACGGCAAGCTCGCGCCCTGCCACGTGGGCCACGACGACCCCAGCAGCGACCTCGACGAGTGCCCCATCTGCTTCCTGGTATGCGGTTTTCGTGTCCGTCTGTTACTAATGTTCATGTACCGATGCCCAGTGCTTTTGAGAATTCTCAAGGTGTTTTTAAGAGTTCTGAAGGTGTTTTTAAGAGCTCTCCAGGTGTTTTTAAGAGTTCTCAAGGTATTTTTAAGAGTTCTCAAGGTGTTTTTGAGAGTTCTCAAGGTGTTTTTAAGAGTTCTCAAGGTGTTTTAAAGAGTTCTCAAGGTTTTTTCAAGAATTCTCAAAAACACCCTGCACAATGTTGCCACGCACGTACCGATACGGATGTCCTGCTGTACGTGTCCCACTCCGTCCGTTCCTCCTGTTGTCCTGCTGGTGTGGCAGAACTATCCAAGCCTGAATCGATCAAGATGCTGCAAGAAGGGCATGTGCACAGGTGACGCCTCCTTGCTTCCTGAAGCTGAAGAACGCCCAAGAGTGAAACTCTCTGCCCCTTCGCCTTCGGCAATGCCTGTCAGGGTGTCTCTCCTTTTGCACATGTGGCCCCTTGGAAACCACTCACGAATCTAGGTGAAATCTGCAGCGTGGCATCTTAATGTTACACGTTTATTCTTTCTGACACCCTTTTTGTCTCCAAACCTTTCAGAGTGCTTCCTTCAAATGAAGTCGCCCACGGCCTCCAGCATCCTGCAGTGAGCACACCCTCACTCCATTCTTTTGCTTTGAGACGTCTCAAAACGCATCCTGCAGTGAGCACCCTCCCTCCCGTCTTTTGCTGCTTCTTTTGCGCATCACCCTCCTCGCCTGTTCTCAGCTTCGCCTCATACTTACGAGTTGACTCAAAAGTCATACTTACGACCTCTTTTGCACTCACTTTGAGGCGCCTCAAAACTAGACTCTCGGCTTCGCCTCATACTTACGACCTCTTTTGCACTCGCTCACTCTCCTCCTCAGCTCTTCTCTCTCACCCTCTCCTTCTTCCTCCTCCTGCTCCTCTCCTCTCACTTTTTTCTCTCTGGCGATTAGTTGGCTTTCCCAACATCTATGTCGTGTTACCCCCTGCTATCACCGTTTGTCACCGACATCTTGACCGATTTTGACTGTTTGTCACCGCTTATCACCCCTTGTCCTCTTATTACTTACTGTCCCCCGCTTATCACCCCTTGAGCACTCATCCCCTGCGGATCGCTTCGCACCTGCTGTCACCGCACATCACCTCCAGATGCCCGTTTTGCAAGGCCCCAACGTTCTCTGTGGAATTCCGGGGGAAGCGCTCCGCAGAGGAGAGGCACGTGGAGATGGAGGTACGCTGTCTGTTGCGCTGCTTCCCCTGCATGCACGGGTTCAGGAAACTAGTGGGAGGTGGAACGCTGTTGCGCTGCTTCCCCTGCAGGGGTTGAGGAAACTAGTGGGACGTGGTACGCTGTTTAGCCAGATAGATTAATCTCTGAGGCGCCTCAAAAAACGAGGTGATAACGCAGGTGCTCTGTTTGAGCCCCCAAGGTGTGACGATTTTTGAGGCGCCTCAAAAAACGAGGTGATAACGCAGGTGCTCTGTTTGAGCCCCCAAGGTGTGACGATTTTTGAGGCGCCTCAAAAAACGAGGTGATAACGCAGGTGCTCTGTTTGAGCCCCCAAGGTGTGACGATTTTTGAGGCGCCTCAAAAAACGAGGTGATAACGCAGGTGCTCTGTTTGAGCCCCCAAGGTGTGACGATTTTTGAGGCGCCTCAAAAAACGAGGTGATAACGCAGGTGCTCTGTTTGAGCCCCCAAGGTGTGACGATTTTTGAGGCGCCTCAAAAAACGAGGTGATAACGCAGGTGCTCTGTTTGAGCCCCCAAGGTGTGAAACTTGCTCTGTCCGTCCAGTTGCCCGTTCTTTTCATCTTCACATCAGGCTAGTTGCTACGTTTCCTGGTTCCTCTCTTTTTTATCTTGAGCAGGAGGAGGAGGAGGAGGAGGAGGAGGAGGAGGAGGAGGAGGAGGAGGAGGAGGAGGAGGAGGAGGAGGAGGAGGAGGAGGAGGAGGAGGCTTACGCACCGCAGCGCGTCACACTGCATGTTCTTTTCATCTTGGCATCACGTTATTTGCTATGTTGGCTGGTTCCTCCCTTTTCTCTCCGCGAGCAGGAGGAGCAGAAGGTGATCGAAGCCAAGATACGGATGCGGCAGGAGGAGGAGGAGGCGTATGCAGCACGGGTGGCTGAACGGGAGGCAGCCGATGCTGCAGCCATCAGCCAGTCACTTGCCGCCATCACCAGCCATACTGCAGCAACACCGCCCCTCTCCCTCCTCCCATCCTCCACCTCCTCCTCCTCCTCCGCCCTCCCTCCCGCCACCCCCCCTCCCTCACGCACCCCTCCAACACCCCCATCTACTGCTGCTCACAGCACTTCCACTACTGCTGCTGTTGCTTCTTCTGTGAGTGCTTCTGTAGCAGCAGGAGAGGAAGCAGGAGAAGCAGCAGGGGAGACAGCAGCAGCAGCAGCTGGTAGCAGCAGTGACACAGGCACAGGCGTTCTCCGATCCTCCCTCCAGCTCTCGGACTCCACCTCCTCCGCCTCTCGAGGGGGGGGCATAGGCCGCTCCTCATCGCACCGACAAAGCAACAGTAGCAGCGGCCGGGGTGGTAACCAGATGGCAGGTTACAACTGGTGGGAGGGCTCGTTCTCGGGGGGAGGAGGAGGGGGGACGGGGGGAGGAGTGCGGCCCAATCAGCTGCATCTTCCTGGAGGGGGCGGGTACTCCCCTGGCGTGGGGGGGGATGGTGGGGGGAGGTATGGGCAGGGTGTGGGAACAGGGGGGATAGGGGTTGGGGGCGGGGGGGGTATGGTTGCAATCAGCGGTACAAGCAGTGCGGGGAGTGCTGGTACTGGTGCTGGTGGGGGAGGAGGGGGGCGAGGAGGAGGAGGGGGAGGGGGGCCCGGAGGAGTGGGAGAGGGGGAAGCAGCCGCTGGCTTTCCTGGCTTCTGGCAAGGGATGGGGGGTGCGGGAGATGACGATGATGATGATGGGGATGGGGATGCTGATGGTGGTATGGGTTATTCCATGCTCTACCGCAACATGGCACACCATCGCATGCAGATCGAACGAGCCCGCCGCAGCGCAGCCGCTGCCGCCGCCGCCGCCGCCGCTGCTGCTGCTACTACTGGTGCTACTGCCGGTGCTACAACTGCCTCTGTCTCCTCCCCTACTGGAAGCTCCAGCAGCAGCACCCGAGCCTGGTATCCAGGCTCGGCAGAAGGGGCAGGTTCGGCAGGGGGGCTTAGGGCTGGTTCGGGAAGATATGGCGGGTCAGGGTCAGGAAGAGGCGTGGGAGTGGTAGGGGGAGGTTTGGGAGGAGGTGTGGGTTCCACAGGTGCTGCCACGGGTGCTACCACTGGTGCTGGCAGTAGCCATGGCTCCACTGTTTCTCCCAGAATCTCTCCCTCAAGGTAAGCTACCTACCCTTTTGGGTCGACTCAAAAGCAGGTCTGGGTGCCACGTTTGCTACCACTTGTGCTGGCAGCAGCCATGGCTCCACTGTCTCTCCCAGAATCTCTCCTTCAAGGCAGGCTCCCCTTTCTCTGCTGGCACTACCCTACCTACCTCCCATTCTTCCTCTCCCTCTTCTCCTCCATTTATTCCTCCCTCTCTATCTCGTCTCTACCTGCTCTGGCTCTACCAGCTGCTCGCTGTCGTGTGCGCTCATTATGTGCTCCTTAGGCTCTTCCTTTTCTGTCATTCTCTTTCTGCCCATTCTGTACGCCTTTCCCTTCTGCGCTGTTCTTCTGGCATCTCTGTGCATGCTCCTTTCTGTCCTCCTCAATCTCCATGCCGCCTCCATGTCTCGTGTGTGACCGGCAGGGCGGGGGAGTTGGGTGTGGATCTCGAGGAGCTGCTGCTTATGGAGGCCATCTGGCTCTCCCTCCAGGTAATGGCTGCGAATGCATGTGAGTAGACTCATGGTTGCTGTCCTGGTGACTCCTCTGTGGCAATCAGGGCGGGGGAGTTGGGTATGGACCTTGAGGAGGTGCTGCTCATGGAGGCAATATGGCTCTCGCTCCAGGTGCTTTCCAGCCTTGTCGCTTCTCCTCCATGCCCCCTTTGGTATGTATTCTACTCTTCTTCTGTTTCATTGTGCTCCTCACTTTTGACTTTTGAGTCGACTCAAAAGTCACCTCTTTGGTATGTATTCTACTCTACTTCTGTTTCATTGTGCTCCTCACTTTTCCCTGAACTGCCCCTCTGTGCGCTCTATGCCCTCCGTGCGCCCGGCTCCAGGATCAAGAGGAGGCGGCCCGACGCTCATCGGCGTCAGCACCAGCTGCAGATGCTGCAACTACTGCATTTGCCACCATTCCTGCCACTACAGCTGCAGGTTCTGTCTCAGCAGCAGCAGCAGCAGCAGCAGCAGCAGCAGGCACCTCAGCAGCAGCAGATGGATCACCAGCAGCGGCAGAAGACAATGCGACATCAACAGCAGCAGCAGCTGTAGCAGCAGCTGTAGCATCGGGTTGTGCTGCAGCAAGCTCTCACTCGGGTTATGATAGCCAGCGTGAGAGCCAGGTCCCCGCCACTGCAGCAACGGCAGGAGCGGCACAGCGGCAGCAGGTAGCCCAGCAGGCAGATCAGCAGGAGGAGGATGTTATTGAGAGCTTTCTTATGCAGGGAGGAGGGATGGCTCTTGAGAGTGACTTGGGGGGTGGCAGGGAGAGCACTCTTTTTAGTGCTGATGTTGCGGATCTTGGTGGTTCTTCCAATAGAACGGAGGGGGAGCGAGTAGGCGCTGTGCCTTTGCTAGTTCCTGACGATTTCGAAGGGCAAATGCGGCTTGCGCTGGCGCTTTCCCTTATGGAAGCCGAGCAGGCAGCAGCTGCTGAGAGGGGGAGTAGCGATTCCAACCAAGCCAGCCAATCTTAGCATGTGTTGCTTGGATTTCTGTATCAGTTTCGAAGGGTATGGTCCTAGGTTATGGAGTTTCATTTCTTGCAAGTCTCACGTATGGCTCTATTATAAGTTGAAATCATCTTTCATTTGTGGATACTACAAGGTCTTGTAGTGGCTAACAGAACTTCTGCACTCTTCACTGTTTTAACCGTATAGTGTCTATCGGGGATTTCTGTTCTGGGGCCAAGTTGGATGAGCTCTGCGTGAACAAAACCGGCTGACGTGGCTGCGCAACCGGCAGGACAATTGGTCTGCTCTCGTGGTTGGCAGATGATTGACCCCCACCCCACCCCCACCGGAGGGCCGCCTTGGGTTTGCCGAGTTCGTCTCAATCTCAATCCCTTGGAAGTTGGGCTACTTCCAGTAACCAGATTCGCCCAAATCGTGATTTTCGCGTGCAGTAATACAGTTCAGTACACCATTGTTCGCTCCCCTCGCTTGCACAACCCACCCCCCCACCCACCTTCTCTCGGCCTCTCTCCCACCAACCACAGCGCATTCGCGCACTTGCACCTATTGCTTTGCCACTGACACCTGCACATCGGGAACTCCGCGAATCATAGCGGTGGCGCGGTTACATCTGGACCAGAAACGCAGCAACTCGCGTGGGATAGATTGTTGGCAACTCCAGCCTTTTCTTATCGCCTTGCCTGCCGTGCCGGCCGACCTGTCTTAAAACCCGGCTCGTAGCCGCTGCTACTCTTGACGGCATCAGCGGACGACCGTAAGTTACGCGTAGCGCGTTGTCGGCTGCAAGCTCTACTCCACTAGATCTCAGTAGGATGAAGTTGGTCAGGGTGCTCTCGTCCAACAGGCGCTCAGCATTTACCTATTTCATGATAGAGGCGAAACAATCCTTGGCTTTCCTATCGAAACAGCCTTCTACCGCGTACAGAAACTGCGGCTCGCCACGAGCACTCATCATTGCTTCTTCATGCCAGCATTCCCGCACCTGATAGGCCGCGAAGCTTCTCATTCCCGCACCTAAAAGGCCGCGAATCTTCTCATCCACCTGTTGGCCGCTACTAAGCTTCTTCGTGCCAGCATTCCCGCACCCGATAGGGCGCGAAGATTAGGGACTACCTAGGCTGGGGAACAACGGAACTTCAAGGGTTGTAGGACTGACCTCCTAGCCTCCGTTTTTTCGCGCAAGATGCATCCTAGTGGTTGATGAGCCCCAAACCGCTCGTCTCATAATAGTAGGTGATTAAAGCGTGGACTAAAAAAATGCCCTACAATTGACCTAGCATCCGTTGATTCGCGAAAGATGCATCCTAGTGTTTGAGCAGCCCCAAACCGCTGATCTCCTAACAAGTAGCTGCTGAATCTCCTGGACTAATGGAAAAGCCGCTGGGTTCTGGCGCTAGCCAAAGCGGCCATGTCGTTCGGTGGTTGTCTGTGCGATGGCTGCCGCGGTTACCACGATACCTTTCGCGAGTGGCGTTCGTGGTATTCGTCCTCTTCGCATATGCGAGCACAAGTACCCGTGAGAAACTGTCCCGACTTGTTTCCCCCCCATTTTGTTCTTCTTGTTTCCCATTCGTCCATTCTGATTGCATGAACCCCGATTTTTGAGTCGACTCAAAAATCGACTCATTACACCCCGTTGCTCCCGGATTGTGGGAAACTTTTCTTCCAGCTTTCTTTTTGTGCGTGTGAAGTGAATCAATGGCTGTCTGACGTCAGAGTGCAGTTTACCTGACTGCTGCTCGTTTGGATATGAGTGAATGGTTAGCGTTCAGTGAGATTGCAATGAATGAACATTAACCACTTTTCCATTCACCAGTGACTTTTGAGTCGACTCAAAAGTCACCTCGTTTGGATATGAGTAAATGGTTAGCGTTCAGTGAGACTGCAATGAATGAACAGTAACCACTTTTCCATTCACCAGTTGCCATTTGTCATCGTTTCATCCCTCATACATATGTCGCTTCCTTCGTCCTTCCCACCCTTCCCCTCGTCCTCTGTCCCCCATCCGACTTGTCAGCAGGTAACTGGCCGATCTCAGCAGAAGCACCTTCCTCTGTTGAAACCCATCCCGAAGCTCCCCACGTGCTTCCTAGTCCCAAGGCAAACAGCAGCTACGATGAGCACCAAATCCCCAATACAAGCAGCTGTAACACCACTGGCTTATATCGAATCGGTCTTATAAGCAAGCGGGCCTCGCAGCTAATATGGGGATTCGTGCAGCGACCTGGAAAGCAGCTGGAACTGGCATCCTCAGGCTCTGGAAATTCTCCTGTAGGGGAGGAGGAGGATAAGGAGGAGGAGGTTAAGGAGGAGGAGGTTAAGGAGGAGGAGGTTAAGGAGGAGGAGGTTAAGGAGGAGGAGGATAAGGAGGAGGAGGAAGGGCAACAAGGAGGGGATCAGGTAGGTCTGAGAAGGGAGGTGAAAGCAGAGGTGGATCTGCCGTTTTCGAGCCTCGAGTTGCTGCTGCCGTCGGCAAGAGCAGCGGGTATTTACCTCGTGCGCAGACCAGAAGGCGCTGAAGAGGGGGGGGAGGGCGAGGAGCAGTACGAGGAGGGAGACGAGGAGAGGGAGGAGAGGGAGGATGAAGAGGGGGAGGATGAAGAGGCGGCGTCGCAGTTGCAGAACGAGGCACTTGCCATGCGCGACCGTGGCTTTCTGCAGCACCACTCCGAGGATTTCCACCTCCTGAGCCGCCGCCGCCCTTTCACCCCGCCCGCTCACTCGCATCCTCCCCAGTCCCGTTCTCCCCGGCGCCGGCTAACCATCAGCCCTCCTCCCCAGCCCCATGACTCACGCCGCCAGCTCATCATGAGCTGGCTGAAGGACGTGTGGGTGCGCAGTGTGGCGTTCCGCCTCAATGGCGACCCCCGCGAGGACCGCTTCCTGGTGGGCACGCAGGCGGACCAGGGCTACCGCTGGCGCTGGACGGACGGGGTGGTCGGGGACAGCTGGAGGAGCCCTTTCGTGCACAATCTTACCCTGGATATGGACGTGAGTGGAGGTGCCTGCTCCCCTGTATGTTACCCCTGGTGAGTTAGAATCCCCATCAAGAGGACAGATACCTGGTCTGGTGGGCACGCAGGCGGACCGGGGCTACCGCTGGCGCTGCGCGATGGGGCTGTGGGGGACAGCTTTTGAGTCGACTCAAACGCTGCGCGATGGGGCCGTGGGGGACAGCTGGACGAGTCCCCTCGTGCACAACCTGTCTCTAAGAGCCATGGAGTTGAGAACAGGTACCTGGTCCCCCTGGTAGGTTCCCCCTGGTAGGTTCCCCCTGGTCGGTTCCCCCTGGTAGGTTCCCCCTGGTAGGTTCCCCCTGGTAGGTTCCCCCTGGTAGGTTCCCCCTGGTAGGTTCCCCCTGGTAGGTTCCCCCTGGTAGGTTCCCCTGGTAGGTTCCCCCTGGTAGGTTCCCCCTGGTAGGTTCCCTGGTTCCCCCTGGTAGGTTCCCCCTGGTAGGTTCCCCCTGGTAGGTTCCCCCTGGTAGGTTCCCCCTGGTAGGTTCCCCCTGGTAGGTTCCCCCTGGTAGGTTCCCCCTGGTAGGTTCCCCCTGGTAGGTTCCCCCTGGTAGGTTCCCCCTGGTAGGTTCCCCCTGGTAGGTTCCCCCTGGTAGGTTCCCCCTGGTAGGTTCCCCCTGGTAGGTTCCCCCTGGTAGGTTCCCCCTGGTAGGTTCCCCCTGGTAGGTTCCCCCTGGTAGGTTCCCCCTGGTAGGTTCCCCCCCCCCTCCTCCCCCTCCTTCGTTCCCAATCGCCTCCCCAGGCTCTAGCTTCGTGTGCCAAGGTACTTGCTCCAGAGACGTTCGACCAGCCCACGTCATCCTCGACTCTCACCCCTGTCTCCGGCGACCAGCTCAGAGAGCGCTCTCCTCAACACTTGCGCCCCTCCTCCCTCCATCCTTCCCTTCCCATCCCCATCCCCATCCGCATCCCCATCCCCATCCCCATCCCCATTCCCCATCCCCATCCCCATCCCCATCCCCATCCCCATCCCCATCCCCCCCATCCCCATCCCCATCCCCCCCATCCCCATCCCCATCCCCATCCCCATCCCCATCCCCATCCCCATCCCCATCCCCATCCCCATCCCCATCCCCATCCCCATCCCCATCCCCATCCCCATCCCCATCCCCATCCCCATCCCCATCCCCATCCCCATCCCCATCCCCATCCCCATCCCCATCCCCATCCCCATCCCCATCCCCATCCCCATCCCCATCCCCATCCCCATCCCCATCCCCATCCCCATCCCCATCCCCATCCCCATCCCCATCCCCATCCCCATCCCCATCCCCATCCCCTGTACCCTGCCCCAGGCTCTAGCTTCGTGTGCCAAGGTGCTTCCCCCCGAGACGTTCGACCAGCCCACGCGCATCCTGGACACCACTCCTGTCTCCGGCGACCAGCTCAGGGCAGTCTCCTCTCCACTCTTCGACCCCCAGCCGCTGCCTGCATACGCTGCAGACGACCAACAGCAAGGGAGAGAGGAGCAGGGGGGGCAGGGTGAGCAGGGGGAGCACCACGCGCAGCAGCAGTCGTCAGCTGAAGCTGCTCTTGCTGCCGTAGCAGCATCGATGCATCCCCCCCACGCTGCTCACTCCTCTTCAGATGGCGACAAGCAGCAGCAGGACCAGCAGCAGCAGCAGCAGGAGCGGTACCTAGTGTGGTTCCCCCGATTCGGCTTAGGCAACTCGCTGCGGGGATTCTGCTCGGCATATGTCTACGCACTCCTCTCAGGGCGACGACTGCTGCGGTGGCACGGCGGCAAGCATAGAGCCGTCCTAGACTATCTCTGCACTGCATTCGACTGTAGCGGCGTTGCCCCACTGGTCAATTTTACAGATGATATCCGCCACGTCAGCGAGCCGCTGGAGCTGCATGCCCCACGGCAGGAGTTTCTTTCTGCCCTGCAGAGCGGGCTGCCCGTGGTGCACGTGAACACGGGCAGCTTCTTCGATAATTTCTGGCATAAGAACGGGCGGCTGGCCCCGTGCGTGCAGCGCGCCTTTCACTGCCATAACATATGGTGTGTCAGGAGCCATGCCATACATGCTCTATTGGGTCACGGGCCTGTGCCTGAGTTACAGGAGGTGATTGAGGAGATAGTCAGGCGGAAGAGGTGGGGGGAGGGGGGAGGAAACGGGGGAGGAGGGAATGGGGGAGGAGGGAACGAGAAAGGAGGAAAGGAGGATGGTGGAAAAGGAAACAGGGGAGTGAGTGAGAGTGAGGATGAGATGGGGAGAAGAGATATGGGGGTGAGAGGAGTAGGGAAGGGAAAGGGGGGGGGGAGGAGGGGAGGAGGGAGGAGAGGGGGATGGGTGAGAGTGAGGGGGATGGTGGGGATGGGGAGGAGAGGAGGCGGTTAGGAGGAGGAGAGGAGGAAGGAGTGGAGGGGACGAAATCAGGAGGGAATGAGGGAGGCAGGGGGGCCGGGACAAGTCGAGAGAGTGCTAGTGACCAGGGTGGGGGGGGAAGGCGTAGGCTGGTTGGGAGGAGGGGAGGATTAGAGGAGGTGAGAGTGGAGGAGGAGAGGAAAGAGGCACGTCAGGTGAATGAGAACGGCCACGTCCGTGGTGAGTCTATTTTTGAGGCGCCTCAGAAAGAGAGCGGCCACGTCCGTGGTGGGGATGATTCCGATCCTGCCGCGGCAGGATGGGCTTCTTCTCATCCTGATGCTGCTATGGAAGCCGCAGCTGTTGCTTCCGATTCTGCCTCTCCTGCCAGTTCACGCCAGGCACTGCCTGCCGCAGCAGCAACTGCAACAGCTGCAACGGCAACAGCGGAGACAGAATCAACAGAATCAACAGAATCAATAGTAAGAGTGGCAACAGCAGCAACAGCAGCAACCAATGGCACGGACAGCCCCCTGAACAAAGCATGGCAGCTGATTTTCAAGTCGACGCAAATATCACCCGCAGCAACAGGAGCAACAGCAGGTGCAGCAGGCGCAGCCACAGATGGCATGGGCAGCCCACTCAGCAAGGCGCGGCAGCTGGAGGAGTATGGGGCTGCTGAGGGCAGTGAAACGGAGGATAGAGGGGGTGTGGCTGAGGAGGGTGGTTCAGCTTATAAAGGGGATGGTGGGGATGGTGGGGATGGTGGGGATGGTGGGGATGGTGAGGACGGTCAGAAACAGGGGCGGGCGAGAGTGAAGCGAGGGACTGGATTGCGCCTGCAGTTCGACGTGGCGATTCAGATCCGCACAGCAACCAAGTGAGTGTTCTCTTCTACGGGGGATGGTGGCCATTCAGATACGCACTGCAACCACGTGAGTGTTCTCTCCTACGGGGGATGGTGGCCATTCAGATACGCACCGCGACCAAGTGAGTGTTCTCTTAAAGGGGGGATGGTGGCCATTCAGATCCGCACTGCAACCAAGTGAGTGTTCTCTCATTCGGGGGATGGTGGCCATTCAGATACGCACTGCAACCAAGTGATTGTTGCATTGAGAGTCACTCAACAGCACATCAGAGCGCTGTTGAGTGAGTTGTAGCATGGTTGGTTGCACATGTCTGTCCTTCTCTCCATTCATGTCGACCTCGCCAGTGCTGTGGATGCATTTTGAGAATTCTCAAAATACCCTTGTCTATCCTTTTTTCATCAAGTGAGTCGTAGTGTGGTGTGGTTGCCCTGGTCTATCCTTTTCTCCATCAATCTCGTTCTGGCCTAAGCCGATGAAGCCTTCTCACCATCATTTCGCGTTCTTTTTCATCTCATCCTCTCTGCTTCCAATGCTCCTTTTCCTTCCCATTTGTTCTTCAGCTTGGTGGAGCATCCGACCTGCCACGAGGCTGACAAGGAGTGTCAGCACGAGCTGCAGCAGCTGAGAGCAGCGGAAGCAGCCCACATGCAGCAGTTCCTCACGCCTGACAAGTGGGCCTGCATCGCCCGCCTCCTCCTCTTCCTCCGCACAAGCAAATCCGGCATCAAGCTGCCCCAACCCTCCAAGGAAAACCCCGACCCCCTAGTTTCCCTTTTGGGGTCTCTAGCTGGTAAGAGCTTAGTGAAGGAAGAGGGTGGTCGATTTCCCAGGAACGCCCGTGTTGCTGGAGGTGGTGATCTTGAGGCTGGCTTGGAGGGAATCGACAGCGCAGTTTTGTCCTCTTTAAAACCCCTTTCCGTCTTTTTGGCAACGGACAACGAGAACCTGCGGCCGCAGTTTGTGGATAAGATAGGGCCGGTGGCCGGGGACGTCTTTTTCTCCACAGGGGCCGTCACTCACACGTCAAAAAGCGGCGGTGCCGCCCGTGCTGCTGCTGCCATGTCCGAAGGAGCAGAGCCATCAGATGGTAAATTCGAAGGAGCTGGAGAGGGGTTGAGTGGTTTGGACCCGTTGGAGAGACAGAAGCTGCTAGACGAGAGGCTCCAGGAGCATCCCTCTTCGACGATGGCCGAGTTTTTCCTCCTGAGTCGGGCCCGAGTGCTTGTGAGCTTCAACAAGTATGTGAGCACGTTTGCCATGTTTGCCTCTATGCTTGGGAACGGGACTCTGCTTGCGCTTCAAACGAGACCACCCACTGCTAGTCCTGGGGGAGGGTGCCATTTCCAGGTGGAGCATCTGGGTGGTGAGGGGGGTGGGAAGACTGCAACTTCCGGACGATGATAAGTATTTATACTGTCATTTAGTTTAAAGTATCCTCATGCATATTTTTGCAGAAGTGCGTAAAGTTCCTCTTGAAGTTTATCACCGTCGTACAAAATTCACCCTCTAGCCCAAGCACTCGGAAAGTTATGATAGTGTGTCATGCTCAGCAGGTGTATTTGTACTTCATGCCGCATTTTACCATGCAATGAGCAGTGATCTTACCGCGGGCTGGTCAACTCCCTCCCTGCCACAAGCACAGCGCAGAGGCGCGCGCCGCATTCAAATTTTGCGGCGCCTCGAGCAGGCACACCTTACTGGGCGGTCCGTGACTCAATTGGATGACCCACCCAACTCAACCCGTGACGGCTCCGCTGTTGTGTTTCGTGCGCAGAAAGCGACTGGCGTGAATGCGACTGGGTGCTTGCTTCGAGTTCCCCTCGCCTCGTCGCGACTCCCCCATATCCTCCCACCTACCCACCACTCCTCTCTTAGTTCGCTCGAGTCGATTTTTTCTGTCCCCTCCCGCCTCGTTCGCTCTGCTTCTACTATCTTCAGTCAAGCTCGATAATATCAGGTACCTCGTGATTATAATTTCCAGCTCGAAAGCTAACGATAGAAGTCCGTCTGTAAGTGCTACCGCCTGGGTATTCCATCGTTCGCGTTTGAGATCCGAAAATCGTTTGATCGGAGCAGCCAGGTTTGATCGGTCCGAAAGGCGTGAGTTGCTCAGTCGCGCAAAGTACCAGTCAGGAACGATGCGTCGTCAAACAGTCCCTAGGGTTTTGCTGCTCGCGCTATGCCTCTCCTCCTTCACCGCCGCAATCTCCGCGCAATGGATAAAAGGCTTCGTCGCGTCGTACTACGCGCTGCAGAACCGCCCCAACGGCGCGTGCGGGTACCCCGTGATCCACTACAACACCGCGTCGTTGTCCACTGTCGGGTACGCCAACGGCAGCAACTGCGGCGCGTGCTTCCAGGTGCGGTGCACGGGGCACCCCTCATGCAAGCCGAACACGCTCACGATGCCCGTTACAGTCACCAATCTGTGCCCGCCGAACGCACCTGGCGGGTACTGCGCGGGACGGAAGCTGAGCATTACTCTGCCGAATCCCGTGTGGAACATGATGTCGAAAGACCCCTCTGCTGGGGTGGTTCCCGTGGAGATTAAGCGCGTCAAGTGCCGGCGCGTGGGTGGCGTCGCGTTCAACATCACTGGGAAGGAATACTACGTCACAGGTGAGGAGCGACGGGATTTTTTGGGGGGGGTGGAGCGGGAAGGGGGGGGGTTAGGCTCGTTGCTTTTATGAATATTCATTACAGAGCCGGCTCGAGCAACATTGAAGATGAGCATTGTTTCCTTGCAGGGAAATAAATGATCAATGCTGGTCAATTTGCATCGTGCTAGTTGTGATTGTTGGGCCTGGTGTTATCGTCACGCCCTCTTCTCCTGCAGCGATGGTTATGACAGTGGTTATGAGTAATTCGGTTTCTGTGTCTTCGCGCCCTCTCCTCCCGCAGCCATGCCTCTTAACGTGGCCGGATCTGGCGCCGTGCGTCGCGTCGACATCTCGATCGCGCGCGGCCCGTGGATGACGATGCGCAAGAGCTACGGTGCCGTCTGGGACCTGCCGGGTCTGCCCGTGGTCGGCATGTCGCTCTCCTTCCGCCTCTGGCCCGCCATCGGGAATCTCCCGCTCGAGGCATGGGACGCGGTCCCCGCGAATTGGGTAAACAACACGATTTATCGAACGGCGGTTAACTTCCCGTAGCGAGGAAACGTCACCGCGTGGAGCTGAGATAGACCTCGGAAGTTGGGGAGATTCTCAGTGGCTGATTATGGTCGCCGGCGCGATAACTTGGCGAGAATGTTTTTATCGGTTTAGGGAAAATAAGTAGAACAGCAGGTGGTAAACGTTGATGCGGAAAATAAAATCTAAGGGTAGAGGCGGTGGGTCATATCGGAACGATTTTGTTTTCAAATGCACGTGGTGCGTCTTGTGCACGTGGTGTAGATCTATTTGTAAAAATTACGCAACCATCAAGCGGGGCGTATGGACGTGACAAGCAGATGGGGGATTGCAATTGTGGTTGTCCGGCATTCACACTTAAAATCAGACACTTCCAACCACCTGCATTCCTCAGCCCCGTAAATCGCCGCAAATGCAGTCTGCGCAACACTAGGACGTGTACAATGCATGTGGTGGCTGTCTACTTCTTGGTGCGTGTCTGCCCGTTGGTGCGTGTCTGCCTGTTGGTGCGTGACGGCCTCTTGGTGCTAGCACGGAGTTTCTCTCGTCCTCAGCATGCAATGCTCACCTTGCAGCCATGGGTTCTTTTAGACGTGGCTATATAGTCGACTCCTCAGGAGCAAGCCTTCTTTTGCTCTTTCAGTAGAGAAAGGCCTGTTCAGCGTCGCTAAACATATGGGGTAGCTGAGGAAGTTGGAATTCCACATATGAAGTCTCATTTCTGTATGGGCTAGCTGTGTTTGAGGTCTTTGTGTAAATGACAACGCGGAGCATCTGTGCGTAAACGAATCTGCTTTGAGAGGTAAACAACTGTAGCGGAAGGGGGGATCAAAATGAGCGCGTCGGCTGATGTGTGCTCCCTACCTAAGGGCGGTAGGAGTGTCTTACCTGCAATTTGTGCAGTGTAATTTCTTCCACGACCGACATTCCCTTGTGGACAAAAGAGGGAGTTGGTTCGCAACGTGTCCTTTTGATTACGTCACGCCAAAATGCGCGTCTGGGTGTGGGTCTCAACCAGGGCATATGTTATCAGGGCATTTGCCCTGACTTGACTGAAATTCTAAGGTATCTTGCAGACCAGCCCTGATTTTCTCCGGGTTCTTTTTCACCCAGCCCTGACGGAATCCGGGAGGATCTCAAGGCGTCCCTGGAAACTCCGAGTAGATTTCTTGGCGACCCTGATTTTTCCCACTACCCACACCCTCCCCTTACCGATGCCTCCCGGTAGAATACAAGTTTCTCCCACTCTCCTAACACCTGTCACTCTTCCTAGGACCTGGCTACCAGGTTAATAGTTGGGAAGGAGTATTTCTCACACACATGTGACTCCGATGAGCCACTGAGCGTGGATCAACCTAAAAAATAATCATTGGAAATGTACGCCCTACGAGCATTTCTTCGGCCGGCCCTGAAAAATCAGGGCAGTGCATGTTCGGACCCTGGGTTTTCAGGGCGAAATTTGAAGGGAGCCCTGAGCGCCAGAGCTGCTAAAAAACCTAACATAAGCCCTGGTCTCAACTCAACCTGTGTGCCGCCGGAATTGAAGGGGAAGTGATGTAACCAGGATATCTTACAAGAGCTTTCGCTCAAGCGTCGTCAACTCCCCGCTCTCCACAAATGTTCTCAGCTGACGGCTGCGAAAGTCTTCGCCGACAATCACCGTCCCCTGAGAGTGCGCCGCGCTGTGTCGCAGTCACCTGACGCAGGGCAAAGTGCCACATGTTGCGGCTCGCATCGCCACCAGCTGGGCCGCCCCTGGTTGGATAAATACAAAGCACGTCTGGCCTGGTGAAAATCACATCTCACCTCGCACAAGCCTTTCTTCCGCCAGCGGATTTTCGGATTCGTCGGTAGGGCGCAAAACTCAAACCAACAATCACATTTCTTTCCCCCCCGCCTCTGCTGAGCACAGAACCTTCCCATTTCTCACCTACCTCCCCAGGCTGCTGTACCACCCGACAGTTGAAACTCGATCGCTTTCGTCTGGAAGCGACTCCATCCTAATCGACTCGCACGGCATAGTACCTGCTCCTTGGTCAAGCCTGAGCTTATAGATTTCCGCTCCTGTACTCCGGAAATTCCCATAACTTTACGAGCTCGACCCAAGGCAAGATCAACCCTTAGCGGCTCGGACGTGAAGTTTTCGCCAGGAAGTTTAGAAATTGGCGGCAGACAAGCCCATTACGAATCGTCGAACCTGCTGACGCACCATTGCAATCTGTGCTGCGCTCCCGCAGAGATTTCTCAGAATGCGGAACTTTTCCGAAAAGGTGCGTTGCATTTCTCTTTCGATAATTAGATAGAGTTCTCAGAAGGTGCGCGGCATTTCTCGTTCCCATTCCGAGTCGGCGAGGAACTTCGCAGCGCTATCAGCAAATCAAAGTTGAACTCTCTCCGCGACGGTCGCGGAACTTCAACATCGGATGATGGAACTGACGATCATGCTCCGTGGCCGCTTCGTCGCGTTCGCTTTCATTTACAAAGAGTTGCGTTTCGGCTCGAAAGTTTAGAGAATCATGAGCTGTATCATTATTAGCATGGTGGTGACAAAATCGGGTTGCTATGCCGTTCGCTCTGCGCAGGCCGGCGGCGTACTTTCAATGGCGTTTTCCCTCCTTCTGGCGCTCTTTTCTCTCGTCGCTCCCTCGCAATCCGGTACGTGCCGCGAAAAAAATCTCCCCTCACCGCTTCACGGAGCGCTTCCCTCCGAGTTCCCTCCCCAACTCCTCCCGCCCCCCTCCCCCTTAATTACTTTTTGCCCCGTCATCTGTCCGCTCAACAACAGCATTCCCCTTTCTTTCCTCCCTCCGCACATCTCGCCGCATATCCCGCCGCCCGTCCCGCTCCCCGCAGTTTCGTGTCTCCTTCCCCGCGTTCTTATCAACGTGACGAAGGAGTCGGACCTGTACCTTCGCAAGAACTACCCCGCCAATCAGGTAATCCCCGCCTCGTGGTTCCCCTCACCGCTTCGTCCTCCTTCCGCCTCCTTCTTCCGCTTCCGTCTTAAGGGAGAGCTGTTTTCAGAACAACGCTCTGTTCGCACCTCATCACCCCCCAGCCCGCTTTCCCTCGTGCCGATTCACCCCTCCCCTCCCTCCCGATCGCTGTACGTGACGATGCTGCTCAAAGTTAGCACTGAGCTGACCGACACGATCGTGATGGACGCCAAGTTCAGCTGCACGGTGCTCTGCTCCACTCTTCCCTCCTCAACCCGCTGTCCTGTGCCGCGTCTTCCCCCCCCCCCCCACCCACCCCCCCAAATCGCAGTACGTGACCATGTTGCTCAAGGCGAGCATTCAGCTGACCGACACGTTCGTTATGGACGCCAAGTTCAGCTGCACGGTGTTCCGCTCCGACAAAGACCGCGTTTACGACCTCGTCTCGCCCTCCGTCAAGTACGCGCGCCCCTCTCCCTCGCTCGCCCTCTCCCCTCGTCTCGCCCTCTCTCACTCCTTCCCTCCCTCCTCGTCTCGCCCTCCGTCAAGTACCCTCTTCCTCTCTTGCTACGCCTCCTCCCTCGCTCATACCCATCTTTCGCTTCTCCTCTTCCCTCTTCTCCTCTTCCCTCATGGTCGGAACCAGTTTCTCCCTTTCCCTCTCCTCCTCGCAGCACCGTTAACCAATAGCATCAACACCGACAACGTTCAGCTCATAATTGGAGCGAACTTCAAGAGTACGGTGCACGGAGATTTAGCAACAGAACATCCGACAACTCATACTTTCTCTTCTCTTCTTCTTTCTGTTTCGCTTCCCCAACCCCCCCCCTTGCAGCACCATGGTGGCCAAGATCGTCAACACCAACAACGTGCTCGTGATCGGAGTGAATTTCAAGATGCCCGTTTCCACTTTAGGCCAGCTGGACTGTAACTATATCGAGACGCGCTACATCGACTTCATAGGCAAATACGCCTGCCCTGCTGTGTGGCTGTACCGAGTCTGGGGCGTACAAGTGGTGCAGGTACGCCCTTATCCCTCCCTCACATCCACTCTACCGCTCCTGCTCTCTGAATTGTGTTTTTGGAGTAAGAGGAAGAAAATAAAAGGTCCAGGTGATCAATCAGCGCGTGATGAGTCGATTTTTTAGGCGCCGCAAAAATCGACTCCAGGTGATGAATTATCAATCACCAGCGCTCGTCATCAACCTCTGCCCATTTCAGGGGAATGTCTATGGGAGAGTGGAGTGGAGGTGGCGCGGGGAGCCTATTTTTGAGGCGCCTCAAAACCAAACTCCAGTTGATCAACCATCATCTTCGTCACAGCTCATAGTGAGCGGCTCATCTTAATTTTTTCCTGCCCATTTCAGGGGAACGTCTATGGGAGAGTGGAGGTGGCGCGGGCAAATTACTCACGAATCGACTCCCTGGACGTTCTAGTCAAAGCGACCAACCAGCCGGGCGCGATCGTGGTGATGCTGTCGGGCGACGGGCCGAACCTCATCCGCAGCAATGTTGTCATCTCCAACAACAACGTGCGCACCGAAGGCGCCATGGGGCAGGGGGCACCGTAAGTCCCTCGCACACGCAATGTCTTGTGTGATTCTGTCACACACCATGTTTTGTTGCCCGTTCATCCGCAGCAACGTGGTCATCTCTCCAACAACAACGTGCGCACCAAAGGCGCCATGGGGCAAGGGCGCACCGAAGGTCTCTCCAGAGGAAGCAAAAGCGTTGGGAGTGAACCTGATGTTCAACTGCGCCGCATTTTCCCTCGCCTCCCCCCTCTCTCCACCATCTCCACCCCTCCTCACTCACCTCCCGTGGCTCCCTCACTTCCTCCTCCTCCTCACCTCTCCATTACTGCAGTGTTGGCATCATGCTGCTCCGTGGCGCAGTGGGTGTGGACATCATTCATTCACAACCGCATTATGGCACTTCTCCTTTGCAATCCTGCAAATCTCTCAAGTGTCGCTTCCCCGTCTATCCTCTCCCCGCATCCCCCACCTTGCATGCAGTGTGGGCATCATGCTGTTTCGCGGAGCAGTGGGCGTCGACGTGATCGGTAACCGCATATCACATTTTAGCCTGGCGAGTCTGCAGCTGGGGTGGGGGCAGACCAACGTGGGCGACGCCATGCTCTCTCTGGTCACCAAGAACGACATCATCCACGGCTTCGGCCAGCTGGGGGACAGTGCGGGTATCTATGCCGACACGCACTGGGTGAACCCCGGGAATATCCTGCGGTGCAACTACGTGCAGAGGGGCGGGCACTGCCTGTACCTGGACTGGGTGTCGTCGGGCGTGGTGGTGGATGGGCTCGTTTGCGAGCAGACGGCAGACGGATTGAAGCTCAACACGGGAAAGAAGTGAGTGGGTTGGTACACATTGCATGTACTTGGACTGACCGTAGAGGGCCTGTACCTGGACTGGGCGTCGTCCGTGGTGGTGGTGGATGGGCTCGTGTGCGAGCAGACGGCTGATGAGTTAAACCCCTGGGTAGACTCATGAGTGCGGGCACTGCATGTACCTGGACTGGCGGTCGTGTTGGGCTCAACAAAGGCGAAAAGGGAGTCCAGTCTGGCGTGTGTCAGTGGATGGGCTCGTGTGTTAGGAGAGACCAGTCCGGCCGATGGGTTCAATGATTTTTTAGTCGACTAAAAAATCATCTCAAGGATTCAATCTGAACACTGGAAAGTAGTAAGACCAGTCCAACCAACCCCAGGGTGCACCCAAATGGAAAGCCACCACTGCCACCCACCGCACACCAACACCACCGCACTCCACTCCATCCCACTGTACCGCAGTGTACCCCACTACACCAACCTGTTCACCTACTACCAATCCCACTCTATCGATTCCTGTCTCAAATTTCCCCCCTATTTATCCCATCCCACCTCCACTCTCCCCCCTCCTCCCTCCTCCCTCCTGCTTTGTTCCAGTAACGAGGTGCGGGGCATGGTGGTGATCGGCAGCAAGGAGCCGTCAGCATTGTACATCTCGTGCCAGAACTACTCCCAAGTTTCTTGACTCGTGGATCCTCCTCTCTTCCCCCCCCCCTCTTTTTCTTCTCCCCTCCCTCCTCCCTTTTGCGCCCGCAGCAACGAGGTGCGGGGCATGGTGGTCATTGACAGCAAGGAGCCGTCGGCGGGGTACATCTCGTGCCAGAACTACAACGTGAACAACTGCGACAAACCCAACGGGATTAAGTGGAACAACGACCTGCTCACCTACTACCAGACGCCAAGCATCAAGAAGGTACCTGCTCACCTCATTTCTTCTTTTAGTCATCATGGATGCTCTTTCCGTGCCGTGCACTTTGAGTGGACTCAATAGCAGACGCCGGGCATCAAGAAGGTACCTCTGGTGATTACGTCCGTCCTACCCCTTTGCTTTACCCCCCCCCGCCAGCTCTTCCCCTTCCTCACTGGCTTCTGCAACAAGACCACCATCAACGGCATCAACTGCAACGAAGGCACCTCGGCCACGGCCGGGCCCACCACCACAGGCCGGTGCTCCGGCCTGCCCACGGAAAACATCGCTGAGATCGTCACCGCCACCTCCGACAACTCCACCCGCCAGGTGTACCTCCACTCCAACTGTGCTCCGTTCACCGCCATGCCGAAATTAAACAAGCTGACCTACCTGCCCGTGAAACTCAGTACTGCTGGCTTTAAGAGCGTGAAGAACCGCGACTACAGCCTGGTTCTGACGTCGCCAATTCTTAAAAAGTTTCCGGCTTTTCGGAGCTGCCCAGTGAAGGACATCGGCCCGCAAAACGTGTCATACACTACGTATTTCAGCCTTTTTAATATCGCTATGCCGGCGATGAGACCGATTGCTGCAAGGCCTGCATCCATCGCAAAACCGGGGAGTGTATCGAGTCTTGTGGTGTATGGGGGAGGGGCGGTGTCGGGCAACGTGACACTACAGCCGAATCCTTATGCTACAACCAAGTGGAGTGCACAGCTGGAACGAGAGCTGAGGCCTGGCTTCATGCTGACAATGCGAAAATGGTTGAGATTCTATGCTCGTCACCAAGCTCGCCGCCCAGCGCCAAAGCAAAAGGCTTAGAGGTGCCACAAACATGTTGCCACAAGCAAAAGGCTTAGTTTCATATTATCACCACACCTAGGCATATTCTTTCATTGTTTCGGGATTTGTAATAAGACGTGTGTGAAGTCAATAAGGACGCTGTGTTCTCCTGCCCATCCCCACTTCATTGTATATTCCCCCATTTGCCATATGATGAACGTGAGTTAGATTTTTAAAGCCCCCATCTCATAATTCTCATAGTAGATAAGGTAACTAGAATGAGGCATACAGATTGATTTTGTTCAACTTGTTGTGCCCTATAAGAGCATGCACCTATCTACCCTATTATAACGTATAAAAATATGTCTGACACACTATCAAAGTTAACGAATGAATAGAACCATGGCATACAAGGGAATATAACCTAGTGGGTTGTACTCTCTAAGGCACAACCCTATACAGTCTATAACAACATACAATGATATGTTTGACACACCCCCTAGACTAGATAGGGGCAGTGCCTGGTGAGAGACAAGCAGCTCAGGGTGGCACTACTAGTCCAGCCTCTGAGGCAAGGGTCTGTAAGACCAGTCAAACGAGTACAGACAAGGCAAGAGCACGGCCAGGGCGGCACTACTAGTCCAGCCACTGGGAAGAGGCCACAAGGCCAGTCAGGGCAATATATATAAAGGTTAATACACAATCAAGGTCCTAGCAAATAAGAGGCTACAGGAACGAGACCTAACAGTACGCAGTACCGCTGATGATCTTTAGGCACAAGCGCTTTCGTAAACATATCACCTCTGTGTTCAAGTGAAAGAAAAATTACTATAACAAGGCATACAAGGGAATATAACATAATGGGTTGTACTCCCTAAGGCACAACCATATATAGTCTACAAAAACATACAATATATGTTTGACCCACCCCCTAGACTGGATTGGACAGTGTCCGATGAGAGAGAAACAACTCAGGGTGGCACTACTAGTCCAGCCTCTAAGGCAGGGGTCTAAAGACCAGTCAAACAAGTACAGACAATGCAAGAGCAAGACCAGGGTGGTGTTAAAATTATATATTGAGTTATATAATGTGTAGGCTTAGTATATTAGATTTTACTAAACATTACTGTAGGGGGTACAACACCCCTCCTTATAACCCCCTCTCTTCTTTCCTAACCCCCTTTTCTCTCCTCAACTTTTCTCCTTCCTAAACCTCACGCCACTCCATGGCTCCTCCTAGCTAAACATCAAGCCTTTTCTAGCTTCCTAGCTAAGCTAGCATTCCAACAGATGGCACTACTAGTCCAACCACTGGGAAGAGGCCACAAGGCCAGGCAGGGTAATACATATAAAGGTCTATACACAATCAAGGTCCTAGCAAATGAGATGCTACAGGAACGAGACCTAGCTATACACAGTGCCGCTGATGATCTTTAGGCGCAAGCGCCTTCGTAAAGATATCAGCTGTGTTGGCACATGAGGCCAAATGTACTACACGAGCCTGGCGACGCTGCTGCACCTCGCGTAGGAGGAAGTACCGCAGCTGGATGTGCTTCGCTCTGCCCTCAAGTCGTGGCTCCTGACACAGGAGGATCATGGCCCTGTTGTCAGTGCACAGAACCGGGGCAGAGCTTGGCCGCTCACCCAAGTCGGTGAGCAAGAAGGTCGACCAGCGGAGCTCCTGTGCTGCCATGGCACCAGCGTAGATACCAGCCTCACAGCTAGACTGGGCAACAGACGGGGAGCGAGTGGACATCCACGAGATGGCACCTGAACCAAGGCTAAAGCAGTAGCCTTGGGAGGACCTGAGAGTCTTGGCGTCTTCGGCCCAAGAAGCGTCTGTGTGCCCGGTAAGGGCCACTGGTCTGCGTCCTCCTAGCACTAGCCCCATGCCCCATATACTTGCTAGATTACGCAAAACCCTCTTGGCTGCCGACTAGTGCTGTGGTCGGTGTCTGTCAGTGGCCACAAAGCGAGTCAGGATGCTGAGAGGGTATGCGAGATCAGGATGAGTGCAAGTCATCAGGTATATGAGGCAACCCACCAGCTTTGCGTAGGGACCAGTAGGCTCTATAGCCTCCTCCGTGACTGGTGCAGAGAGTCTGTGGTCTGCTGGCAGAGGGGTGGGCTATGCCGAAGAGAACTGAAGGTCGAACCTCTTAAGGACTTGGCGCACCAAGTGTGACTTGGACAGAGAGGTGGTGCGCGCTGGTCTGTCCCTGGAGATCTGCAAGCCAAGGTAGCGTCGCAACTCTCCTAGGTCAGTGCAGGTGTGTCTCCTTAGGAGATCGGCCTTCACAGAGGCCAGCGCGTCTTTGTCTACAGTAGCAAAGACCAGGTCGTCTACGTAGACAAGGATGCAGAAAAGAGTCTGGCCGGAACGGACGAAGAGCGAGGGGTCAGCAGACGACGGGAAGAACCGCAGGACAGCAAGTGTAGCACGGAGTGTGTCGTGCCACTCACAGGGCGCCTGTCGTAAGCCGTAGACGGGGCGCCGGAGGAGCCACTCGGTACCAGGAGGAAAGGTACCGGAGAAGCCCTGGGGGCGGCGCAGGTAGATCTGCTCGTGTAGACTGCCTTGGAGGAAAGCTGTGGAGAAGTCGAGGGAGTGCAGCTCGTAGTCACGCTGTGCTGCTACGTGTAGCATTGCCCGAAGAGTAGTCATTTTCGGGGTCGGGGCGAAGGTCTGAAAGAAGTCCACCCCCTCATGCTGACTAAAGCCTCGAGCCACGTAGCGCGTCTTGAAGACAGGCGGCTCTCCAGGAGGGCGCTTCACCTTGAAGAGCCATCGGCCATCGAATACGTTCACCCCAGGTGGGGGAACTGCGTCAATGAAGGTACCGGTGGATCTCCAAGATGCCATCTTGTGCTTCATGGCAGCTATCCACTAAGAGGCCCTGGGTCCCGAGGTCGCCTCAGCGTTGGTGCGAGGGATCGGGATATCAAGGGAGTCTGGGTTACCCTCAGGAACTAGCAGCATGGAACACAGATGGGGAGCGGCCTCTGACATTGAAGCAAGCTTGTACTGTCTCTCCTCTAGGACGTCACTGCCAAGGGCAGCCACACCCCCGACAGACGGAGGGCAGGTAGGGTCAGAGACCAGAGCGGTGGCATATTCAAGGCGGCGGGTAGTGGCGAAGTTAGTGACAGCAGCGATAAGAGCCGACAGACTCGAGACAGGAACGGACGGGTCGGTAACAAGAGAGGCAAGGACACGAGGAACAAGGGGACGCGCAGCGCGGAGGAAGTCAGAGAACGGGGGCGGGGCCACAGCAAGCGACGACGGAGAAGGAGACGGGAGGAGCAGAGGAGCACGAGACGCATGGGAGCGAAGCAACATAGGGTGAGCCTGCTAACAGGGGAGGTAGGACGAGCAAGAGATGAACGACGAGACCAGATGTGAGACGGAGGAGTCAGGTCAGGAGAGAAAGGAGGAGACACAGGAGGAGAACGGGGAGGGAAACGAGTCGGAGAGGAGTCCGGGAGAGGAAACACTAGGCCGTAGACCGGCCGAGGAGGAGGCGGCGGCGATGGAGGAGGCACCTGCAGGCGGTCAGGGGAAGGAAGACACGTCGTGTAGACTGCCCGAGGAGGTGAAGAGCAGACACCGGCGGTGACTACTGCGACTGCTGCCCGACGCCAACACCAGAACCTCCAGCGACAGCACGGCTCCCTCCGAGAAGCTCCACGCCAGCACCCCCAGAATGGGAACTCGCTCGTGCACTCTCCTAAGCACCCCCACAACGCACGAACCCCATCGGCGGTGACGACGGCGGCTGAGGCGGCGGTGGCAACGGCATCGACGAAGGCGGCTGCGGCGGGGACTGCAACGGCGGTGACGGGGGAGAAGAGAGCAGGGCGGGGAGGGGCGGGGGGAGGGACTCCGCAGAGCCGCGAGAGTCAGCAGACTTTTCGGCAGGGACACCCGATGGGAGAGGGGTGACGTAAGACACACCAGACAGGGCAGGGAAGGGAGGGGGGGGGGGCGGGGCAACCGGAGGAGGGGGAACCATGAACAGGGGGGGGTAACCGGGGGACCACGGTGGGGAAAGTGGTGGTAAAAGGAGACGGACTCGTCAAAGGTGACGTCGCAGGAGTAAAAGAAGTGGTAAGATGGCGGGTGGTAAAAGTTCCAGTCAGACGAATCGAGGGGGAAACCAAGGAAGACATATGGGACGGTGCGGGCAGTGAGCTTGTTCGTGCCAGAGGCACGAACATGAGCAAGGCTGCCCCAGGCGTGGAATGCAGACGCGTCACTAACGGACCCGGTCTAGAGGAGGGTCGGCGAAACCTGCGGCTGCTGAGGGTGCGGCCATAGGTTAAGCTGGTGAGCAGCGTAGCGAACAGCGAACGGCCAGAGAAAATGGGGTGCACCAGTGTGGATCATGGAGGTACGAGCGACCTTCTTGACGAAACCGATGCGTCGCTCAGCGACCCCATTATGCTGCGGGGTGTCCGGCAGGGTGAACGTCTGGGTGATGCCCTCCGCACGACAGAAGCGACCAAGGGTGCCAGAGGCGAACTCGCCACGACGGTCTGAGTGAAGACGCAACGCAGGGAGACCTAGGTGAACACGCACAGAGACAAGCCACGGAATAAGAATGTCAGGCACGTCGGGCTTCCGCTCCAGGGAAAACACGGTGGTAGGAAGTAGCGCTCTCGACGCGGCCCATGGACGTGGGCGGGGCCCCAGACGTCCATGTGCAAGGTATGCAGCGGTGCGGTGGTGAGGGGGACGAGGAGGAGTGAGGGGCACTGCGGAGCCGGTCCTCGACGCAGGGCGTGCACGGCGGCGCTGGTGAGGAGGGTAGTGCGGGAACGACCCAGGGAGACCTAAGAGAAGACAGTGCCGAGACATGTGACGAAGACGTGTGAGGGTAATGTGACCCAGACGGTGGTGCCACAGAAGCGTCGAGTGAGTAAGCGACCAACACAAGTAAGCCGCATCAACCTGGGTAGACGCAAACACCTGGGGAGACGTCCCAACCGGGGGGGGCGCGGTGTCCAGCGTGAATAGGCCAGACACCGGGTCCCGGGGGAACGGGGTCAAGGGAGCACCAGTGGCGGCCTCGGTACAGACAGCGTACCGCTCGTGACCAGGGAATGTAGTGGTGACACCAACTAGGTTCCTAGAGAACGAGGGGATGTGCAGGTCTGTAAGGGAGCCCGAAAGTACCGCCGGACAGGAAAGGGTGGTGGAGCTACGGGCGACTACAAGACCTGAGGAAGGGTGTGCAAGGGCAATTGCGGCGGGAGCGGCAAGCGGCGTAAGCGTAGTGGAGTCCCGGAAAGAAGCAACGGGACGCGCCCGAGTCCAGGGTGAAGGAGAGTGCGGCAGTGGCAGCAGGGGTCGGAGAAGCGAGGGTGGAGCCAAGGCTAAGCAAAGTAGGGGATCCTACTCGTAACGCCGTAGGGGAGCCTGAACTAGGCACACCTACACTAGGAAACAAGGGGTAATAGGAACCAGTCACACATGAGTAATTGACATACAACACATACAAAGCAGAGCTAATCTCGTCCATGTCCATATAAAAGATCCTAACATCACGGCGGAGCAGACTATGCCAATCGGGGAGGTCTGGCGCAGGGCCGAAGCGGAGACGAAACAGGTCGTCTATGCGACTGAAACAACGAAGGGTGGTATGGCCGAGCTTACCGCACAATAGGCCGCGACGAGGACCGGTCTGGAGCTGGTACTAGCACCGCCCGTCACTCGGACCACCACCCGACATCACGTTGCGTGCACGACCACTGCGACCACCTCCACCACCTGCGCCAGGCCACCCGGGCGGGAGACGGCTGACCCGCTGCTGCTGCTGCTCCAAGGCACCAGCCCCAGCCCCCTCGTCAGTACTACCAGCGGGCGAACCACCTCCACCACCGCCTCCACCCCCTCCTCCGCTACCTCCGCCACGCCCAGCCTTGAGGCGACGACCCTTACCCGGATGAAACTGCGCTGCAGCAGCTGAGGCGACTATTTCCACAGCAGGGGCTGTCTCAGCAGCAGCAGCAGAACCATCAGTGTATGTGCACTGGGCAGGGGCATAGCCCTGAAAGATAGTGACCGACATAGTACCGCTAGATTGGGCGATAGAGTGCTGGCGAGTCTCTATGGCAGACAGGGTGTCGACAAAGTCAGTGAGGGTGAGGTCAGCGGGGTGGAGACTAAGAAAGTGATCGCGGGTGGTATCAAGGCGGTCAGGGGGGCGAATGGCAAGCAGGTAGAGGGTAGAGCAAATGGGGGGCTTGAACACACGAAGCTGGGGCTCAGTACAGGCAGCACGCCCGGTCGCGTCTAGCGTGCGCAAGTGGGGCCGCGAGCTGGTACTAGCACCGCCCGTCACTCGGAGCTGGTACTAGCCTACGCATGATACCATATCAAAGTTAACGAATGAATAGAACCATGGCATACAAGAGAATATTACCTAGTGCGTTGTACTCTCTAACCCTTTGTAGTCTATAACAACATACAAGGATATGTTTGACATACACCCCCTAGGCCAAATTAGGGGCAGTGCCTGGAATTCGACACACAGCTCAGGGTGGCACTACTAGTCCAGCCTCTGAGGAAAGGGTCTGTAAGACCAGTCAGCAAGAGTACAAACAAGACAAGAGCAAACCAGGGCGGCACGACTAGTCTGACCACTGGAAGAGAATCTACAAGGCTAGTCAGAGGGGTCGGTAGGGCGCCAACGGGGCCGGCTGTGGCGTTAACTGGCCGGCGGGGCGAGCTGGGCCAGAGGGGTGCACGGGACCGTCGGGGCACTAACGGGGCCGGTAGGGCGCGAACTGGCTGGCGGGGCGATAACGGGCGGGCGGGACGAGCAGGGCCAGAAAAGCGCACGGGACCGACGGGACGCTAACAGGTCGGCAGGTCGCTAATGAGCCGACGGGGCAGGGTTCTTCTGTTTCAGACTAAAATTCGCTAGAGGCTGATTGTTCAGGCCTAGCTAAACAGGAACACACGCTTTTTTAGGCTTACGAAACTGGGAACACAAAATTTTCAGGTTTGGCCAAAATCGAATGCTGGCCAAAGTCAGGCTATGCCTTAAAAAACACCAAGGAATCAGTTTTTCATGCCTTTCTAGTATGAAATCTGAGACACTGCACCCAAGTGACTAGATTGACAGAGCCTGTACCCGCGATAACCCTTTCAAAATCTGATGTGGCTCAATCCACCACCCGAGCGTGCAAGCATGAAGACGAGATCGTGAAAAACTTCGTGGGGGCATGCTCATTTTGTCACATAACAATCTTTCATGCGTGGAGGATTAGCGCGCGTATTCCGAGGTGCTCGGGCTGCAAAATGCCGAGGCCCAGCTTGTTGTGACGTGTCACAAGGTCGAAGTTGTAGAGCACGAGTCTGTCTGCGACCAGTCCTTGCAAGTGTGTGATTGGTTGTTGAGGGGATTGTGTCAGCCTCTGACAGAACTTCGCGAAAAAATCTACGCGAAAGGGTTGTGGGAAGAATTTCTCTAGAAATTGACATAGCCGATTTTCGTGGGTTGTTGGGGGAGTGAGAGGGGTGTCTCTACAAAAGGACTTCAACAAAATTTATGGGTTGCTGGGTGTGCTGAGGGTCTGTCTCTGGCTGCTAGGACTTTGCCGAATTTTATAGGTTGCAGGGTGTGTGAGCGGACTTGACCCTGGGGGTCAAGGACTTAGCCAAAAATTTTGGGTTGAGGGCAGGTAGGTGCAGTATGCTTCCCAGGGTCTGTACGCGCTGCGCTCTAAAAGCTCAGTATACGCAAACTGCGAGGTTTGAGATTCTCAGGATTCAAAAACATATAACTCTGAAGGGTTCGGCATTCAGAAAATGTCAAGTATGAAAAATCAGGATCGGCCAAACAAATTGGTATGAAATTTCAGACAATAAGACTAAATTGTTTGATAAAATCAGCCCTGGTTATGACCATCGAGGCCACCAAAGTTCCTTCGCTGAGTTGGTTCATATTAAGTATCCACCCCTAGCTCAGAACTGTCGCTCGGTTCAGGTTGGTCGTCCAACAGAGGCCAACGTGCAGTTTGGGTTGACCTCGTCAAAGGTGGCAACTCCACTTGTTTTGGTTGAAAACCGAGTCATTAGGGGTGTCATTTGGGTCCCTAAATAGTGTCATCGAGAGTGCTTCTTTCTTTACTGGGAGTCCGTTTCGGTTGCGGCGTCTAGCCCCAGAAAGTTGGTGTTCAACATATTTTGTCCATTCATGTTCTGTATCCTTCGAGAAACCTCTGACCTGAATGGAAGGTTGGGACCTGATAGTTGAACCTTCCCCAAAAAGAAGCACCGCACGATTGTCCACATGTGGAGCGACTTTCTGTCGTAACCGGATTTGTCGGCGCAGCTCCGAACGCTGCCGAACTCCGCTTTCGCAACGTGGGAACCACGGGCCATCCGCGCCGTTCGCCGTGGTTTCGCCGTCGTACGGGACGGTAAAGATTGTATGGGATGGACGGTAGCGGGAGGGGCCTCCCCCTTTCCATGACAGCTTGTTGACGGTGATGGGGCGAAAGCGGTCTCAAACCGCGCTTGCGTTGCGCAGGGGTAAACCCCCCCAAGCCATCCAGCTCCCCCCCTCCGCGGCACGAATCTGGTGACTGCACCGCGCCGCGCGCGTCAGGCTCCTCGCGGTCCGAATCATCGCGAAAGCCCCTGCCTCACTGTCCCAGCAAGGAACCGAGCGGGCTTGTTCGCCGCCAGAATGGGTGCGCCGCTCAACCAGTCGCAGCAGGGTGCGAAGATTCACGACGCTGCCGAAAAGATGGAGAATCTCGCGAATATCGCTGTCTCGACGTTGCAGTCGCCAGTCTCAACGGCCACCTACCCCAACCAAACCACAGAGATGAAAGAAGCCTTGGACGCCCAAATGTCGCCCACGCCAAGCGAATCACATGCAGTTTCTCTCATTCACTGTTGCATCACCCCCCACACTCCCACCTCCATATCACTGAACATCAAAACCGTTTATAAACTTTCGTCCACCGTTCGGAACCATCTAGTAATACGTACTGTTTTGCTCTCAGACGAAATCTGGCACCACCAGCTCCTGGTCCCGCACTGTGATCTCAACATCGCCAAAAGAGTAGGCTGCACCGAACGCATGCTTCCTGTCATCTCTGTTACCTCCTCGTCGCGAACTACCTCCGCCATTGCGCCAAAGTCCGCTTCACATCCACACACGAATATTACTTTTCTTCCGAGGCTCTTCTTTTTTCTGCTGTTGCGTAGTGCTTACCTCGCGCTCACCACCTGCTGTCCACTAAGTGTACCCTTTTCCAATCTTCTACGAGTAGCCGATTACGCCTTTGACTCAAAGTGATACTTCCGCCTTCCGAAGAGAGTAACCTTTTGAACCTAGTGCTGAAATACCGTGCGGCGTGCGAGACGGAGGCACGCGGTCGCATCGCCGAGAGTCGTCGTCACTGCGTCCGAGGGTCGCCATGGCGTCCCACGTCGCTCGGCTCCTCGCACTCTCCGCCCTTTCTGTTCTCTTTCTCTCCGCCGCCGTGCGACAAGGTACGGCCTCGCTGCAAGAGGTGACTTTCTTGTGGCCTGTCTCCCTTGCCCGCTCCGCCCTTTCCGTCCTCTTCAGCCTCACGAAATTGAATCATGTAAAACCTCGCTTTAGAGATCCTCGTTATCAGTTGTTCATGAGCACGAGAAGAAGGGATCATGCTAGCCTAGAACCGACAGACACAGCATCCCGGGACACTAATAAAGGCCCGCCATAGCGCATGATGAAGACCCCACAACGAACGGCCACGGCTACAAGCCGTGTTCGTCGCATATACCTTCACTTACCCAACTCCCACCCGCCCACAACTCCCTCCTCGCCTTGTCCCCTCTTCCTCATCAGTGATCGCTGGACCATGCACAGTGAGCAACCCAGTTCCCGAAATCAACATCGCAGTAGAGGGCGATTTCGCCAAGCGAGCCAAGTACCCCGCCACTCAGGTGCGATTTGCGTAACGAACGAATTACCCAGTAACTCCCGTTCTTCTTCGCCTCGCGAACCAGATCCTTTAGCTCAAGTGCCGTCATAAACTCGGCTCCTTCAAACAATCCGCCCTGTCCCCTCCCACCTCCCCCCTCCCCCCCCATCCCGTCGAATATCTCGGCGTCGCCCCATTCCCCCATATCCCCCCGCATCCCCGCCCCATCCCTCCCCCCATCTCCCCCCCCCGCCCATTCCCGCCGCTTCTCCCCTCAGCTCGTGCGCATGTTTCTCGCACCGTACATCGCGCGCACGAATCCCCTGGTGCTGGAAGGAAAGGATGTTTTTGAGACATTTAAAAGCACCCAGCAAAATCTTAGAATTCTCAAAAGCTTCACGCTCACGAATCCCCTTGTGCGGGAAGGAAAGCCGTGCCGCGTGCTTGGGATGTTCAGCTGTCTCTCTTCCTCCCCCACACTACCGCCACTCTCCCCAAACTGCTGGCGCGCATGTTCCTCACAGGGGGGACATCACGCTGAAAAATCCGCTGGACGGCAAGCTCAGCCGCTTGTTCTGGTCGTTCCGCTTGTCGCCATCCGCGCCCCAACCCTCCCCCTTCTTACCCCTCCACTCCTCTCTCTCCCCCCTCCTGCTCCCCCCTTCCCCCCTCTCCCACCCCTCTCCCCTTTTTTTCCGCAGCTAGTGCGCATGTTCCTCACAGCGGACATCAAGCTGAAAGCCCCCCTGGTGCTGGACGGCAAGTTCAACTGCACCGTTCTGCGATCCAAGGGCACCAAAAAATACACCCTCTCGGCCACGGACAAGAAGTGAGTTGCCTGACTTTAAAGCCCACGCTTCGAAAGGATCAAAATGCTCAGAATTATTTGGCCAACCTAACACCATAGAGTACACTATTGTTAGGCCTCTTGGCCTAAATCCGCTAGTATGAACAAGTTACACTCCTAACCCCGGTCCGTTCTTCTCGCCCGTCTATCCCCTCGTTCCCATCAGTTACCCTCCCATGCGAATTGTCTTCGCCAGCAACATCCTCGTTAACGGCATCAACGTGCAGGGGTTCGTACCCCTGGCTTCCAACCCCGATTGCCAATACCTCGAAACCCGCTATCTCGACTTCATCGGCAAGTGGAAATGCCCCGCGATCTGGCTATACCGCGTATGGGCCGTGCAGGTAACGCAAGGGCGAACGTACGGCCGGATCGAGGTCTCTCGCGCGGCGCACACGCGCATCGACTCCATGACCGTTAACGTCCATCCGTTGGACTACCCTGGCGCGATCGTCGTGATGCTATCGGGCGACGGGCCGAACCTGATCCGCAGCAACGTGCTTATAACGAACAACAACATGGTCGCGCTGGGGAAGCCCGGAACCGGCGCGGAGATCGGGCTGATGCTGTACCGAAACGCGGTCGGCGTGAACGTGAATAATAACCGGATGTCGGAGTTTAAGCTCGCGAGCCTGCAGATCGGATTCGGGCAGTCGAACGTGGGCGACGCGATGCTGAATAACGTGATGCGGAACAACATGGTCCACACGTTCGGCACGAACGGCGACGCGGCGGGGATCTACGTGGACACACATTGGGTGAACCCCGGGAATATCCTGCGGTGTAATTACGTGCGGCGCGGCGAGCACTGCCTGTACCTGGACTGGGTGTCGTCCGGCGTGATCGTGGACGGGCTCGTGTGCGACAAAACGGCGGACGGGCTTAAGCTCAACACCGGGAAATAGTGAGTCTAACGCTGGTCAACGCTGGGTGGATGGATGAGTCAACGCTGGTCGATGCTTGGGGAAAGTGAGTCAACGCTGGTCAATGCTCGGGTACACACATGTCAGAAGTACAATGTGAACTCCAAATGTTCTTGATTCACTCAGGCACCCTCTCCCCCCTCTCCCTTCCTTCTCCCCCTCCCCCTCTACCTTCCCCTCCCTTTCCCCCACCCCCTCACAGCAACCACCTGGTGCAGGGCATGGTGGTGAGTGGCCCCTCGGCGCTCTCAGCGGCTTACATCTCATGCCAAAACTACAACAGTCACTCTGTAGCCCCCCCCCTTTCCCCTCCCTTCCCCTCCCTTCTCCCCCCACCTTCTCCCCCACAGCAACCACGTGCAGGGCATGGTGGTGATCGACGCGTCGGCGTTCTCGGTGGGGTACATCTCGTGCCAAACCTTTAACGTGAACACCCCATGTTGTTGATTGACTCAGTACCCCTTCCCACCCACCCCCCCCCACTCCCTTCCGCCCACCCCCCTCACAGCAACCACGTGCGGGGCATGGTGGTGATCGATGCGTCGGCGTTCTCGGTGGGGTACATCTCGTGCCAGAACTACAACGTGAACAACTGCGACAAACCCAACGGGCAGAAGTGGAACGCCGAGCTGCTCAAGAGTTACCAGACCCCGGGAATAAAAAAGGTGAGGATTGGGACTACAGGCTTCAGGCTTAGGGGGAACTAGGGCGAGAAAAGTGTGACAAGCCAAAACAGCCACCAGGCTCTGGGGATAAAAAGGTATCTCCCTCCCTCCTTCCCTCCCTCCTTCCCTCCCTCCTACCTCCTGCCTCCCCTTTCCCCTCCCACTTCTTCCCCTACCTCACTAATTTCTGCACCAAGATTGCTCTTCCGATCATAAACTGCAACCTCGGCTCGTTTAAGATTATGACTCATGTGCCCCCTCTCCTTCCCTCTCTTCTCCCCTTCTCCTGCCCCCACCCATCCCCCCAGTTCTTCCCCTACCTCACCAATTTCTGCGCCAAGACCGCGCTGCACAACATCAACTGCAACCTCGGCACCACCAGCCAGTACGGCGCAGCCGTCACTGGCCGCTGCTCGGGCCTACCCACCGAAAACTACGCGGAAATCGTCTCGGCAATGACTGACGGATCCACCAAGTGGGTATTCTACCAGGATAACTGCAAGCCGTTCCCGGCTGTTCCCAAGCTCAACACGCTGCGGTACTTCGCGACGTCGCTGGCGAAAGCAGGGTTCACGAACGCCAAGGGGCTGGATTTCTCGCTGACCAAGGCATCGCCCATCAGGAAGGCGTTCCCGGGTTTTCGGAGCTGCCCGACGAAGCGGGGCGGCCCGAGAAAGGTGAATTTCAACTCGTACATGAATCTTTTCAACATCGACAGGCCAGCGGACAAACCCATTACAAGCATCCTCACGTACAAGTTTAAGCCGGGCAAGTCTTCGACAAATCCAGCTTCTGTAGCCAGTGTCATGAACACCAGCAGCAGCAGCAGCAGCAGCAGTAGTGACAAAACCAGCAGCAGCAGCATCGGAGACAGCTGGGTAATGGCGACTGCAGCAGAGGATGACGAAAGCAGCAAATTGTTCGTTCTTCAGTCGTCAGAGAACGCGGATCAGCCGCTCGTGCGAAATTCAGCGACGGATCAAAGCCATTGGACGCCAGAGCTGGCGAGGGAAATGAGTCCGGGTTATGTTAGGGCGTTGGCGAAAAGCAGACGAGCTCGAGGGAGGATTCCTCCGCGTGTAGGAATCAGGGTGCTGCCGAAAGCTGTCTAGCGAATGAGGTTGCAGTTAGAAATCAGGATGCGGTTTGGGCTCCAGAGCTTAGAGGCGTGTTCTGATAACTACAGAAAGAGACTGATGTAGGTACAACGAACATATATTCATGTTTATTACTCATACTCGTCTCTTTCCATGCATGCTAGACGTTCATTTTCTAACTACACATAATTAGCTACAGTAATCAAAAGCCTTTGTCTCCCAGCCAAGCCGCATAGAAAAAATCCACCCAATTGTCCGGCAGCCCGGGCAGGCATGGGTGGAGGCAGTCCTGGCTGGCCGTGCCCTGCGACCCAATCATGGCGTCGGCACGTGCGAGAGACGGATGTGTGATGTCCAGGAATCGAACCCGCGACTGCTTGCGGCCGAATATCTGCTTCTGCGTGCGGAACCAGATCTTGCTCTGGGCGTTCTTGGAGCGCAGGTAGGCCACCTGGGTACAACGGCAAGAACAAGCAGGGGATCGGGCATAGGGGGGGAGCGGAAGGGGAAGAAGGGAGAAGGAAGCAGGGGAGATGGGGTGTGATGTCCAGGAATCGAACCCGCAAGTTCCTGCACCCGAATATCTGCTTCTGCGTGCAGAATCAGATCTTGCTTTGGGCGTTCTTGGAGCGCAGGTAGGCCACCTGGAAGCCTGAGAACAGGTAATGGGGTGGGTAGATGAGAAGGGGGAGAACACGTGAGGGGATGGGAAGATGGGAAGGGGGAGAACAGGTAAGGGGACAGAGTTCTGGCATCTGACCAGCGCGGAGGGACAGAGAGGAAGTAAACTGCGTAGCATGCACACCCATAGCACATATAGGCTTGCATAAAACACATTTACATACATGGTCGGGGGGGCTGATTTTGACGGTGTTCTGGCAGCCGGCCAGGCGGGGAGGAGCAGAGAGAAAGTATGCCACGTAGCGACCGCCACGCCTGGAGGGCTTGCGGCTCAGACGCTGGCGAACCGCGTTCATGGCACCCCTGGAAGGGCGAGGCGAGGCGAGGCGAGGGTGAGGAGAGGGCAAGGGAAGGGTAAGGGGAAAATGTGAGGGTAAGGGGAAGCTGGAGGGCTTGCGGCTCAGCCGCTGCCGCACGGCGTTCATGACATCCCTGGAATAGGGAGGCGAGGCGAGGGGGGGGGAGGCGAGGGGAGGCGAGCAAACGAAGGGTAAGGGGAGAGGCGAAGAAAGAGAGGGGTAAGGGAAGGCAAAGAACAAAATGTTAAACGTGGTGCATCAAACTTCTCGATTACAAGTACTGCATACTTCTTACTAGCGTCTGGTCTACAAGCACGAAGTCACGTGTAAGTGCCAAACATGTTCAGGGTTTCGGGTTCCAGCATCTGCCACTTGCGGGTGATGAAAAACCCAGACTACCCTCCCTCATCTCCCTGATTAATACCCCATACTACCATCCCCATTACAGGTACACACTCACGTGTACGCGTCGAACGTGTTGGGCTGGGGGTCTAGCATCTGCCACTTGCGGCTGGTGAAGAAGCGGCGGAGCCATTTGTCTGCATTCGGCCAGTGGGTGGCAGACTGCAGCAGCACCAGGTGCACGTGCGGCAGCAGCAGCGTCCAGTTGGGGTCCGGTTGAAAGAGGTTCACTGCGGTGTCGCCCAGTGCCGGGTTCTGGATCTTGAGCCTTTTCAGAACCTGGATGAGAGAGGGGAAGAGTGGGGGGAAGTAGAGGTTCAACGGAGGAAAGTGGGAGGGGAAAAGGGGATGAGGGGGGGAGGGGGAAGGGGGGGATAGAGGAGGGGGAGCTTAGCAATAGAGGCGAGGGAAGAAGCGAGGGAGCAACAGAGCGTGTAACGTGGTGCACTGAGAATGGGCATTTCCATTTTAATCCTATGTTAGCGTCTGTGACTCCGTATTCGTCCACCACCCACGTGGTCTGCTTGGCTGTCTAAGCTGCCCTTGCTCGTGGCAATTCCGGAGTCCAGTCCAGACCCAGTCACTCGGACCGAAAACCGTACCTCAGCATATAGCCTGAGTGACTGGGTCTATACGGTTTTCGACCTCAGCATATGCTGAGGTCGAAAACCGTACCTTGAAAACCGTACCTCGAAGACCGTACCTTGGACAGGTGTATTTTCAGTTTGAGTCAGCTCAAAATACTCGTGGCAAGTCCGGAGTCCAGGCCCAGTCACTCAGAATATGCGCTGAGGTCAAACCCTCGAAGTCCGTACCTTGGAGTCCGTGCTGAAGTCCATGAGGAAGGGGCTCCACACGTGGATGAGCGTGACAGCGAATTCGTCCACCACCCACGTGGTCTGCTTGAACCGGCTGTCGTAGCTGACCTTGCGCGCGGGCGACGCGCGGTGCACCTGGCACAGGAACGCCGGGAAGAAGCCCTCCCACATTAGCGAGTCTCCCGCGAAGAGAATGTTCCTGTAACGGGGACGGGGTGCAGCGGCACAGGTCACTTTTTTAAAATATGGAATTACGATTCTTATTTTTAAAAGCTGCACGCCACAGCTGTACGATTATATATATATATATTTTTTTTTATTTTTTTTTTACGTGCAAGCCGTTGACGAGAACGTGGGCGATAGCGGGGGACTGAGGCTCACTTGTTTCGCATCTTCTCGAGAAAGTTGCGCGCGTCGAATCGGAGGGGCTGTGCGCCGCACTCGTTGGCCCTCCAAGAATATCCCTGGGGGAGGGGGAGGGGGGGGGAATGTCATCAGCACGGGGTAGAAAGGGGAGATATCGTCAGCACGGGAAAGGGGAGATATCGTCAGCACGGGAAAGGGGAGATATCGTCAGCACGGGAAAGGGGAGATATCGTCAGCACGGGAAAGGGGAGATATCGTCAGCACGGGAAAGGGGAGATATCGTCAGCACGGGAAAGGGGAGATATCGTCAGCACGGGAAAGGGGAGATATCGTCAGCACGGGAAAGGGGAGATATCGGTGGCATGAGACAGAAAAGGGCCATGTCGTTGGCACGGGATAGGATCGAAGGGCCGTGTCGTTGACACAAGATATGCTCAAAGGGTGATGCTGTTGACACGGGGGACCGAATTGCGGCACAGCAAAAACGGTACCCCGTGTTGCGAGACGGTACCCTGGCACCTCTCTGAACGGCCACTGGCGGACCTTGCATGGCAGCGCAGACCTTTCTCGATACGCTGTTGTCTCGAGACAGGTAAGACAAGCTGTCGACGCCTTTGCGACGGGACTGGCCACTCTTGCTGCGTCGACTCACTGACTGATTATGCGTTGACTCGGTTTTACGCGGCCGAAATCGGTTGAACCGGCTGTCTACAACCTATATCTGAGTTGACTCGAACTGAACCGCGTTGACTTTGACTCACCATCCAGTCGCTGTTGGGCCGTGAGTAGCGCGAGCCCAAGCAATTCGTGGTCGTCGCGACCTCCTGCCATAATATCACAGGGAAAGAGAGGAGGGGCGGCGAAGGGCGGCAAAGGGCGGCGATGGGCGGCGATGGGTGGGGGTTTGATTCGTTGCGAGTGTGATTGCAACAGCTCGGTGGTATGCAAACCGGAGCTCACAACCGGCATGGGATACTCGGAGCGCAACCTACGCACCTTGAGATGTGGACATGTCTGCTCGTCGTACACGGGTCGGTTATTATCGAGCACCCACGTCCATTTTTTAGGCGCCTCAAATACCGGCATAGGTTACTCGGAGCCCAATCTACACACCTTGAGATGTGGGCATGTATGTTCATCGTACGTGGGTCGAACTTTGAATCGACTCAACAATCTACACACCTTGAGATGTGGGCACGTCTGCTCGTCGTACGCGGGTCGGTTACTATCGAGCACCCACGTCCCCGTTGTAAGGCTGCAGCCGCGTTTACCCCGCACCAGCCGCATCGACCTACGGGCTTGCGCGGATGCTGTTTCATTCCCCTCCGCCGCACCACGCGGAACAGTCGAATAGCCCTCTCCGAACGCCGCTGCTGCGTCGCTAGCCCAGTCACCGTGCGACGTCGCCGAAGCGTCCATCTCGCGTGCGAACGACAGTTTTTTCTCTTCGAAAGCCCGCCTGAGCGCGTCAGCGGGACCAGACCCTCGGTTCGCCCTCGTCGACATGGACATGTTGAGCGGCAATTGCATGGCATGCCATGCGGTCGCTGAATGCAACGACGCGAGGAGCAAGAGAATCAGAACGGAGCTGGCAGTCAAGGGATGAATGAGGGGATTATAGAAGCCGTTTTGCGCTCGCCATCTCTGGACTAATGGCGCGGCCTGGCGAGATAAGCCGATCATCGTCGTGAAGGTTCAAGAGTTAAAGGACGAACAAACTTGATCTTCTCTAATTCGTAGCAGATAGATTCTAAAAGGTTCTAATCTCCTCCGTCAGAGACTCCTCTTGAACGGTGTAGGAAGGCTATATGGTTGGGGAGTCGTCTACGACTCTGGGTGGTATATTGCTCAATGATCACGTTGTCCCTGCCTCTAGAGAGGTTGGTGTTGTCGATCGAGAAGACGCCTGAATGAATTTGTGAGGAGGAGCCGACCAGAGATGGTGGGGAAACAAGGGAGGAGAAGGGGCGGCAGAAGCGCGATGCTCGATCGAACGAAAAGCGCAGGTAGTAGGTACTGCGGAAGGAACCCGCAGTACAGCTCTGGATGAAATGAAAGGTGAGCACAGCAGAGTGGGTGCCAATGGGAAAAGGAAGAAGGGTGGGTGGTGCAGGAGAGGCGAATTTGCATTGCATGCTGGCGGACTTGAATAAGGCTGGGGGTGAGGCGAGGCTGGCTGGCAGAAGGGCGAATTTGCATTGCGTGGAATGCGACGCGATTTCGGGCACCGACTTCCCTATTTGCAGGCACCATCAAACCATCCCCGTGGCGTTGGATTCTGCCCCCCGGGGCCCAGGGTACCGAATCGCGATAGGTAAATCCAGGGCTCGATGAGGCCAATTGCGGCGCGGTGGTGTGATTTTGGCCGAGCGTCAACTTTTGGCTCGGGATAGCAGCCTTTTAGGTTCTGCACCCCGCAAACCTAGTTCCCAAGCAACCACTAACCTTCATGTCTCCCAACAGAGACAAACAGGCTCCGCCACGTGGATCTCCGAACAATTTCCTGGCCGTGGATCTACTTCCCAATAAAGAGGGATTCAAAACAGTCACTTCAGCTCAAGTTCGGTGCGAAGCGCGAACCTTGGGAACCTTCCCCAAGCCTCATTGGGCTTACAAAGTTGGTGGAGGCTGACTTGCAAAAAGAAGTACAATTATGAGTGCACATACAGTAAAGTTTCAATCGGAGAAGTGTTAAAATGGATGTATTAAATATTCAAGGCATGGATTGAGGTTGACGGACGAGTAAGGCACGTATAGGTTCATGAGGATGAAATCATGGGTTCCCACGGTACAGGCTCACTGGGTAGGCAGGGCTAGGTAGGAAGAAGTGTTGAAGAACCACTGGAGGCCAAAAATGAGATTTTCACTGCACAACTTCAACGTTCGTAATCAAAACTGTGCAAACTCCAAGGCATTCCCATCGGGATCACGGCAAAACACAGCTGGCCGACCAGACTGGCTCATAGTGTAAGGAATCCCTGCATTCCAATCACAATCGGCATGGAGAGGAGGGAGAAATTCATGACAATGCGGGTTAGGACCTCGAAAGCTACGTACCACAAGGGGGGCGACACGACACGACACCACCCTACTGTTAACAACACACAATGGAAGCATAGTATCCCTTTGTAAACCATGCTGACCACTGTGTTTCATTTCATCCCTTCCCAATTTACACCATCCCATTCCATCCCACAGCTCCATTACGCCCTCATTTTATGCATACCATGCCATGCCACGTCATGCCACATCATCACCTGCTCTATCCAGGGCAGCCTGTAGCGGCGCCACGTCAGCAACCTCAATGCACGTGTGGCGGTCCCGGCCTCCATGCTCCGGTCTGCCAGATGTCGGATCAGGATTGGGCAGCACCATGAGGTGGATCATGCCGCCCCTGCTGCCCTCCCCTTGGCCAATCCAGAGCCACTTGCCGCCATATGGCAGCTTCTGATTGGGTCGCGAGTCATTCACCTCAAGACCTGGGAGTGGGTTTGAGGAGAGGGGTGGATATGAAGGGGTGACGGAGCATGAAAGACATGCGGTAGGTCAGAGTGATTCGAGTCGAGAAGCTGTGGTAGGGGAGAGAGGGTACAACCGTTGTCTCTCAATCCGCTACAGAGGATGGCACTGCTCTTCATTCCACTCTGCTCTGCCCCACCACACTTACTGTCTCACCACACTCTCTTCCCCACCACGCTCACTGCCCCACTACTCTCACTGCCCCACCACACTTACTCTCCCTCCACCCTCACTGCGCCACCACACTCGCTGCCCCACCCCACTCACTGCCCCACCCCACTCACTGCCCCACCCCACTCACTGCCCCACCCTACTCACTGCCCCACCACACTCGCTGCCCCACCCCACTCACTGCCCCACCCCACTCACTGCCTCACCACACTCACTGCCCCACCCCACTCACGGCCCCACCCCACTCACCGAGCACGCCGCAGTAGAAGTCCAACGCCTTATCCAAATCCTCGCACAGTATCCCCACATGGTGTAACCCGATAAACGCAGAAGCAGGCTCTGGCGAAGCAGGGATGTGATGAGAGGAGCGGGGGGGAGGGGGGGAGGAAAAAAGGAGAATGGAGGCAAAAAGGAGAATGGAGGCAAGGACATGGGGAAGAGAGGAGGCAATAGGGGCGAAGGAGGAGGAGCGATGGGCGGAATGGAGGGCGGAAGGCGCAAGGGCTTATGAAATGTAAGGGATGAGGTCAGCCCTATGGCGGAATGAGGTTTGCCCCAGAGAAATTTGGGAAGAATGAAACTCGTCCAAGTCGACTGAGCATTCCGCAAGCCTGTGGACGTAGTTGTATCCGTACGTAAGCACATTCTGCGTACAAGGACAAAGTCCGAACGATCT
The DNA here is from genome assembly GCA_027943415.1 of Closterium sp. NIES-67. Lineage (NCBI taxonomy): Eukaryota > Viridiplantae > Streptophyta > Zygnematophyceae > Desmidiales > Closteriaceae > Closterium > Closterium sp. NIES-67. Next base: position 32,092 of record BQMB01000524.1, on the reverse strand, counting down.
CCTCATCCTTTCGCGCATTCCGCAAGTCCATTTTTGAGGCGCCTAAAAAGTAGTCCATTATGGGCCTAGCTGTATCCGTTTTCCCCCGGCCACTCACTGCTACTAGCCTCGGAAACTACTGGCGTGGCAGCGTCCGATTGGCTCGCACTCGTCGCTACAGCAACAGCCCACCGGCTTCCCAAGAATCTGCACCCGTCCCTTTGTGGCGGATAGTCTCTGAGCCACTGGCAGGGTTCCACCGGCGAATCTGAGCGGAAGTGGCGAAACTGGCGAAATCGGCGAAAGCTTGGACTCTGCGGGGAAGTTAAGGAGGGGTTATCGAGGGATAATGCGCTGCGAGTGGTAGATGGCGGCTGGGGCGACCTCAACGTTAGTATCGTTTGAGTTGCGTGACACGTGGTGGGTGCAGGCGGGCAGAGCGCCATTGTCGGAGAAGGATTGTCCAAGAAGCTACTCAATTCTCCAAGCGCAGAATGAAACAATGGCGGACAGGTGGGTACTAAAATTTGGGACCAAACCATGAGACGAGACATTATCGAGGATATTTTCCCCTCAGAATTTGGAGGAAGATTCATCCTAGTCTGCTAGAAGGTAAGATTATACCAATAAGACCATCACTGTTTCATTTGGCTCAGCGAAGCAATTTTAAATTTACGCGTTTCCATTCGACAGTATATTGGGGATTTTTTGGCATTCACCCAATTTGCACTGATAAAAGGTGAGAAATACGTTGGGAGGGAGATGAAAGCACTACAGACGAAGTAACCCTTGTAGCGGAGCACCCCCAAGCGCAACCCACCCGAGCCTCTTCGGCTGCTCCTCCCCTCTCTTGATCTCGACAAGCCCTAAACTAAGCCCCACAGAAACCTCGCCCCGTTTCACCCCGCTACCCTCGTTTCAACCCTAGTTTCTCTGCTCGTTGATCTCGTTACCTGGTCGTTACCTGGACTATCGGCCAGCTCGCGCAAGGATTTCCCAGCCATGGCGGCTGTGGAAGAGCCCGTGCAGGCCAATGGCGGCGCCGCGCCGGAAGATCCGGTAAGCTATTCGCGAGATGGCTGGTCGATTTTCGCGACAGGTGTTGGCGGTAGACAGGGAGCTCCTAGCTTCCGCTCCGTGGTCTCTTCCCTCCTTTCCTCAGCTGTTCGTCGATCGAGGGGTGAGACAGAATCGTTTAGGGTTGGACCAATTTGTTGAGCTGAGCATCTCGTCTTTCCGGGCTGAGCATATCGTCAGCGGGTACTCTTTCCGGGCTGAGCATATCGTCAGCGGGTACTCTTTCCGGGCTGAGCATATCGTCTTTCCGGGCAGTTAGCTTCCTCCAATTAGTTTCTAACTCACGGCCTAGTCCCCCCCGCGTTTTCCTAGTCGCGCTAGAAGGCTCGTGCTGTCCGCCATTTCCCGTATTGGCGCGAAGCCTCTCCAACTGTGGTCCCGTTTTTTTTGTTTCTGGTTTGCTTTTCTCTATGTCTCCCCCCTCCCAACCCTCCAACACCCCCCACCCCCGCACTCCCCCCCCCCCCGGGCGCGCAATTTGAGGATTGCGGAACGGCGAATTCCCCGGAAGGGCGAAACCCTGTAATTCCACCGTTGCCTCCCCCTATCTCCCCCTCCAACCCTCCTTCCCATCTCCCCTCCTCAATCCCCCCCCTCCCCTCCCTCCCCCCTTCAGGCTATTAACGGGGAGGTTCAGGCGCGCGATTGGGGGACGGCGGAAGAGCAAGCGGCGCGCGGGCGTGCGCCGATTAAGAAGGAGTACCTGATGCCGCCAGGTGGCAGAAAGGGATTGGCCGCGGCGGGCGAAACGGGGAAGGCGGGGGAAGCGAAAGAGGGCGGGGAGGGGCAGGGGGGAGAAGGCGGAAAGGGGAAGGCGGAAAAGGGGAAGGCGGAGCAGAGGCTGAGTCACCGCGCGCTGAAGAAGCAGCGGAAGCAGGTGGGGGGCTTTCGTTCCGGATGCGCATAGAGCTGTTCATTCCGTCACATCTCCCCATCTTCCCCGTATTCCCCCGTCTCCCCCCGTCTTGCCCCTGTCTTGCCCCTGTCTTCCCCGTATTCCGCCGTATTCCGCCGTATTCCGCCGTATTCCGCCGTATTCCGCCGTATTCCGCCGTATTCCGCCGTATTCCCCCGTTTCTCCCGTTTCCCCGCCTTCTATCACTTCCCTCCTCCCTCTTCCGCCGAAACCCTTCCACCGTCTAGCTTCCGTCCTCTCGTTTTCTCCCCTCTCGCCTCCCTCCCCGATTCTCCCTCCCTTGTTCTCCCTCCTTTATTCTCCTTCCCTTGTTCTCCCTCCTTTATTCTCCCTCCCTTGTTCTCCCTCCTTTATTCTCCCTCCCTTGTTCTCCCTCCTTTATTCTCCCTCCCTTGTTCTCCCTCCTTTATTCTCCCTCCCTTGTTCTCCCTCCTTTATTCTCCCTCCCTTGTTCTCCCTCCTTTATTCTCCCTCCCTTGTTCTCCCTCCTTTATTCTCCCTCCCTTGTTCTCCCTCCTTTATTCTCCCTCCCTTGTTCTCCCTCCTTTATTCTCCCTCCCTTGTTCTCCCTCCTTTATTCTCCCTCCCTTGTTCTCCCTCCTTTATTCTCCCTCCTTTATTCTCCCTCCCTTATTCGCCCGCCCCTCCCTTGCTCCAGGCCCTCGCGACTCAGCCGTGCAACACTGTAGCGCGTACAGGCGACCCGGCCTCGTGTCCGTTTGGCGACACGTGTCGCTTCAGCCACGACCTAGAGATCATCCGCGCGCAGCTGCCGCCCACCCTGGAAGGCACCTGCCCCTTTGCCGCCCTCCGCCGCCCCTGTCCTTTCGGCCTGGCTTGTCGTTTCCGGGACGAGAAGCACGGGAAGATTCCAGGAAGCGGCGCAGATGGAGCAGAGGGAGGGGAAGCGGGGGGGGGGAAGGGGAAGGGAGAGGGGGAAGGTGCGGGGAAGAAAGGGGAGGATGCTGAAGGGGGAGAGGGGAAGGAGGTGGGGGAGAAGGGGGGTGAGAAGGGGAGTGAGGTGAGGTACCCAGGAGAGGTCAATATGCTGGATAAGGGACTGCAGTCTAAGCTGTGGAAGAGACAGGTGGACATGCCCAGAGCCGTTGATGCGCTTCAACGGATCGGATGGACGGTGAGATTTGGACGTCAGAGTTTGGGACTCGACTTGCAGGGTTTGGAGGTTTGAGGCTTATGGGGCTGAGTCTCTTCCGTGCTCCATACCAGCCCCTCTTTAGAGTCATTCTTCTCTCGTTACAATGTCACACGATAGGTATTGGGGCTTAGTCACGTCCCTGTTTGATACCAACCGCTCTTTCCTTCACAATGTGTCCGTTAGTCGTCTAATATACCATCCCGCACCATTTCTCATTTGCTTGTTCCCCCCCCTCCCCCTCTCCCCCCTCCCCCTCCCCCCGCCCTCTTCCCGCTTACGTCTCCTGCCAGCGCAAGGTGAAGCCTAAAGGCGAGGCGAGTCTCGTGCCGGACCCCGGCCTTCTCTTCTCGTCTCTCCTCATCTCCCTTGCTGCTTTCCTTTCCTCTCAATCCCCCTCCGCCCCATCGTCGCCTGCCAGCGCAAGGTGAAGCCCAGAGGCGAGGCGAGTCTCATGCCGGATCTAGATGAAAACGCGGAGGGGGAGGAGGAGGGGGAGGAGGGGGAGGGGGGGGAGGAGGGGGAGGAGGGGGAGGAGGGGGAGGAAGCTGAGGGGGGGATGGGGGAGGTTGACAGGGAGGGGCGGAGGAAGGGCGCACTAGCAGCTGCGGCTACAGCCGCTGAAGAGACAGCAGCAGCAGTAGCTACAGCCGCCAAGGGTGCGGCTGTAGCAGCTGGGGGGGCGGCTGCAGCAGCAGCAGCAGGGGCAGCAGCAGAGGTGGTGAAGGAAGGGATAGGGGCCATAGGGAAAGAACAAGAAACGGATAAAGAGGCAAAGGTGGGGGATGATAAAGAGCTCCGTCTCCCCTCCCGAGAGAAAAAGCCCGTCGATTTCAAGGGTAAACTGATCGTCGCGCCGCTGACCACCGTGGGTAATTTACCCTTCCGCCGCGTGTGCTGCTCGTTCGGCGCGGACGTGACTATAGGCGAGATGGCGATGTGCGCCAATCTGCTACAGGGGCAGGCGTCGGAGTGGGCTCTGCTGAGGCGGCACGAGAGCGAGAAGTGCTTTGGCGTGCAGCTCTGTGGGCCGCACCCTGATATGGTCGCCAAGGCCGCTGAACTCGTGGCTGAGAACTGCCAGGTGCGTTCTAGGGAGAGTGTGGGTAGAGTGTGAGGGCGAGTGAGTTTTTTAGGGAGAACTGCCAGGTGCGTTCTCAAAAAAGTCCTTCTAGGGAGAGGCTGGGTAGAGTGTGAGGGCGGGGTTGGATAGGAGTGCTGCTGTGCGGGCCCCACCCTGATATGATCGCCAAGGCTGCTGAGCTCGTGGCTGAGAACTGCCAGTTGCGTTTTAGCAAGAAAAGAGGGGGGGAAGGCGGGGGGCAGGGGGGGCGGGGGGGGCGGGGGGGGCGGGGGGTTCTACACTGAGGGCGGGGTTGGATAGGAATGCAACTGTGCGGGCCGCACCCGGATATGGTCGCCAAGGCTGCTGAGCTGGCGGCTGAAAACTGCCAGGTGGGTGGGAAGTGAGCGAAGGGCGGGTTAAAGCTGTGCTCTCCTCTCGTTCCTCCTCTCCTCTTCCACCCCTTTTCTCTCTCCTCTCTCTCCTCCCTGCCACAGCCCCCCCAAACACTGGTCCCTCCATGATTCTCTGCATCATGCACCTTCTCACTCCACGCCCCTCACTCCACGCCTGTTGTTTGCTCCCCTCAGGTCGATTTTGTCGATCTTAACGTTGGCTGCCCGATTGACATTGTGGTTAACAAGGTAAGCCCCCTCGATATCTGCTATCTTTAGCGCACACTGCACTAGCGCTTTCCACCCCTGTCAGTGTGCGTCTTTATCACACTCCACCCCTCTGTCTCAGTGTGCGTCTTTATCACACTCCATCCCCCTGTCTCAGTGTGCGTCTTTATCACACTCCATCCCCCTGTCCAATTGAACACCAGATAGGTGCCATTGTGTGAATACGTGGCAGCAACTTGCGTGATGACACCTGTGTAAAATGTAGAGTGCTTGTAAAAACAAACTCTTGGAATTAAAAAATAGGTGGTAACCGGTTTCGGCTTGAAGCCTTCTTCAGACCACAGAGTCCTAAGGAAAACAAGCACTACTTATAGGCCAAGAAGATGTCGCCCAAGATTCGCCTCGCGTGGGAGAACCGTCGCGGGGAAAATGGGGACGCAAAAAACGAAATAAGCAACAAACAGTAAAACTCTACTGTAGATTAGCACTTATGAGCAGAAACTAAAACGCTTCCGATTCTCTTCGGCAGCCTCCACGCGATAATAGCTCTCCTTGAAGCGAAAGTGTCGTGTGACAAAGTAACGAGGTGACTTTTGAGTCGACTCAAAAGTCACCTCAGTGTGCGTCTTTATCACACTGCGCATATGTGTCACACTCCACCCCCCTTTTCCTTTACCAGCTGCAACACATCTCCTCCCTCGCCTCTTCTTCCCCCGCCTCTTCCTCCCTCGCCTCATGAGAAGCACATCAGGAGACACCACTTCCTATCCTCCCCCCCACCCTCCCAGGGCGCACCGTTTGGAGCAGGTGGTGCTGTGAAGTCCACCTCGCCAGTGCTTCCCACGTCTGTGTTGATCCTTTCCCCCTCCCCTCCTTCCCTCCCAGGGCTCGGGGTCCTCTCTCCTGCGCAAGCCGCAGCGGCTGGAGCAGGTGGTGCGAGCTGCATCGCTTGCACCTCACGCGTTGGTAGTACCCCCCTACCCCCTTACCCCCCCCCCCCCCCCCCCCCGCTCCCCTCTCTCCCCCATCTGCCCCTTACCTCCTTCCCTCCCAGGGCTCGGGGTCCTCTCTCCTGCGCAAGCCACAGCGGCTGGAGCAGGTGGTCCGAGCTGCATCGCTTGCAATTGACGTGCCGCTCACTGTCAAGGTGCGTGGTGGCGGTGTGCAGGTGGGTGGAGGTGGTTGGAGGTGAGTCAAGGTGAGTCAAGGTGGGTGGAGGTGGTTGGAGGTGGGTCGAGGTGGGTGGAGGTATCAAGGTGCGTGCAGTTTTCCAAATTCTTTTGACGCAATACAGGTGCAAGTTTTTGTTTGCTGTTAATGTACGTCGGGTTTCTTTTCTGTTAGTGGTACCCCTGACAAACCAACTCCCCCCTCCCTTCTCCTGCCTCTGCTCCTGCTACAGATGCGAACTGGATACGCTGAGGGGCACAACGTGGCCCACCGCTACATCCCGCACCTGCTGGACTGGGGCGCTACAGCCGTCACCCTGCACGGCCGCACTCGCCAGCAGCGCTACAGCCGGCTGGCCGACTGGGAGTACATTGGGGAATGCGCCTCAGTCAAACCGGCAGGGCTGCAGGTACAGTGCTACAGGTGCAGTCAAACCAGCAGGGCTGCAGGTACAGTGCTACAGGTGCAGTCAAACCAGCAGGGCTGCAGGTACAGTGCTACAGGTGCAGTCAAACCAGCAGGGCTGCTGCAGGTACAGTGCTACAGGTGCAGTCAAACCAGCAGGGCTGCAGGAGGTACAGTGCTACAGGTGCAGTCAAACCAGCAGGGCTGCTGCAGGTACAGTGCTACAGGTGCAGTCAAACCAGCAGGGCTGCTGCAGGTACAGTGCTACAGGTGCAGTCAAACCAGCAGGGCTGCAGGTAGGCGATAGGCCTAAGGTTGCATCTTTTCTCTCTCAAGTGCGTACCTTTTTCTATCCCAAATGTCCTCCTTCACTGTGGATTCCTTCTTCTGTCCTGTTGTCCCTTCCTGCCTCTGCCTGCAGTTCATAGGCAACGGCGATGTGTTGGCATACACGGATTGGAACCAGCACACGGCCAATGGGAGCGCGACAGCTGTCGATTCGTGCATGCTGGCCCGTGGTGCGCTCATCAAGGTGAGTAATATGCTGCGCGGCACTTATTGATCATTGAGACGAATTTTTAGGCGCCTCAAAAATCAAGGTGAGAGTCTTATGCTGTGCGGCGTATTGATTATTGAGGTTAACCCAAAGAGACAGTGATGCGACCCTCATGAGTTTGCTGACTGCAGCATTCTATAAGGAGCTCAACAGTGCAAGATTTTTTCTCTCTTCCCCTTCCTTTCTCTCTCTTCCCCTTCCTTTCTCTCTCTTCCCCCAGCCGTGGCTACTGACAGAGATCACGGAGCAGCGCCACTGGGACATCTCAGCTACAGAAAGACTGGACATGCTGCGCTCGTTCACGCGCTACGGGCTGCTGCACTGGGGCTCCGACTCTAGGGGCGTGGAGACCACAAGGCGCTTCCTGCTGGAGTGGCTGAGCTACCTGCACCGCTACGTACCCGTGGGGCTGCTGGACATGGTGCCTCAGCGCATCAACTGGCGGCCACCGGCCTTTTACGGGCGGAACGACCTCGAGACACTCTTTGGGTCGGACCAACCGCAGGATTGGGTGAGTATTCCCCCCTTCTTCCTCTCTTTCCTTGCAAGACAAGGGGTTTGATTGGGCTTGTGGGTAGAAGAGATGGGAGAGGGGCGAAACTCCTGGCGCCCTGCTGGAGTGGCTGAGCTACCTGCACCGCTACGTGCCGGTGGGGCTGCTGGACATGGTGCCTCAGCGCATCAACTGGCGGCCACGGGCCTTTTACGGGCAGAACGACCTTGAAACACTATTCGGGTCTGACCAGCCCTTCTTCCTCTCCTTCCTTCCTCTCCGCCCTCCCCCCCTCCTCCTCTCCCCCCCCCTCTCTGCTGCTTGCATTGCTGTGCTTGGCTCTGTGTGCTCTGCTCCTTGTGCCATCGTGCTCCCTGCTTTCCTTCCATACCTTCCGTCTTATCTTGTGCTCCTTTTATGTGTCACCCCACCTGCTTTACCTTAACCAGGTCAAGATATCTGAAATGCTGTTGGGCCCTCCACCTCCGAGCTTCCGTTTTGTTCCAAAGCACAAGTCCAACTCATATGACGCTGCTGAGAATGGTTGATTTGCAGCTGTGTGCACGCCTCCCAAGTTTTTTTTTTTAGCTGTCATCTGGATTTTTTCAGTCAGTATTATTCCTTTGACATTTCAAGATTCCAGAAGTCGGCTTCCGGGGCTTCTAATACCATACACTTCCATCGGGCTGTGTTCTAGTGTATCTGTCGAAATATAGTTAAGCGAGAAGTCAAAATAGTGAAGGCGGGTCCAACTCGAAAGGGCCCAAACGTCCGTTTTTTGCGACTAAGGGACAAACTGCGACGGGGCAGAGGGTACACTGTCGAGAAATGCGAGCAGGGGAAATTGAGCGAGAAGAGGCAGTTACCTGATTGGTTGACGGGAAACACATGACGTACGATGGGAAACGTGGCTCAGGAAAAATCCCAAGCAGCGCACCACCTGTCGCCCAGGCCCCACTGCCTGTAAGCTGCACCAAATGGGCCCAACTCGAATTTCAAGTTGGACCGAGGTGCACTACTCCGGCAAAAACGAGGCTGGGCCCCGATTGGTCGAAATGCTAACTGCGCGAATCTGTGGTCGTAAAATCTATCGCCAGTGCGAAATGTCGCAAGTGCAATTCGATTTCGTGGCCTACGGCTTGATATAAAACGCGGGCTGCTGCCCACCCCTCCAAAAACATATTCACTGTTGGGTCGTTTCTAGTTGGGCCCAACTAGAAAGAGGGGTCACTATTATAACCTCTCGCTTTAAAGCATCCGCCCAAATGTAGAAGCTGGCTAAACGAATCGCCTCTCAAGTGCGTCACCCCCACCATTATCAGACTGGGCGCCGCTAAACACGGCGGGAAATCCATCACTCGATCCTGCGCTCCTATCAGCGTTCAGCAAGTTTCCTTATGAACCTGAGAATAGACATTTGCCGCCGTTTCCTGCCTTGAACGCGCCGCGAATGTCCCAACCTGGCCCCCTGGATTGTTGGGTCTCAGGATTTCTGCTGAATGCACGGCGAGCTTCTCGCGCATGATTCCAAACTGGAGGTTTCAAGGATGGGAGTTTTCGCAACATCTGCGATTCGCGCGAACTTCAGGTGCATGCTTCCGCGAAACGATAGCTCATGAAGCGTAACCGTTTCGCAACAGGATGCAAGGAAACCCTTTCCCCTGACGACAACATGGTTACGGCCGATGATTTCTGTTTTCGCCATGGCGTTTCTGCTCCGCCAAATTTGGAGGAGTCCATGGTCAAGAACTATACCACACATCCCATCCCATCCCATGCACGCACGCACCCAATACTGTACCATATATCCCGCACATCCCTCCCATCCCTTCCCCATGCTACACATGCCGTACAATTTCGTGTTTGCCAGCTTCTGCTCCTCAACTCATCCTCTCCCAGCTCACCTCACTCGTTCATTCTTCAGCATTTAGAGTCACCATTCCGCCACATTTCATATCAGACCACTCGCAAATTAGCTCTGCTTGACGCAATAGCAGTTAGTAGTTTTCTTCAGAAACCAGCCATCGGCCGAATTCTCTGGGAGGTACAGCTCATAATCACCATGGCACGGCTGGTCCTTTTCGCGCTTCTCGTATTCTTCGCGACGTTCGTCGCCGACGCGTCGCCAGGCAAGCCCCTTTTCTTCCCTCATGCATATTTTCGCCTCGTCGCAACCCCGAATCGTCCACGCAGCGAAAGAAGGAAAAAAAGAAACATTCCTTCCTCTACTTCCACACCGTTCAGTCGTTGAATCCCTTTCGTCGTTCTCACCGTCGTCGTCTTTCGGCCTTTCGCTCCCCTTCGCCCTCCACTCCCGTCCACACCAGCTGACGGCACCAATTTCGTCGCGCCGATCCTTCGCAGCGATGCGCAGCTGCGCCACCCGCAAGGTACGGCGCATCACCCGCAAGGGGCGGCGCATCACCCTCAAGGGGCGGCGCTCTCTGCTCAATTCCTCGAGTCCTTTCGAGTCGAGACCCTCCCATCTTAATGCCTTTTGTTCTACGTATTTTGACGAGCCAGGAAGTATTAATCTGTTGCACTCCCACTGGTCGCTGTGCAGCTTCCAGAAACCGCCGGTCGCTCATGATCAACGCGACTCCGAAGCGCGACACGCCGTGCGCCTCGAGAATGACGTGGTGGAACCAGACGGGTTACACCGGCGCGAAGTGGGTGACGTGGCTTCCTAACCCCACAAACGGCTGCCTCAACTTCCCGTCCGCCTACTACCCGTCGACGACGTACGGCTCGATCAAGATCGAGTGGTACGCGCCGACGGACGCGATGAAGAGCGACTGGTACTTCGTCACGTGCAAGCTGGTAAGCAGTGCAGAGCGGTGCAAGCAGGTCAGGAGCGGTGCAATAAGGTCAGACTCAAAAGCGGATTCTAACCCCGAATCCAGAATCTGACTCGAGTTTCTGACTCCTAGTGCCTTGCTGTTTTTATAGACACCTGAATAAAATCGGGCTCAAAGGACGCCCATACTACCGTCTGTCGGTGGGAACGCATTTCCAGTTCTACTCGCAGCCCGATTGCAACAACGGCGTGCATTTTCTAGGCGCCCGACAATCTGACTTCGTTTTGAGTCTTTGGGCGTGCCCTGCCGTCTGTGGATGGGTGGGAATGCTGGAGTGCAGATCCAGTTCTACTCGCAGCGCGACTGCAACTACGGCGTGCAGCAGCTCACGTGCCCCACCGACCGCAACCCGCCCTCGCCCAGCTCGCGATCGTACGTCCCTCGTAACTTGATCTTACGTCGCTCCTTCCCTGCCGTGCGATGATTTGAGCGACGTACGATCGAGACGTAAGGGCTCTCGTCTCTCGTGCATCCATTCTCAGCTGTTATCTCCACCTCACTCTCCTCTCCCCTCGGCTTTGCCCTTCTTACTCGGGGCCGTCTGTCCTAGTCTTTTATCTCCGCCCCCACTCTTCTGCTCTCTTCTCTTCCTTTCCTTTTCCTTCAGCCCCTATCCCGGCATTCGCACGCCACTCAAGTCCGTCAGCTGCCAATACTGTAAGTGCCTGACTCAAGCCTTTCGCAAACCATGCTGGTAACCAGTTTCCTCCTAATCAGTCTCTTCCTAGCGCACATGCTTCCTCTCCTGTTTATCATATCACTCCCAATCTTTTTGTTGCGTCTGTTCTTTGCATTTTCCGCTGTTACGCTGTAACCACCGAGCAGGGCAGGACGTGAGCAATCTGTACACGTGTCCGCCCAACAGCCACCTGGACAGCTCGTGGGCGGGCGCCAAGTGCTACTGCAACAAGGGATTCGCTGAGAAGAACGGCACATGCGTCGGTGAGTCGATTCATCACCTCTTTACTTCTTCTTTTCTGGAGTCGGCAAGCCACAGCACTCGTGTCACTCCATTCGTCCTCTTTGCATTCCTTCCCTCTCTCCCTCTCTCCCTCTCTCCCTCTCCATTCCACTCCGCCCCCCCCCCCCTCCCTCCTCTCCCCTTGCGCCACCATTCACCAGACGTGTGCACGCCGCTCAACTGCGGGCCCAACTCAGACTGCTACGTGGCGAACGGGGCGGGCGTGTGTAACTGCACGGAGGGCTACCGCATGGTCAATGGCAAGTGCGAGGCTGTGGGTCATTCAGACTTCCTCGACCCCCACAATGCTGCCCGCGCTGCTGTGGGGCTACCAGCTCTCAAATGGAACGACACTTGTGAGTGTGACTGTAGTGCGTCGTTGTGAGCAGTGTCACTTGGACTTCCTCTGCTGCGGGGCTGCCGCCTCTGACGTGGAATGACACCTGTGAGTGTGACTATAATGGGTGTGTGGTGTTTTGCAGGACGGACCGCAGCATGCACAATGTTATCTGATACCCTCTGCTGCTGATATGAAACCTCTCATGGATACCCTCTGCCGTACATCTTTAGTCTCACTCTCCCATTCCTTTCCCCCCTCCAGTGGCAACTGCGGCTCTGACCTGGGTGACACAGCTCGGCACAACAGACACCACTTGCCACACAACCACACGCTCCACTGCCGTCCCGTACGGCCAGAATCTGCTAGCGACAGGTGGCATCGGGCAGTGGACCCCGGGCATGGTCGTGCAATCATGGGTGGATGAGAAGGCTTACTACACGTACGCGCTTCTCAATGGCGGATGCGCAACGGGCCAGATCTGCTCGCATTATATCCAGATTGTGTCAGGAGCGTCAACAGACGTTGGATGTGCATCGTACACATGTGCGGGTGCAGGCTGGCAGGTATGGGCGTGCTTCTACTCGCCCAAGGGACTTGTGAAGGGCACTTATCCGTATTAGCATGTGGCTCGTGGGGCACCATTCGCTCTACTGTAGCATGCTACCCCTATCCTAGACCACCCTGTGGTGGCCTTGTACCGTAATCCCCCGTATAAAACACCCGCCGGAATTAAGCTCCCCCGGGTAGCTTGAGCAGGTATAAGTGTTGAATTTTTCTGGATATACACAACACCCTACTTTCGGACGTGAAAACTTTTGAACACCCCCCTGCCACCTAGAATCTGCAATTTTAGCAGGAAACACTAGAATTTTGCAATGCATAGATGTGTCCAACCATTCGTTTTTTTCCACTCCTCCTAGGGTAACCGTATGCACGTCAAAGCAAGTGGGGAACGAAGTTGTGGCCATCACGACGCAGGTATTTAGTTAGCACACGAATCTGTTAAAATTATATAAGTTATAATTTATATAGGCTTGGTAGGTTGTTACTGAACCTTTTCTGTAGAGGGTACAAACCCCTCCTTGTACTCCTCTCTCTTCCTAATCCAACTCTCTTTTCCTCTCCTCAACTTTCCTAGCACCTAAAATCTCTCGCCATTCTCATGGCTCCTCCTAGCTCCTAGCTTGTTGGAAATATCTCAAGGACTTAAGCGTTTCTGAAGTGTAACACTGTACTCGAGGAAGATTACAGGGGAGCACGCGAGTCAACGGAGGTTACACGAGGGGGCGGACAAAGAATGCGAAAGGACTCGAAAGGTCGCAACTGGAGGTTGCGACTGACCGTTACAACATCACGGACGGTAACCGAAGCGGCAATCGAGTCGCTGTGCGACTCGATAAACCGTTCCTGTAACTGTATTCTACAACTGCTTCCTTATCTTCTATATATTGCTGTATGCTTGTTTCTTTAATCAATCACTTGTTCTCACATACTAGTACAAGGGTTCAACTGCCTCAACTTCCGCTGCACTACTCCAAGTCTCAAGTCTCTACAGCTGGGACTTAGTCTCTGCAAAAGATCCTAAGGGCTTTTCTCAGCCCAACATGGTATGAGAGCTGGTCAGAGATCAAAACTCCCAGCAACTACACTCCATCAACAACCAGCAACTCAACTTGATTCAACAACTCCATTGATTACAAGACATGGACAACAAGGGCAAGAAAGTCTCTACGGGCTCACCCAGCGCCCAAGAAACTCAACACGGCAACTCTGGTCTGCACACCTCAGGACTGCAGACAGAGACCGGGACTACTCAAGAAACAACGGGAAGAGTACCAGAGATGGTGACTCCGTCTCCCTCTTCAAGTGTGGACCCGAATCTCATGGAGAGATTCTTCAGCTTCATGTCACACTTCGACCAGCAGCAGCAGACAAGGACACCTGCGCACTCAACACAGAGCAATGGAGGGAATATGGGATTAGCACCGATGAGCCTCGACAACTCATCCTTCGGGCGACACAACCAAGCGCCTACCTTTGCGCCTTATCATTCTTCGCCGGGGACGTTCGAATTCATGCCGCCCCGTGCCCAGCCAACAGCAGCTGCTTCACAACAAACACCGAATGAAATCTTAAGTTTACAGGCGCAGTTCTCACACGTGATCAAACTTCAGACATCCTCACCGTTCAACGGACACGACTTCTTTACCTGGAGCTTCGAGTTTGAGCTGCTGATGGAGGCCGCGCATCTTCTGGGATACTTCAACGGGTCCCTGCCATTCCCAAGCAACGGCACTGGGAAGGAACAAGAGATCTTCACGTATCAGTCGCTGCTGGCGTACACGGTACTCCTGAGAAACCTGTCACCACAAGAGCAGCAGAGCATCAGAACGTATCGGAGTTATGGAAACTCCGCGGAGCTCGCATGGCACCACCTCAAATGCCTTTACCAAGCAAACGACAGCGTGACACAAAGCAGACTCATGCAACAGCTGACAACAATACAGATGAAGACCGGGGAAAAGGCGATGCAGTATATGAGTCGCTGCCAGACCCTCCGCGACCGCCTGCTTCGGTGCGGAGGAACGATCACTGAAGAAAGCTTCGTGACACTTGTCCTCGCCGGGCTCGGGCCAGAATGGAGAACCACACGATCACTTCTTCGAGCCCACGGAAGAATTTCGGAGATGCACCTCTGCGCCGAGCTTCACGCTGAACAACAGGAGATGGATCTGTTCGAGGAAAGACAACCAAGGAAGCAACAGCAGTTAGTCTTCTACACTCAAAGAAGAAATGACAACAACTACAACCGACGCAGCAAGCAAGATCAACGCGACAACCGAGGACTCACCATCGTGCCGCCGTTCTGCCACAACTGTCAGACTTCCGGGCACTCCAAGGTCAACTGCAACCGCCCTCGCGTTTACCGCGCAGCAGACCCACAAGTCGCTTCCACTCAAGCAAGTCCTCCAAGGCGCTCTTCAACATCTGCACAACAAACACCCAACATCATCAACTGCATGGTACACATCGACAACTGCGCACCCGCTTCACCACCCACTTACGCACCAGACGAAGAGGAATTCCCGCCGCCGCGCTCGCAAGGACTTCAGGTCAACCCGACATACGCTGCAGTCGCTAACGCCGAACCCACCGGGCGGAACACCTGGTTCTTGGACAGTTGCTGCGGTCAGCACATGTGCTCCTCCGGACGCTTCGTACAACACGAGCGACGCCTCAACCGCGACGTCGTCATCACCGTCGCCAACAACGAAAACCTGAAAACAAACAGGCAAGGCGTGGTTCAGTTACAATCAATGGAGACAAACGTTATTCTTCAGCTCAACAAAGTCCTCATCGTCGACAATCTGGGATACAACCTACTAAGCGTAAGCCAACTAATGGCTAAGGGGATTCACCTGGAGTGCGACTCCTTCTCCAACGAGTTCCGACTTTACCACGGGAAGGGCGGTCTCTTCATCGGTCGTGCCCTCCTGAAGTCCGGTGTCTTCGTGTTGGACTTCGTCCCCGACCGCGGAACTGCCGACAGCGATGGCATCGTATCGTTCGCCGCCTGGACTCACCCACCAGATCTTGATCCCGACTTCGACAGTGACGGCTTCTGGCACTCCAACACCATACCTGCAGCAGAGAGAACACGGGCATTAGCAGTTATCAGACAAGAAAGACAAGTACCAGCAAGCGTCCCAACAAAACCATCACCTGCAGTATCGGCAGCAGGACCCAGCCGAGTACCACCACCATCAACACGAGGACCGCCAACGGAAGCAGACCAACTTATGCCCGCCACACGAGAAGCTTGTCGAAGTCCCGCCTCGGTCGTCGCGTTCTTCTCCAACGCCGACATCTACCACCGCTCGCCCGGTCACCGCGCTCCCGACGACATCTGGCACCAACGTCTCGGACATCCTGCAAACAGCACGATACTACAAACAATACAAGCAGAGGTGTTAGAACGTAACGCCCTTCTAACGACGAGCGGCCAAGAACTTCGCCGACCAAGAGCACGATGCTTCACGTGCCCCGAAGCAGATCTTCCTCATCAACCTTTCCCAGCCCATCACAATCCAAGCGCACCCACTTACGCTCCGATGGAAAAGGTCTACAGCGATATTCTAAACATGCCTCGAGACGACACCGAAGCCGACTTCAACTACGTCATCACGTTCATCGACGCCGCAACCAGATACGTCTGGCACTTCAATCTCAAAATGCGCGATCAAGCCTTCGAGGCCTTCACCACATGGCTTCCAATCGCCGAACGAGAGTCAGGAACCAAACTCAAGAGTTTCCAGTCAGACGGTGCACTGGAATACCAGTCACAACGCTTCAGGACCTATCTCGCGGAAAGGGGAATCCGACGCCTGGTGTCTCTGCCCTATGCTCACCAGCAGCAAGGGGTAGCAGAACGCATGAACCGGACCTTGCAGACGACGATGCGAAAACTGCTTCTGGGGATGAGGCTGCCCAATACACTGTGGCCAGACGCGATGACACATGCAGTCCACCTGCACAACCTGTTGTCCTCGTCATCGCTCCCCAACAACGCATCACCGCACCTGCTGTGGACGGGAAAAAGGGGCAGCACAAAATTACTTCGAGTTTTCGGCTGCATGGTACAATACAGACCCCACACAGCTCGAGCAGGACGCTTCACTCAACGAGCTCGGTGGGGACTACACCTCGGCATCGCCAAACATTTTCACGCGTGGAAGATTCTCGACATACACTACAAAAATACGGTGGCATCACGTGATGTTATCTTCTACGAGCGACTGACGCTGCAGCATTACCTGGACAACATTGCCAACTCAGACGACCCCACCGACGGCTTCGCGGGCCTTCGCTCCTTCGCTGACCATGCTGCCGAGGCTGACGCAGCAGAAGAAGACGTCCCTGGAGCCTCGGAGGCTGCCGGACCACTCCCCTACTGCTCCGTACCTGTTCCACTCGATGAAGATAATCCTCTCGATAGCAACAACCTCGACACCTTTTACCACTTCGCTGACCAAGGCTACGCTACACCACACCCCGTCGACTCGAATATTTCCGAACGCATCGGGCCAAACTTCTTACCCGATCCTGAAGACGGTGATGAAGCAGCTTATCCCGAGAATGAAAACTCCCCTCGACACACAGCCACGGGACTGCAGATCCTAGGACTATGGGTCTCCGTCCAGCACCCGCCGCCGCCTTCTCCGCGCGAGCCGTCGACCCTGTCGCAGGCTCTGGGGGGGGAACATAAGGCACAATGGAAGGAAGCGATGGAAAAAGAGTTAAAAGCTCTGCAAGACCGAGAAACATGGAAACTGGTACCTGCAACGAGCATCAACGGGAAGAACATTCTCTCGGGGAAATGGGTGTACCGCATCAAGACCAACTCAGACGGCTCCATCGAACGATTCAAAGCTCGATGGGTCGTACGAGGCTTCGATCAACGATACGGAACCGACTACACAGAAACCTTCGCTCCAGTCTCCCGTCACACCTCTCTGCGCATCCTACTCGCCATCGCGGCCACGAAGAAACTACCACTACGGCAAATCGACGTTGCAAACGCCTTCTTGTACGCACCTGTGGACGCCGAAATCTTCGTCGAACAACCCCACGGATTCATCGACGACCCTTCAAAAGTATGCCAGCTGGAAAAATCCCTTTACGGGATCAAGCAAGCCCCACGGCTCTGGCAGCAGCACCTTCACGGCCGGCTCGTAAAAATCGGATTCCTACAGCTACCACATGACCAAGGCATGTACCGACTACAGAAGGGAAGAGATTACATTCTGCTCATCGTCTACGTCGACGACCTGCTCTACATCGGTTCTACCACCGACATCGTCACCTGGTTCGAAGGGGAGCTGAAAAGGGACCTGACGCTCACGGTGTCCGACGAGGTGACGCAGTACCTAGGACTGAACGTCATCGAAGACGACACGGCGTTCTACCTACACGCTGGAAAGTACTCAAGCACCGTCGCGAAGAAATTCGGTCTAACACCGACTGCGGTCCCAACTCCCTACCGCTACGGGAACAACAGTAGCGCCTCCACAAAACTCCCCGCGAAACAAATCCAGGAGTATCAACAGAAGCTCGGCTGTCTACTATTCGCAACAGTAACCTGCCGACCCGACCTATCCTATAGTGCGAGCCAGCTGGCGACACATCTGAAGCAGCCGCAACAGGAAGATCTCGAAGAACTCAATCGAGCGCTACTCTACTTCGTCTCCACGCCGACGATCGGGCTCACCTACAGCAAGGCAACAACACCGTCCGTACGACTACTCGGATACGTCGACGCCGACCACGCGGGAGACAGCGAAAATCGACGGTCTAGGACGGGCTACATCTACCGACTAGAACCTATCGGAACTATCTCCTGGCAGTCGAGCAAGCAGGAGTTAATCGCACTATCCTCGGCTGAAGCAGAGTATATCGCCCTTTGTACTGCGACCAAGGAAGGACTCTACCTACGAGAGTTACTCGAAGAAGCGAAGATCGCGACCCTGCCCACCTTCTCACTCCTCTGCGACAACCAATCTGCGATAAAAATCGCGAACAAGGACGGCTTCGCCAACCGAACCAAGCACATCGCCCTGCGGTACTTCTTCGTCAAGGATGAAATCGCGAAGGGGAGACTTCAACTCAGTTACTGCCCGACGACAGAAATGGCCGCAGATTATCTGACGAAGAAATTGGCGAAAGCAAAATTCGACTACTGCATGCTCCTAACCGGGCAAACAAACGTCACCGGATCTGAACACTCCAGCACTCCAGAAACGAAGGGGAGTGTTGGAAATATCTCAAGGACTTAAGCGTTTCTGAAGTGTAACACTGTACTCGAGGAAGATTACAGG
Source organism: Closterium sp. NIES-67 (assembly GCA_027943415.1). NCBI lineage: Eukaryota > Viridiplantae > Streptophyta > Zygnematophyceae > Desmidiales > Closteriaceae > Closterium > Closterium sp. NIES-67. Next base: position 13,623 of record BQMB01000524.1, on the reverse strand, counting down.
GGAGCACGCGAGTCAACGGAGGTTACACGAGGGGGCGGACAAAGAATGCGAAAGGACTCGAAAGGTCGCAACTGGAGGTTGCGACTGACCGTTACAACATCACGGACGGTAACCGAAGCGGCAATCGAGTCGCTGTGCGACTCGATAAACCGTTCCTGTAACTGTATTCTACAACTGCTTCCTTATCTTCTATATATTGCTGTATGCTTGTTTCTTTAATCAATCACTTGTTCTCACATACTAGTACAAGGGTTCAACTGCCTCAACTTCCGCTGCACTACTCCAAGTCTCAAGTCTCTACAGCTGGGACTTAGTCTCTGCAAAAGATCCTAAGGGCTTTTCTCAGCCCAACATAGCTAAACCTTGTGCCATTCTATGGCTTCCTAGCTAAGCTAGTCTTTTGACATGGTATTAGAGCAGTTCGTTCCGTGTGGGCCTGCTCCTCACGTTTCCGCTGCGTGCTCGTTTCTCTCTCTATCTCGCGCTGCCATGGCGGCCGCGTCAACCTGCTGTGGCCGCGTCGTCATGCCGCGGCGCCGCCGTCGACGTCCATGGCGCCCGCGTCCAGCTGCTGTGGCCGCGCCGTCGTGCCGCAGCTCCGCCGTCGCGTCAAGATGCTGTCGCGACGTGACGGCGCCGTCACGCTGCCGCGGCGTCTACGCGACAGCGCGCAGTCGGCGTACCAGCGACGTCGTGCTGCCGTCGCAGCGTCGACGCCCCGCTGCGGCATCGACGCCGCTCCATGACGGCGTCGTCGGGCTGCAGCCGGCCGCGTGACGCTTGTGGCGCCGCTAGACCGGCCGCCCGCATGTCAGCCTGTGGCGCCGCCCCCCCCCCCACCCCCCCTCCTTCCCCTGCGCCCTCTTCCATTCCGCAGACGACGGCTGACTCCCGCCGGCCGTCCCACAGTCGCGGGGCCAGGCCACGTCACCGAGAGGTGCGGGTGCCGCCGCCGCTGCCGCTGTTGTCGAAGCCGCCGCCGCCGCCGCTGTCGCCGCTTGCGTCGGGGCCACGCAGCCGCACGCCGCCGCCGCCGCCGCTGTCGACACTGCCGCCGCTGCCGCCGTCGCCGCCGCAGCCCCTGCGGTCGACGTCGCCGCCTCACGCGCCGTGGGATCGACCGACCTAGAGTCGCTGTCACTGTGGCTGGAATGGGGGTGCTAGGTTAGGGGGTGTGGGTGTGTGTGGGTGTGTGACTACCAAGCCTAGGGGGTGTGTTAAAATTATATAAGTTATAATTTATATAGGCTTGGTAGGTTGTTACTGAACCTTTTCTGTAGAGGGTACAAACCCCTCCTTGTACTCCTCTCTCTTCCTAATCCAACTCTCTTTTCCTCTCCTCAACTTTCCTAGCACCTAAAACCTCTCGCCATTCTCATGGCTCCTCCTAGCTCCTAGCTAAACCTTGTGCCATTCTATGGCTTCCTAGCTAAGCTAGTCTTTTGACAGAATCTGCCCGAACGAAAACAAAGGCACCGAGAACATTGAAATCTGAAAGGTTCATACTGTACGCGACTTTCGCGTGTCGCGCCAAATCAAACGTGGGCCGATTGGTTGTTCTGGCAACATCCTCTCTGACACTGCACGCGCTGTGCCAATGTGGCATGCAGATGTGGCCCGGCACTGGCGGTGGCCGGGCGCGTGGTGGTGTGCCGAGTGGTGGCTCTGGCGGCGGGCGTTGTCAGTACCAGATCCAGACCGGTCCTCGCCGCGACTTCGTTTGCGGTAAGATCGGTCACTCCACTCCCCGCTGTTTTCGTCGCCTGGACGACCTCTTTTGTCAGCGCTTCCGCCCGTCGCCAGACCACCCGAACTGGCACAGTTTGCTTAGACGTAATATTCCGATTTTTTACATGGACATGGATGCCATTGTTTCTGCTCTGCATGTGATGTATGCTGATCACTCTAGTGTGCTTCCCGCCTATTACTCACTATTGCCTAGTGTAGGTGTGCCTAGCTTAGCCTCCCCTGCTGCGTCAGGCGTAGGATCCCCTGCTTTGTGTAGTCTTGGTGCTTCCGCCGTCGTTCCGTCGCCAGACGCCTCTGCTTCGCTTTCCTTCACCTTGGACTCTGGCGCTTCTCGGTTTTTCTTCCGCGACTCCACCACCCTGACGCCGCTTCCTGTTCCAGCTGCCGTTTCTCTTGCTGACCCCTCCGGCGGTCCGGTAGTCGCCCGCAGTTCCACCACCCTTCCCTGTCCGGCGGTTCCTTCGGGCACTCTCACAGGTCTGCATATCCCCTCGTTCTCCAGGAACTTAGTTGGTGTCGGCTGCCTCCAGGACCTTGGCGTCACCACTACGTTCCCTGGTCACGAGCGGTATGCTGTCTGTACCGAGGCCGCCACTGGTGCCCCCCTGTCCACGTTCCCCCGGGACCCGGTGTCTGGCCTGTTCACTCTGGACACCGTGACCTCCCCGGCTGGAGCGCTCACCCAGGTTGCTGCTGCCTGCTCCTGTCGGTCCCTCACTCACCCGACTCTCCTTTGGCACCACCGCCTAGGTCACCCTGCGCTCCCGCGTCTGCGTCACATGTCCCAGCACGGTCTTGTCCTTGGTCTCCCAGGTTCTCTCCCCGCGTTTCCCTCCTCCCCAGCCCCACCTTGCACGCCTTGTGTCGAGGGTCGACTTCGCCGTGCCCCTCACTCCTCCTCGTTTCCCCCTACCGCCGCGCCGCTGCAGACCCTGCACCTGGACGTCTGGGGCCCCGCCCCCGTCCCTGGGCCGCGTCGAGAGCGCTACTTCCTTGTGCTTGTCGACGACTTCACTCGTTACACCACAGTCTTTCCCCTGGAGCGCAAGGCTGACGTGCCTGGCGCTCTCATCCCCTGGCTTGTCTCTGCGCATGTCCACCGCGTTCTCCCTGTCTTGCGTCTTCACTCCGACCGTGGTGGCGAGTTTGCCTCAGGTGTCCTTGGTCGCTTTTGTCGTGCGGAGGGCATCACCCAGACGTTCACCCTACCGGACTCCCCACAGCAGAATGGGGTCGCTGAGCGACGCATCGGTTTGGTCATGGAGGTGGCTCGCACCTCCATGATCCATGCCGGTGCACCCCATTTTCTGTGGCCGTTCGCTGTGCGCTACGCTTCTCACCAGCTTAACTTGTGGCCGCACCCTCAGCAGCCGCAGGTTTCGCCGACCCGTCTTTGGACTGGGTCTCCTGGTGACGCGTCTGCGTTCCACGTCTGGGGCTGCCTTGCTCATGTCCGTGCCTCCGGGACGGACAAGCTCACTGCCCGCACCCTTCCCTGCGTCTTCCTCGGTTTTCCCCTTGACGCGTCCGACTGGCACTTTTACCACCCGCCGTCTCACCACTTCTTTCACTCTCGCGACGTCACATTTGACGAGTTCGTCTCCTACTACCGTCGCTTCCCCCACCGCAGTCCCCCGGTTACCCCCCCCCTGTTCCTGGTCACTCCTTCCCCGGTAGTCCCTGCCCCTCCTCCTCCTCCTCCCTGTCCTGCCCCATCTGGTGTGTCCCACGTCACCCCCCTTCTGTCGGTAGACCCGGTTGAGGAGTCTTCTGACTCTGGTGGCCCTGCTGCGCAGTCCTCGCCGGCCGCCCCTCCCCCGGCGTCCCCTCCCCAGTCCCCTCCTCCACCGCCTCTGCCACCGCTGCAGCCGTCGTTGTCGCTGCCGCCGCCGCCGCCGCCGCCGCCGCCGTCAGGCGTAGGATCTCCTGCTTCGTGTAGTCTTGGTGCTTCCGCCGTCGTTCCGTCGCCAGACGCCTCTGCTTCGCTTTCCTTCACCTTGGACTCTGGCGCTTCTCGGTGTTTCTTCCGCGACTCCACCACCCTGACGCCGCTTCCTGTTCCAGCTGCCGTTTCTCTTGCTGACCCCTCCGGCGGTCCGGTAGTCGCCCGCAGTTCCACCACCCTTCCCTGTCCGGCGGTTCCTTCGGGCACTCTCACAGGTCTGCATATCCCCTCGTTCTCCAGGAACCTAGTTGGTGTCGGCTGCCTCCAGGACCTTGGCGTCACCACTACGTTCCCTGGTCACGAGCGGTATGCTGTCTGTACCGAGGCCGCCACTGGTGCCCCCTTGTCCACGTTCCCCCGGGACCCGGTGTCCGGCCTGTTCACTCTGGACACCGTGACCCCCCCGGCTGTGGTGCCTCCTCAGGTGGCTGCGTCTACCCAGGTTGCTGCTGCCTGCTCCTGTCGGTCCCTCACTCACCCGACTCTCCTTTGGCACCACCGCCTAGGTCACCCTGCGCTCCCGCGTCTGCGTCACATGTCCCAGCACGGTCTTGTCCTTGGTCTCCCAGGTTCCCTCCCCGCGTTTCCCTCCTCCCCAGCCCCACCTTGCACGCCTTGTGTCGAGGGTCGGCTTTGCCGTGCCCCTCACTCCTCCTCGTTTCCCCCTACCGCCGCGCCGCTGCAGACCCTGCACCTGGACGTCTTGGGCCCCGCCCCCGTCCCTGGGCCGCGTCGAGAGCGCTACTTCCTTGTGCTTGTCGACGACTTCACACGCTACACCACAGCCTTTCCCCTGGAGCGCAAGGCCAACGTGCCTGGAGCTCTCATCCCCTGGCTTGTCTCTGCGCATGTCCACCGCGGTCTCCCTGTCTTGCGTCTTCACTCAGACCGTGGTGGCGAGTGTGCCTCAGGTGTCCTTGGTCGCTTTTGTCGTGCGGAGGGCATCACCCAGACGTTCACCCTACCGGACTCCCCACAGCAGAATGGGGTCGCTGAGCGACGCATCGGTTTGGTCATGGAGGTGGCTCGCACCTCCATGATCCATGCCGGTGCACCCCATTTTCTGTGGCCGTTCGCTGTGCGCTACGCTTCTCACCAGCTTAACTTGTGGCCACACCCTCAGCAGCCGCAGGTTTCGCCGACCCGTCTTTGGACTGGGTCTCCTGGTGACGCATCTGCGTTCCACGTCTGGGGCTGCCTTGCTCATGTCCGTGCCTCCGGCACCGACAAGCTCACTGCCCGCACCCTTCCCTGCGTCTTCCTTGGTTTTCCCCTTGACGCGTCCGACTGGCACTTTTACCACCCGCCGTCTCACCGCTTCTTTCACTCTCGCGACGTCACATTTGACGAGTTCGTCTCCTACTACCGTCGCTTCCCCCACCGCGGTCCCCTGGTTACCCCCCCCTGTTCCTGGTCACTCCTTCCCCGGTAGTCCCTGCCCCTCCTCCTCCTCCTCCCCGTCCTGCCCCCTCTGGTGTGTCCCACGTCACCCCCCTTCTGTCGGTAGACCCGGTTGAGGAGTCTTCTGACTCTGGTGGCCCTGCTGCGCAGTCCTCGCCGGCCGCCCCTCCCTCGGCGTCCCCTCCCCAGTCCCCTCCTCCACCGCCTCTGCCGCCGCTGCAGCCGTCGTTGTCGCTGCCGCCGACGCCGCCGCCGCCGTCCCAGCACCCGTTCGCTGACTCTGGGGGTGCTCGTCCCGGTCGCCCTGGGGTTGGTCCCTCTGGGGGTGCTGGTGTGGAGTGTGTCGGTGGTAGCCGAGGAGCAGCTTGCGGTCCAGGTGTCGTCGTTGTGCCGCCGCAGCAGCAGTCCCCGCCGGTGTCAGCCCTTCGCCTGCTCGGCCTTCCGTCCCTTGACCCTGCGGCTGTTCCTCTCCGACCGTCTCCTCCTCTTCCCGTCTACGGCCCTGTCTTCCCTCCGCCGGACTCGTCCCCGGCCCGTCTTCCCCCTTGTTCCCCTCCTGTCTCCCCTCCCCTGTCTCCTGACCCGACTCCTCCGTCGCACGTCTGGTCTCACCGTCCCTCCCGTGCTCGTCCTGCCTCGTCTGTCTTGCGCTCCCACCCTATGTTGCTTCGTTCCCACGCGTCTCGTCCTCCCCTTCTGCCGTCGCCTCCTCCGTCCTCCCTTGTTGTTGCACCCCCCCCGCTGTCTGACTACCTTCGTGCCGCTCGTCCTCTTGTTTCTCGGGTCCTTGCCTCTCTCGTTACCGACCCGTCTGTTCCGATCTCGTGCCTTGACGCTCTTGTAGCTGCGGTCGCTGACTTAGCCTCTATCCGCCGCCTTGACTACGCCACAGCTCTGGTCTCTGACCCTGCCTATCCTCCGTCTGTCGGGGGTGCTCCTGCCCTTGGCAGTGACGTCCTGGAGGACCGCCAGTTCGAGCTTGCTTTCCTGTCCGAGGCTGCTCCCCATCTCTGTTCCATGCTGCTAGTCCCTGAGGGTGACCCAGACGCTTTCGACATCCCGACCCCTCGCACTTACGCTGAGGCGACTTCGGGACCCTGGGCCTCGCAGTGGATAGCTGCCATGGAGCAGGAGATGGCATCTTGGAGATCCACCGGCACCTTCGTCGACGCAGTTCCCCCACCTGGGGTGAACGTCGATGGCCGCTGGCTCTTCAAGGTGAAGCGCCCTCCTGGAGAGCCGCCTGTCTTCAAGGCGCGCTATGTGGCTAGAGGCTTCAGTCAGCGTGAGGGGGTGGACTTCTTCCAGACCTTCGCTCCGACCCCGAAGATGACTACTCTTCGGGTTCTGTTACACCTAGCTGCTCAGCGTGACTACGAGCTCCACTCCCTCGACTTCTCCACTTCCTTCCTTCAGGGCAGCCTACACGAGCAGGTCTACTTGCGTTGTCCTCAGGGCTTTACTGGCACCTTCCCTCCTGGGACCCAGTGGCTCCTGCGGCGCCCCGTCTACGGCCTGCGCCAGGCTCCCCGTGAGTGGCACGACACTCTCCGTGCTACGCTTGCTGACCTGCAGTTCTTTCCGTCTTCCGCAGACCCCTCACTCTTCGTTCGTGCTGGCCAGACTCCGTTCTACATCCTTGTTTACGTCGACGACCTGGTCTTTGCCACAGCAGACAGGGACGCACTGGCCTCCGTGAAGGCAGAGCTGCTGAAGAGACACACTTGCACTGACCTTGGAGAACTGCGCCGTTACCTTGGCTTGCAGATCTCCAGGGACAGAGCTGCGCGCACCATCACCCTGACTCAGTCACACTTGGTGCGCCAGGTACTTCAGAGGTTCAGCCTTCAGTTCTCCTCTGCACAGCCCACCCCTCTGCCTATAGACCACAGGCTCTCCGCTCCAGTGTCTGAGGAGTTGGTAGAGCCCAGCGGCCCCTACGCAGAGCTGGTGGGTTGCCTCATGTACCTGATGACTTGCACTCGCCCAGATCTCGCATACCCTCTCAGCATCCTGGCTCGTTTTGTGGCCACAGGCAGACACCGACCGCAGCACTGGTCTGCCGCTAAGAGGGTTCTGCGTTATCTTGCTAGTACGTCGGGCATGGGGTTAGTGCTAGGAGGACGCAGGCCAGTGGTCCTTACTGGACACACAGACGCTTCGTGGGCAGACGACGCTGAGACACTCAGGTCTACCCAGGGCTACTGCTTCAGCCTTGGCTCAGGTGCCGTCTCGTGGAGAGCTACCCGCTCCTCGTCTGTTGCGCAGTCCAGCTGTGAGGCTGAGATCTACGCTGGTGCCATGGCGGCACAGGAGCTCCGCTGGCTGACCTTCTTGCTCACTGACTTAGGTAAGCGGCCTAGCTCTGCCCCGGTCCTGTTCGCTGACAACAGGGCCATGATCCTCCTGTGTTAGGAGCCTCGACTCGAGGGCAGAGCAAAGCACATTCAGCTGCGGTACTTCCTCCTGCGTGAGCTACAGCAGCGACGTCAGGCTCGCGTAGTACACTTGGCCTCAGGTGCCAACACGGCTGATATCTTTACGAAGGCGCTTGCGCCTAAAGATCATCAGCGGCACTGTGTATAGCTTGGTCTAGTTCCTGTAGCCTCTCACTTGCTAGGACCTTGACTTTGTACTGTCCTTTATACGTATACTCAGACTGGACTTGTGTCCTCTTCCAGTGGCTGGACTAGTAGTGCTACCCTGCTCTTGTTCTTGCCTTGTCTGTACTCCTTCTGACTGGTCTCTCAGACCCTTGTCTCAGAGGTTGGACTAGTAGTGCCGCCCTGAGCTGCTTGTTTAGGATATTCCCCTATGCAGTCTAGGGGGTGTGTCAAACATGTGTATTTGTCATGTTTGTATAGACTGTATAGGGTCACCTCTTAGAGGGTACAAAACTTAGGTATATCTGTGTGTACTCTCACTCTATCATCATTCACTTCTCTAATTTGATATATAGTTGCTGGGAGTTTGGTCTCTGACCAGCTCTCATACCATGATGGGCTGAGAAAAGCCCTTAGGATCTTTCCAGAGACTAAAACCCAGTTGAAGAATGAGACTTGAGTAGTGCAGCGGAAGTTGAGTAGTTGAACCCTTATATTGGTAGATGAGAACAAGTGATTGATTGAAAGAAACAAGCATACAAAAATATATAGAAAATGGGAAAGTAAAGCAGTTGTAGAATATCCTAGACATCTAGACAACAAATATACAACAACATCTAGACATCTCCGCCGAGCATCCTCGTTAGAGAGGTCTTCGATAAGAAATTGTCTTGGAGGGTCTTGTGCAAAGAGGGAGATAAAAGCTGCTAGCAGCAGGCTGATTGCTGCTACGACAAGAAATGCCATCCGCCATCCATCCATCCCAAACCCAAAGAGGATGGTTATTGTTCGGGCAGGTATCCCAGCCAGGGTAATTCCGATGCTGTACCCCAGAATGTCTCCAAAATAAGTCATGAATTGTAACCATCCGAATGCCACGCCGCGATTGGTCGGAGACGCCAGGTCAGCAATGAGTGATTGGATAGGAGGGAAGACCAGAGCGAGGCCGATGCCGTTTAGCCCGCGTAGCCACGCGACCTGGCGGTATGACGTGGCTTACTTAGATGCTGTCATCAAGCGCTATTCCACCCCTCCGGCTGCCTCGGTGGGTCGCCTGATCCTCCCGATGCTCTTTCTTGACCTTGCATCTTTCCCCACTGTCTCTGACCTTGCTGCCCACCTGTGCTCGATAGATGAGACCTGGCGCACTGCCTGCACTGACGCACAGCTTAGAGCCCACCAGCTGCCCATTACCTCTACCCTTTACGTGCTTGCCACCCGCCTCCCTGACCGCCTTGCTGTCGCCCGTGACCACTTCCTTAGCATTCACCCCGCAGACCTCACCCTCACTGACTTTGTAGACACCCTGACTGTGATTGAGACCCGCCACCGCTCCATCGCCCAGGCGAACGGTACCGTGCCGCTCCCTATCTTTCAGGGTTGTGCCCCTGCTCAGTGTACCTTCTCCGACGGCTCTGCCGCAGTGGCTGAGACCGCTGCTGCAATGCAATTTCGTTCGGGGAAGGGCCGCCGCCCCAAACTTGGGCGCGGCGGAGGAGGCAGGGGTGCGGGAGGGGGTGGTGGTGGAGTCGGGTCGTCTGGTGCTGGAGCGGACGAGGGGACCCTGCCCAGTCCCGCTGAGCTGTCGCCCCTGCAGTTGCAGTAGCCGCAACAGCCGCCGCAGTCGCAGCCTTCGCAGCAGCCGCAGCAGCCGTCGCAGACGCGGCAGACGAGTGTCCTCCCGCCCGGGTGGCCCGGCGCTGGTGGTGGCCAGGCGCGTGGTGGTGTGCCGAGTGGTGGCTCTGGAGGCGTGCGTTGTCAGTACCAGATCCAGACCGGTCCTCGCCGCGGCTTCGTTTGCGGTAAGCTCGGTCACTCCACTCCCCGCTGTTTTCGTCGCCTGGACGACCTCTTTCGTCAGCGCTTCCGCCCGTCGCCAGACCTTCCGGACTGGCACAGTTTGCTTAGTCGTAAGATTCAGATTTTTTACATGGACATGGATGCCATTGTTTCTGCTCTGCATGTGATGTATGCTGATGACTCTAGTGTGCTTCCCGCATATTACTCACTATTGCCTAGTGTAGGTGTGCCTAGCTTAGCCTCCCCTGCTGCGTCAGGCGTAGGATCCCCTGCTTTGTGTAGACTTGGTGCTTCCGCCGTCGTTCCGTCGCCAGACGCCTCTGCTTCGCTTTCCTTCACCTTGGACTCTGGCGCTTCCTGGTCTTTCTTCCGCGACTTCACCACCCTGACGCCGCTTCCTGTTCCTGCTGCCGTTTCTCTTGCTGACCCCTCCGGCGGTCCGGTAGTCGCCCGCAGTTCCACCACCCTTCCCTGTCCGGCGGTTCCTTCGGGCACTCTTACAGGTCTGCATATCCCCTCGTTCTCCAGGAACTTAGTTGGTGTCGGCTGCCTCCAGGACCTTGGCGTCACCACTACGTTCCCTGGTCACGAGCGGTATGCTGTCTGTACCGAGGCCGCCACTGGTGCCCCCCTGTCCACGTTCCCCCGGGACCCGGTGTCCGGCCGGTTCACTCTGGACACCGTGACCTCCCCGGCTGGAGCGCTCACCCAGGTTGCTGCTGCCTGCTCCTGTCGGTCCCTCACTCACCCGACTCTCCTTTGGCACCACCGCCTAGGTCACCCTGCGCTCCCGCGTCTGCGTCACATGTCCCAGCACGGTCTTGTCCTTGGTCTCCCAGGTTCTCTCCCCGCGTTTCCCTCCTCCCCAGCCCCACCTTGCACGCCTTGTGTCGAGGGTCGACTTCGCCGTGCCCCTCACTCCTCCTCGTTTCCCCCTACCGCCGCGCCGCTGCAGACCCTGCACCTGGACGTCTGGGGCCCCGCCCCCGTCCCTGGGCCGCGTCGAGAGCGCTACTTCCTTGTGCTTGTCGACGACTTCACTCGTTACACCACAGTCTTTCCCCTGGAGCGCAAGGCTGACGTGCCTGGCGCTCTCATCCCCTGGCTTGTCTCTGCGCATGTCCACCGCGGTCTCCCTGTCTTGCGTCTTCACTCCGACCGTGGTGGCGAGTTTGCCTCAGGTGTCCTTGGTCGCTTTTGTCGTGCGGAGGGCATCACCCAGACGTTCACCCTACCGGACTCCCCACAGCAGAATGGGGTCGCTGAGCGACGCATCGGTTTGGTCATGGAGGTGGCTCGCACCTCCATGATCCATGCCGGTGCACCCCATTTTCTGTGGCCGTTCGCTGTGCGCTACGCTTCTCACCAGCTTAACTTGTGGCCGCACCCTCAGCAGCCGCAGGTTTCGCCGACCCGTCTTTGGACTGGGTCTCCTGGTGACGCGTCTGCGTTCCACGTCTGGGGCTGCCTTGCTCATGTCCGTGCCTCCGGGACGGACAAGCTCACTGCCCGCACCCTTCCCTGCGTCTTCCTCGGTTTTCCCCTTGACGCGTCCGACTGGCACTTTTACCACCCGCCGTCTCACCACTTCTTTCACTCTCGCGACGTCACATTTGACGAGTTCGTCTCCTACTACCGTCGCTTCCCCCACCGCAGTCCCCCGGTTACCCCCCCCCTGTTCCTGGTCACTCCTTCCCCGGTAGTCCCTGCCCCTCCTCCTCCTCCTCCCCGTCCTGCCCCCTCTGGTGTGTCCCACGTCACCCCCCTTCTGTCGGTAGACCCGGTTGAGGAGTCTTCTGACTCTGGTGGCCCTGCTGCGCAGTCCTCGCCGGCCGCCCCTCCCCCGGCGTCCCCTCCCCAGTCCCCTCCTCCACCGCCTCTGCCACCGCTGCAGCCGTCGTTGTCGCTGCCGCCGCCGCCGCCGCCGCGCCGCCCGCCGTCAGGCGTAGGATCTCCTGCTTCGTGTAGTCTTGGTGCTTCCGCCGTCGTTCCGTCGCCAGACGCCTCTGCTTCGCTTTCCTTCACCTTGGACTCTGGCGCTTCTCGGTGTTTCTTCCGCGACTCCACCACCCTGACGCCGCTTCCTGTTCCAGCTGCCGTTTCTCTTGCTGACCCCTCCGGCGGTCCGGTAGTCGCCCGCAGTTCCACCACCCTTCCCTGTCCGGCGGTTCCTTCGGGCACTCTCACAGGTCTGCATATCCCCTCGTTCTCCAGGAACCTAGTTGGTGTCGGCTGCCTCCAGGACCTTGGCGTCACCACTACGTTCCCTGGTCACGAGCGGTATGCTGTCTGTACCGAGGCCGCCACTGGTGCCCCCTTGTCCACGTTCCCCCGGGACCCGGTGTCCGGCCTGTTCACTCTGGACACCGTGACCCCCCCGGCTGGGGTGCCTCCTCAGGTGGCTGCGTCTACCCAGGTTGCTGCTGCCTGCTCCTGTCGGTCCCTCACTCACCCGACTCTCCTTTGGCACCACCGCCTAGGTCACCCTGCGCTCCCGCGTCTGCGTCACATGTCCCAGCACGGTCTTGTCCTTGGTCTCCCAGGTTCCCTCCCCGCGTTTCCCTCCTCCCCAGCCCCACCTTGCACGCCTTGTGTCGAGGGTCGGCTTTGCCGTGCCCCTCACTCTTCCTCGTTTCCCCCTACCGCCGCGCCGCTGCAGACCCTGCACCTCGACGTCTTGGGCCCCGCCCCCGTCCCTGGGCCGCGTCGAGAGCGCTACTTCCTTGTGCTTGTCGACGACTTCACACGCTACACCACAGCCTTTCCCCTGGAGCGCAAGGCCGACGTGCCTGGAGCTCTCATCCCCTGGCTTGTCTCTGCGCATGTCCACCGCGGTCTCCCTGTCTTGCGTCTTCACTCAGACCGTGGTGGCGAGTGTGCCTCAGGTGTCCTTGGTCGCTTTTGTCGTGCGGAGGGCATCACCCAGACGTTCACCCTACCGGACTCCCCACAGCAGAATGGGGTCGCTGAGCGACACATCGGTTTGGTCATGGAGGTGGCTCGCACCTCCATGATCCATGCCGGTGCACCCCATTTTCTGTGGCCGTTCGCTGTGCGCTACGCTTCTCACCAGCTTAACTTGTGGCCACACCCTCAGCAGCCGCAGGTTTCGCCGACCCGTCTTTGGACTGGGTCTCCTGGTGACGCATCTGCGTTCCACGTCTGGGGCTGCCTTGCTCATGTCCGTGCCTCCGGCACCGACAAGCTCACTGCCCGCACCCTTCCCTGCGTCTTCCTTGGTTTTCCCCTTGACGCGTCCGACTGGCACTTTTACCACCCGCCGTCTCACCGCTTCTTTTCACTCTCGCGACGTCACATTTGACGAGTTCGTCTCCTACTACCGTCGCTTCCCCCACCGCGGTCCCCTGGTTACCCCCCCCTGTTCCTGGTCACTCCTTCCCCGGTAGTCCCTGCCCCTCCTCCTCCTCCTCCCCGTCCTGCCCCCTCTGGTGTGTCCCACGTCACCCCCCTTCTGTCGGTAGACCCGGTTGAGGAGTCTTCTGACTCTGGTGGCCCTGCTGCGCAGTCCTCGCCGGCCGCCCCTCCCTCGGCGTCCCCTCCCCAGTCCCCTCCTCCACCGCCTCTGCCGCCGCTGCAGCCGTCGTTGTCGCTGCCGCCGCCGCCGCCGCCGTCCCAGCACCCGTTCGCTGACTCTGGGGGTGCTCGTCTCGATCGCCCTGGGGGTGGTCCCTCTGGGGGTGCTGGTGTGGTTTGTGTCGGTGGTAGCCGAGGAGCAGCTTGCGGTCCAGGTGTTTGCGTTGTGCCGCCCGCAGCAGCAGTCCCCGCCGGTGTCAGCCTTCGCCTGCTCGGCCTTCCGTCCCCTGACCCTGCGGCTGTTCCCTCTCCGACCGTCTCCTCCTCTTCCCGTCTACGGCCCTGTGTTCCCTCGCCGGACTCGTCCCCGGCCCGTCTTCCCCCTCGTTCCCCTCCTGTCTCCCCTCCCCTGTCTCCTGACCCGACTCCTCCGTCGCACGTCTGGTCTCACCGTCCCTCTCGTGCTCGTCCTGCCTCGCCTGTCTTGCGCTCCCACCCTATGTTGCTTCGTTCCCACGCGTCTCGTCCTCCCCTTCTCGTGCCTCCTCCGTCCTCCCTTGTTGTTGCACCCCCGCTGTCTGACTACCTTCG